>JANAVB010022398.1:2032500-2345000 GCA_029216955.1 Iris pallida
TAGTAGGCATCCCCAATAAACATATATCTTGAATCAAGCTCGATAAAAGAGTAAGCTTGCAAAATTATGCTATAATTGCAGCGTTGGTCAAGATAGTCAAAATACAAATTTGTGAGATTTTTGAAAGGAGGCACAAGTAGTTCGAGTCTTATGAGAATCAAAACCTTACCTGGTGTTATTGCTTATACAGTCGTCCTACTATCTTTTTATCCGTAAGGCCTTGGTCGACTAATGGTTATAGACCTCCAAATTCTATATTCTTGGTAAACCTATTAGTGTCAGTCAATTACCTCGTCAATAGATCACAAGAACCACGAAATACTAGGTTGAGTGACATGCTATCCAACTTACAGAACTTTTACTAGTTTTGGCCTTGGATCCTATGGGAAACATCGGGCATTTCCCTATCCTCTATAGTATCCTAAACATGTAATCACGTTTGAAGTCATTTTACCGAGAATTATGCCTCGCCCGTATACTCTGGCTGTGGTAAACCCTTGGTTCCATGATTCAAATGTGATACGCTATCAGATACTCTACCTTATATTGATACAAGGTCTAAAGAGGTCAACGAAGACTTAGTTTTAGCAATGTTCCATAAACTATGATTCTTTAAAAAAAAATTCAACTCTATAGATCGTGCCTTGCCCGTGCACTGCTGGCTGCAGTGAACCCACACTCTCCATTCTCAAGCAATTGGCGACAATGCGCTGTTGTCTAGCCATCGCAGTCGTTAAATTACTACAACTATATTCCAAAGAACTTCAAGGAGCTGCTAGAGGTTCAAACTAATTAACTATAATAGAAAGCGTAAACATCTGCCTATAAGTCTCATTCCTTAAAGTAAAAGATTGGTCGGAAAGGATATAACTGAAGACAAAGGAGTGAGAACATCATAATCTTTATTTCATACGTATTTCAAATGGTTGAGGAAAAACTTTGAATCAAATCTAACTCGAGATTCGTATATGAATAACAGAATCAAAAATTATAAACTAATTTCTTACAGCAAAATAGAATTTAAAATTGGCAATTCTAACTCATGATATAAGATTTATATCTAATAGAGCAAAAAAAATTGAACAGTATATCAAGATTAGAGCCTTAATTCTAGGAAAGCCAAACTTACCAAGTGAGTAGTATGTCCACATTGGATCATATCGTCATATCAAAAGTAATAGTGTATCTATAAAGATCTGGCAAGCTATCTAAATTTAATAATTCTTATCTGAATTGCACGACCTATCTGACAACCTTAACTACCCAACGGCCAATTTGAACAAGGGACTCCTAGTCCTAGTCATTCTCTTAATTCAATTTAACTCTAATTTGTGAATAAGCATTTTCTAGTTGCAGGCTCGCAATGGTACGACTATCTTAAGTACTATCACGAGTTCACAATTTTTTGCGAAAACAGACCTGCATGGGCCACCACAAAAACTGGTCACGACCCGCACCCGCTTTTCGGATACGAGACGTGTCCAAGCCAGCCTACACCGCAGAGTCGACGGAAGAACGTTGTCACGGCCATGATGCTCAAAATCACAAAATAATAACTTTATTGCTCATTCATATTTCTAAATTTATTACAATATTTACAACATTTATATTTGAAAGAAAATACAATATCTCACAAAATAGAAAAGAAAGCTAGTTCCACTATCTAGGTCGACCTCAGCATACCCATGCCTTCCCTGTGCTAAGAGTAATCATGGATAAACCTAAAAAATATTGGTTTCCAGTCTGGAATGGAACGAGTACATTCTCACAACAAAATCAATAAATGACAAAATCTATAAATCTGTAATAATATTGAGATACATGATAAGTGGAAAGAAAACAGGAAATCATGTTAGGAACCATTCGAGTATAAGCAGGAAGACATGGTACGCAAGACAAGCAATGACAAGAAACTATAATGTAGCAAGACTATATCTAACAAGTGATTAGAAATACACTTTCGACATGTAAACGGCTAAGGGTAAATTCGGCACCCTGTACGTGTCGTGTGCAGCTCCTATTATTCAAGAATAGACTCATGGGATATTTTTCGGTATGTTTATATGTCTACTAATGTACTTCCCCGCCCGGCTAGTACCCATGGATTCAAACATATCACGAACACGAAAATATATTGGTCACGAATAACATACAAGAATCCATAACTACTATCTCGTGTGACAAGCATGTCAAGAATCAACATGATATCAATGTAAAACAATATTAAATACAAGAAGTATAGAAATAATTAAATACGAAAACTATGGTATATACCTTATACACCATATATATATATATATATATATATATATATATATATATATATATATATATATATATATATATATATATATATATATATATATATAAAATATATATATATATATATATATATATATATATGTATATATAATTATATATATTATATATATATATTATATTATATATTATATTATATATATTATATATATTATATATATATTATATATATTATATATATATATATATATATATATATCTATATATATATATATATATATATATATATATATATATATATATATATATATATTAAAAAAAAAAAATATATATATATATATATATATATATATATATATATATTATATATATATATATATATATATATATATATATATATAATATTGTTTGAAGGTTTATATATATATATATATATATATATATATATATTTTAAATATATATATATATATATATATATATATATATATATATATATATATATATATATATATATATATATATTTATTTATTTATATTTATATATATAAAATATATATATATATATATATATATATATATATATATATATATATATATATATATATATATATATATATATATATATATATATATATATATATATATATATATATATATATATATATATATATATAAAACCTTGAAAAAAAACCTTATATATATGGATGTCCATATATAAAAAAATAAAACCTTAAAAAAAATATATAAAAAAAAACCTTAAAAAAATATATATATAACCTTTAGATCTATAAACAAAATCAATTGTCAAAATCTAAACTAAAACCAATATCAAACTCAGAAATTTGAGTTTATACCCAGAAAATCGATTTCAAACAATATTATATCCATTCAAAAATAACCCAACACAATTTCGAAAATCCAACTCAATATCCAATTCTCAAAATACACAACTAGAACTCGTAAAACTTGGAAAACACGAAGGTTTATACGTGTGTGACATGCTCGGTTACTTACAGGGTCGAACCCGCGTCCGTATCGTGTCCAGTCAGTGCGTATCGTACGGGCACGTACGCGCGTGCACGGTATCAGCCGAATCAGTGCAGACGCGATAACTTCGCGAATACTCAACAAAATCTCGTAAAATTTTACGAGAACGTTGGGCAGAGGTTGCCCCCATGTGTCCATAACATTTCATGCCAAACCTTGTCGTGTCCATCGAGTCATGACACTCAGACTGCAGGGGCTGTACGTACATGTGCGCGCGGCCTCATGGGCGTGTGTCGACGTACGTAGCCCACGACATGAGCCACGTCGTGCCATGTGGTCAAGTCCCTGGATAAATTAGGTCTACGGCTTCATGTCCGTGCTCCTGGAATGAGTCCTCGTCGCGTTGTGTCCGCGAACGAAGGCCGTATTAGCGGCAATTTCTCATGCATGAGCATAGTGGGCTGAACCCGCGGCTTCGATTTCTCCGCACACACTCCACAAAATGTCGTGAAATTTTAGGAGCATGTGGGCAGAGATTGCCCCCACGCGCCTACGAAATTTTATACGAAATTGTATCCTGTGCGTCGAGTTATGATACTCGAACAGGAGGACATGCACGGGGATGTGCACGGGCCTCGTGCACGCGTGTCCGTATCCAGTTTGGACGCCAAAATTTGCCTAAAACGAGATCCGTCTTCATGAAAGTTGTTTCAAATATTCACAGTAACAAGTTCGTGAAAACAGAATCGAAAATACCAACTTTCAATTCTAAGCGGCATTTTGTCGAACACGTGTTCCAATATACCGACACGTGCTTGATACGCCTATCAAACGAATATGAAAACCTACCAAACTTTTTGCATAGTTCTGGGGTACCTATATGGATGCATCTACGAAGAAAAATCATAATTTACGTGTGTTTGGAGGGGTTTATCTATAGAGAGTTAATATCTCAATGAATCGAGTCTCCAAACGCGTCGATACCGATTTCCTCGGGTCCAACGCCTCCGATTCCTTGTTAGCAAGTCTCAGCAGGTTCCTCTCCTCCCAACGATCGCAACGCACTTCGTTTGGAAGGATTTGGATGAGAATTGAGAAAGTTGGACTTTGGGAGAGAAGGAAGAATTTTAGGGTTTGTGAAACTTGACGGCTACAAGTTTTCTCACAATATGAAGGGAGGTTGTTGTTTGGCCAGCCATAGGGTATCGCTAGGGTTAGATTAGGGTTTTCTATGGGCCACTATGCAATTAAAACTCTCGTGAAGCCCATTAGCAAAAAGGACAAAATAGTCTAAAAATGATTTAATCGTTTCCTAATGTGGACTAAAGCTCTAATTTAAAATCAAATTAGCTAAAAAGGATTCTAATCACATAGTTAGTCTTCTAATCAAGGTTGAGTAAGGTTAAACCATTTTCTACTACCAAAAACACCAATCAAAGCTACACACCAATCAATTTAATATTAATAAAATAATAAAAATAATAAAAATTCAAATTTCACACAATTACTAAAATACCCTAATTTAGAAAAGTGGTATTGACAAATCTACTCTCTTAGAAAAATTTTGTCCTCAAAATTTAAGATGGTTGTACTCCTTCTAGGTCAAACTCCCGACAATCAAGGTAAAAAAATTATATCTCAAACATGCAAAACATGGTCTACTGGTCGTAATTTTACAGTCTTGAACAGGGTCACTATACTATCTAGTCCATCACAATAATATCCTAATAGGTACTAATAAAATGACACAACAAGATGGGAAAGAAGAATATGAAAGACATACCTGCTAACCCATCACCTGCAGCATCGGTCTCCTCGACCATCAGTACAAAAGCTCCACCCCGCTGGTGCTGGGTATGGTGCTGTGCTACAGGTGTCCTAGCTTCCTCTTTCTGACCCAGTGCTCCACCAAATAGGGGTGCCGAGGGGCAATCCTTTATCTGGTGAGCGGCGGATCTATAAAATAGGTAAACCTTCAACCTTCTCCTACAAGTCTCCCAAATGTGTCCCAGCTTCTTGCAGTAGGCACAACTCTGCATCTTCTGATCCTGACCTCTAGGCTGATGCTGTGCTTGCTGAACTCCAGCTGGTACCTGTATGTGCTGAGGCTAGTGCCTACTTCTGCTGAGGCTGGCGCACTATCTTCTGCACAAAGGGACGCTTTCCACTCCCACTGGCCCCTCTTGAATCCTCCTGACTCCTCTTGGACTTGAGCTCCAAGTCATCCTCTCCTACTATGGCTCATGCCAATATCTTCTCAAAGGTAGCATCTTTGTCACTCTTGGTCAAGGAGTTGACTTCCTTGATCAAGCCCTTCCTGAACCTCCTAGCCTTCACCGTCTCGATAAGGACCTCAACGAATCTGCCCAGGCGGCAGAATTCTCCAGCATACTCCTCTACTATCTGGTTCCCCTGAACCAGGTTCTCGAACTGCGTCTCCAAAGCACTAAGTGCTGTGTCGGAGAAGAATTTCTCCTTGAAGAGCTTCTTGAAAGCCTTCCATATCTGCCCCTCTGTACCAACTCTGGGGTCGGTCTGTTACCATGTGCGGGCAAGGTCCATCATCTGGCTGCTCGCTGCTTTTATCTGAATCCCAGCTGGTATCTGTGCGAGACAAAAGATCTCTTCTATATGCTCAATCCAGTCGTCGGCATATAGGATACCCTCAGTACCCTTGAAGTCTTCCGGCCGCATCTTCTGAAAGTCATGAATGCTTGCAGTCCTCGGCTGGTACTACTGTATCTGCCCTCCTTGCGGCTGGACAGTTACCTTCTCCACTGCTACCATGGCCAGTTGATGGACATTGTCAATGCCTTGCCTTATATCTTCCGACTGGCACCGCTGAGCTTCCATCATCTGCTGTATAAAGGCAAGGAACTGCGCCATTATCAACTGTCCCCTGACGCGATGGTGGTAGCATCTCCTGAATCCCTGGGGTAATCCTCGAAACCGATAGAGGAGTACCCCTAAAAGCTGCAGACGCTCCTACCTGAGCAGGAACGAGATATGCTGTGGTCCCACCATCTGTCTGAACCAGATAAGAAGTGGAAGACCTCTCAGTGGTGTATGCTGCTACAGAGCATTAAGATCGTGTCTACACTATTCTGGAGACAGATCAAACAAGAATCAATTACTGAAAAAGAATCGATATAATCAAAGGAGGACAATTTATTTCAAAGAAGGCAATTATCAGCAAGAAGATTTAGATGGCAAGAATTTGATCAGAATTTTTTCTAACCGTGATTGAGTACGGCTCCGCTAAAGCCTATTTTTTAATTCCTATCGCAGGCTCGTAGCAGTACAACTAAGTCATCGTACTACCACGATGTCTTACTAATGCGAATCTCGACCTACATGGGCCACCACTAAAAATGTGTTATGACCCGCACAGATTGTAAGGGTACAAGTGCGTAACAATGCCCAACCTATATAGTGCCCCGTCCTGCTCAGTCAATCAGAGGAATCGAAACGCCAACGACATTCGGACTTAGCCTTGCATACGGCTTCTCAAAGACATCGCTCGGTCGAGGCGACCCCTCGCTCAGGTGGGGTAGTTTCAGTGAACTTGCCTCATCTTAGCCTTCACATAATAAATCACATGTTTTCAACTTGCACAAGTAGGCTTGATAATAAAAGAGATGAATCCACATAGATAAGAGAATAATCCCGACGGGTAGAATTGAGTTAGAATATGGAAGGGTCCTACTGTCATCGTAGAGTTGGGGCACGGCGTGCTTTGAAAATAACACTCGATCCTCCGTCTCGTGGCTTGGGAGAAGGAAAGTTAGTATTCACCGAAGCTAAGAGTTAGCCTAAGTCATAGGCGTCGCCCACATAAATGCTTCATATAGCATGCACGGTCCCATCGTCCAAGGCTTGGCATAGTCTTGGCTTGTCCCATGAGTTAAGTTGCATTGCACGGCTTGTGACATAAGTCTATGTACCCAAATGACTTGGTCGTTCAAAAGTCGAATGCATGCGCGACACGTTTCCACGATGCGAGGCTTGACGCAGGCTTTGCTCGTCGAGTTGTTGTGCGATTAAGTTAGGCTAAGTTTTGTTAGGCTATCAAAGTCATTTTAGGCACTGTCCCGCGTATCCTGCAGTTGTCGAAATTACTTGGTTTCACGACTTTAAGGCCCATCGTATAAAGTATTTTAGATGATAGTTTCACCCAGAACACCAATTGGCGTAAGGCACGATGTCATGGACTTAGTGTTTCTAAGGCATGGGTTACGGTTGATTCATTTAAGTTTAAAAAAATGGGCTTTCAAATAGTCGTTCCTGAGTTGAGTAAAATAATAGGTCACAAAGAAGAATGCTCGCGACCATGGGTCGTCGAGGCGGTCTCAAATGTTAGAAGTCTTGAACTTGGACCTGAAAGGATGGTAACATTAGAAGAAGAATAACTATGTGAGACGTCAGTTCGAGTCGAGTCTTGCATGGTCACGGACAACTTGTTGACAAGGGCGATGGTCCTTCGAGCGGCAACCCGGGGCCACAGGACCGACTCGGCCTAGGAGGAAACAGGGTATAGTCATGCATAAATTTTTAGCTAGGTTAAGCGGGGACTTACAACAGAGCTAACTTCTTGCGTTTAAAGGACCCCGATTAACAAAACTATATGTCCAGGATAGCTTGTGATGCTAGTGACCTTTCATATAGATGGGTCGGCATGGGCAGCAATCCGCAGGTGTGCCTTTGGATTGAGTCGAGTTGAAAGGTGCACGATCAGAAGACAATTTTTGGGCCTAAGATTTAGCTGCAACGTAGACATCATGCTTCAGCACGATATGTGGCTTCGAGCCTCAAGTTTTTGGAGAGAGTTGCATAAGTTGGGTCTGAGTCTTTCGAGTTTAAGTCAGGAAACAGCCGCAAGGAAAAGTTGGTTAAGTGACACTAAGTTCAAAAGTATCAATTGGGTCAGTTAGTGATCAAAGTAGCAAGGGCCGCGAGACGACATTATGGTTTAGTCTCACCGAATTGAGAGACACGGCCTCAAAATGGGTTTGTAGCACGGTCACATGGAAATGGAGTCTATCGTGTAGTTGCGTCTCTGATATGGGCCGAAAGGCAAGCACGACTTGATAAGTTAACGTTGTCGGTACGAGAAGGGTCTAGAGGCAAGGTATGAGTTAACGTTGTTGTTGCAAGCATGAGATGGTCTAGATACACAAAATAGGCAAAGGCAGACTCTGTCCTAAAATTGATCCTAAGACAAGAGTAGAAAGATAATCATAAAGAGACTATACTACACAAAAGTAAATGAACGTGTCAGTTTTGTATGGGTGGGCGAGGAGCTCATTCTACCAGTAGAGTTGAGTACTGACGCCTACATAGTTTTCATGTGCTGGCACGGGTAGAATCTCATGGTACGGAGCTCGCTTGGATGCATCAAGGCACGAAGTTCCTTAACGATTCGAAGCATGCGGCCGCATGGAGTCAAGACTTATACGGGACATAATGTATGGACGTCGCCTTCCGAAGCATCTACTGGTTCAAGACTTGCAAAGTGAGAAGAGTGAGCTTGAGTGACTTATAATCTTGGCCTTGCACCCTATTGTAATCTTTGTTTCAATATCAATAAAATGCATCTTTTGAATAACTTGTGTTTTGTTCTAAACTTTCGCTGGTATATTTAATGTCTCTACATAGGACTTCTGTGCGACGACCCCGTCACAGCCGCTGTAATCGGCCATTATGAAATCCGCCTTGCGCGAGCGCAATCTAGGCTCATGCGGCATCATGCCTTAGCGAGGACGATCGCTCCTACGGGATCGGAGCATAGCATAATAGTATCATAGCACAGCTTTACGTCCTCAGACTATCGATTGAATTCTTTAACTCCATTGTTTCCGCAAACTCTGATGTATTGCTTCCGCAAAGTTCATATTGTTGGTGCGCTCTCTCTCAAATGTCCCACGGGATGTCCATATAATAAGTCTATCCATTTTGCAAAACGTAGGGAAATAGTTTTTGACAAGAAACAAAAGATGGTTCACATAGCTCGATTGGCTAAGTCAGGCTGGGTATATACACCAAAGTTGTGTCGACCTTAGAAAAGTCATAAGTGGGATTGTAAATGTGTCGAGCAAGAATGAGTTGAACTCGATTGAGTAAAGTGAGATGAGTATTGATAGGGGTGCTATTGAGCGACGATAACGTCAATGCGATCTAGATGAGTGTGCTTGGAATTCGAGGAATGGTTCAAACCAAAAATTTGAAGAAGTCAATTTCGATTCGAAGCCGATTTTGATTCGAATAATAAGTTGAGAATTTATTGAATGGCTTCATCCCTGAGTGGTGTATACGATAGCTTCTAGGATGTCGATCGAATGAGGATATGGGATATCGATGAGTCTATCCGCAAGTGTCACGTTATGCAAAGCCATAAATTGAGTATCATTGAATAAGTTGTAGTCTTGAAGATTTGGACGAGTCGATTCAGACAAATTAGAGATAACGCGTACGAGATAGTGACTGTACGAGTATGAAATACAAAATGATTGAGTAGGTGAAATCGAATCGAGGAAAAAGTTAGTATATACGAATGGATGACTTGATCGAAGAAACTGATACGGATCGTATATGAAAAGTTAGTACGACGGGAAGATAGCGTGCATAAAAAGTTTAATTTTGAAGTTACGAAAATTGACACTAAGGATTGGAATAAATATTGCTCTATAATTTGAGTTAGCAAAAAATGATGCAAATTGAGGAAATTCGTTGGTCAATGACTTAAGATAGATGGACGAATATATATAATTTTGGATTTGAATGAATTGATATTGTGAATGATCCGAAGGATAATGATCGAACTTGAATTTGAATATCAGGGAGATTATCCAGTCGGACGATAGCATCATTCGGAAAACTCGAAATTTGTTGCAAAGGAAGATCGTCAGGTTACGCATATCATCGATGGTATTGAGACATATTAAAGATCGATATGCGATAACTCGGGGGCACTCTAATTCGAGGAATGATGATCGTACAAGTGTTACTGTCCTGACGGATGATATACTTAGGATTTTTATTAAAATAAATGTGGATGAAAACAGAAGTGTTTTGACGGTTAAGCAGATAACCACAATATCGACATTCTTGTCTTGTAGGAGCACAACTCTAGCCTCGCACATGCGTCGCATCGTATTTGGAACGATCGTTTCGTGTGAGCACTGACATGGTGATTCATGTTGCGGGAATGATCGAACTCAGAAAATCAGGACGCAGCAACTTTGATTGTCTTAACTTGTTGGATTGATGCGAAGATAAATTCGAGGATTGGATGGACATGTAATTTGACGAATGAAATGAAACTTGAGGATTGAGTAGGTACAATCCATGCGTTGAGAATGAATTAGTCTAGACACAAAATAAGAGTTACGTCCCGATAAGCATGATTATTCCACGGGAGCATTGTATGGTAATTTTATGTCCACTGTGGATAATCGAACTTACGTGAGATCGGGGTGTAGCTTATTGTTACGTCAATACATGAATTATGATGAACGAATTAGGAAATACAGAATGAGAATTATGGTTTAGCAACAAGTCGTGTCATAGCGTGCTTGACTTGGAAGGGATTGATAGATGAACTATATCGAATATGTTTGAAAGAGAGAGACTATGCGAATTATAAATTTGGACGTGCTTTAGCGATATGTTATAGACTTGGTTTAGTAGAACTCGAAATAGGATGGCTTTGCTAAATGACTCGGACCCCGTGCGACGAATGTTGGAATATGTGTTGGAAATCTGTGCTCGAAGTTTAGAAATTATATTGATACGAGCTTGGGTAGAAAATCCCGTACTATTAACTTGGTTTGACCTTAGGATGGGGTCAGTATTGACATTGTTGTTTGGGAACTATAATTCCAATACTGACAGATGACCTTAGCCTAAAGACATAGCCTAACGTTTAGGCGATACGTCCATGTTATGAGAGTTAGCATCGGTGCGAGTGATCTTGAGGATTGATTTACTGGAATATTAGTATTGATGAATGGAATGATTCAGGAATATGAAAATACCACTCATGAGGCTCGGTTGACAAACACGTATATCAGGGACGTCTGAATATGTGTATGATCCGACTCGAGTAGTGATGGCAGATTCTCTATCACGAGGCTTGGCTGAAATACATGTATTTTGGGGATGCATAAAATATGTGCACGATCCAACTAAGTGATACATTGAATCAAGTGAGACTTGAGAAACGGGAAAGTGTCGAGGATTTTGAGATCGTGAGTTTCGAAGAAATATTGATGGTAATACGATCATTGAATTAAAACGAACTTGAATGTTGGTTGATCGGTTCATGTGCCGTACGACTAAGTTAGCGATAAGCATGAGCGTGGCTCTAATTAAGGGAATGTATATAAATAGTGTGTGTGAGTCCCTTAATGTTGAAACAAGTGATGAGTCGATAATTAAGTACTCAGTTAGTTTCGAGGATGAAACTTTTTACGAGTGGGGTATGATGTAGTGTCCCGCTCAGTCAATCGGAGGAATCGAAATGCCAACGACATTCGGACTTAGCCTTGCATACAACTTCTCGAAAATATTGCTCGGTTTAGGCGACCCCTCACTCAGGTGGGGTAGTTTCGGTGAACTTGCCTCATCTTTGCCTTCACATAATAAATCACATGTTTACAACTTGTACAAGTAGGTTTGATAATAAAAGAGACGAATCCACATAGATAAGGAAATAATCCCGACGGGTCAAATTGAGTTAGAATATGGAAGGGTCCAACTGTCGTCGTAGAGTTGGTGTACGACGTGCTTTGAAAATGACACTCGATCCTTCGTCCCATGGCTTAGGAGAAGAAAAGTTGGTATTCGCCGCAAAGCTAAGAGTTAGCCTAAGTCATAGGCGTCGCCCGCATAAATGCTTCATAAAGCATGCATGGTTCCATCGTCCAAGGCTTGGCAGTGCCTTGGCCTGCCATATGACTTAAGTTGCGTTGCACGGCTTGTGACAAAAGTCTAGGCACCCAAATGACTTGGTCGTTCAAAAGTTGAACGAATGCCGACACGTTTCTGTGATGCGAGGCATGTCGCAGCCTTTGCTCGTCGAGTTGTTGTACGATTAAGTTAGGCTAAGTTTTGTTAGGCTATTAAAGGCATTCTAAGCACTGTCCCGCATATTCTGTGGTTGTCAAAATTACTTGGTTTCGCCCGTCGTATAAAGTATCTTGATGATAGTTTCACCCAGAATACTAATTGGCGTAAGGCACGATGTCACGGACTTAGTGTTTCTAAGGCACGGGTCACAGTTAATTCATTTGAGTTTGGAAAAAGAGGCTTTCAAACAGTCGTTCCTGAGTTGAGTAAAATAATAGGGCACAAGGAAGAATGTAGCGACCATCGGTCGTCGAGGCGGTCTCAAATGTTAGAAGTCTTGAACTTAGTCCTGAAAGGATGGTAACATTGAAAGAAGAATGACTGTGTGAGACGTCACTTCGAGTCGAGCCTTGTATGGTCATGGACAACTTGTCGACAGGGGCGATGGTTCCTCGAACGGCAACCCTGGGCCAAGGGACCGACTCGGCCTAGGAGGAAACATGGTATAGTCGTGCATACGATTTTAGCACAAGTTAAGCGGGGACTTGCAATGGAGCTAGCTACTTGCGTTGAAAGGACCCCGATAATAAAACTATACGTCCAGGATAGCTTGTGATAATAGTGACCTTTCATATAGATGGGTCGGCACGGGAGACAATCCGTAGGTGTACCATTGGATTTAGTCGAGTTGAAAGGTGCACGATCAGAAGACAATATTTGGGTCTAAGATTTGGCTTCAACGTAGACACCGTGCATCGGCACGAGATGTGGCATCGAGTCTTAAGTTGTTTGAGAGAGTTGCATAAGTTGGTTTTGAGTCATTCGAGTTTAAGTCAGGAAACCGCCGTAAGGCAAAGTTGGTTGAGTGACACTAAGTTCACAAGTCTCGATTGGGTCAGTTGGTGATCAAAGTTGCAAGGGCCACGAGGTGGCAATATGGTTTGTCTCAGCAAATTGTGAGGCACGGACTCAATAAGGGTTTGTAGCATCGTCACATGGAAATGGAGTCTATCGTGTAGTTGCGTCTCTGATTATGGGCCGAAAGGCAAGCAAGACTTGATAAGTTAATGTTGTCGGTACGAGAAGGGTCTAGAGGAAAGGTATGAGTTGACGTTGTTGTTACAAGCATGAGATGGTCTAGAGTCACAAAATAGGCCAAGGCAGACTCTGTCCTAAAACCGATCCTAAGGCAAGAGCAGAAAGACAATCATAATGGGACTATATTACACAAAAGTAAATGAACGTGTCGGTTTTGTATGGGTAGGCGAGGAGCTCATTCCACCAGTACAGTTGAGTACTGACACCCATATAGTTTTCATATACAGGCACAGGTAGAAGCTCATGGCACAGAGCTCGCTTGGATACGTCGAAGCACGGAGTTCCTTGGCGATTCAAAGCGTACGGCTACGTGGAGTCAAGACTTATACAAGACATAATGTACGGACGTCGCCTTCCGAAGCATCCGCTGGTTTAAGACTTGTAATATGAGAAGAGTGAGCTTGAGTGACATATAATCTTGGCCCTACACCCCATTGTAATCCTTGTTTTAATATCAATAAAATACATCTTTTGAATAACTTGTGTTTTGTTTTAAACTTCCGCTGGTATATTCAATGTCTCTGCATGGGACTTCTATGGGACGATCCCATCGTAGCCGCTGTAATCGGCCGTTATAGGACCCGCCTTGCACGAACGCAATTTAGGCTCGTACGGCATCATGCCTTAGCGAGGATGATCGCTCCTACGGGAGCGGGGCGTAACATAATGGTATCAGAGCACGGCTTTACGTCCTTGGACTATCGATTGAATTCTTTAACTCCGTTGTTTCCACAAACCCTGAAGTGTTGCTTCCGCAAAGTTTATATCGTTGGTGCGCTCTCTCTCAAATGTCCCACGGGATATCCATATAATAAGTCTATCTATTTTTTAAAACGTAGGAAAATAGTTTTTGATAAGAAACAAAAGATGGTTCGTGTAGCACGATTGGCTAAGTCGGACTGGGCATATACACCAAAGTTGTATCAACCTTAGAAAAGTCATAAGTAGGATTGTAAATGTGTCGAACAAGAATGAGTTGAAATCGATTAAGTAAAGTGAGATGACTATCTATAGGGGTGCTATCGAGTGACGATAATGTCGGTGCAATCTAGATGAGCGTGCTTGGAATGGTTCAAATAGAAAATTTGAAGAAGTCGATTTCGATTCGAAGTCGATTTTGATTCGAATGATAAGTTGAGGATTTGATGAATGACTTCATCCTTGAGTGGTGTATGCGATAGCTTCAGGGATTTCAATCAAATATGGATGTGGGGTGTCGATAAGTCTATGATCAGCAAGAGTCGCATTTTACAAAGCCGTAGATTGAGTATCGTTGAATAAGTTGTAGTCTTGAAGATTTGGACGAGTCGATTCAAACAAATTAGAGATGACGCGTACGTGATAGTGATTGTGCGAGTATAAAATGCAAAATAATTGAGTAGGTGAAATCGAATCGTAGAAAAGTTAGTGTGTATGAATGGATGACTTGAACGAGAAAATTGATACGGATCGTATACGAAAAGTTAGCACGACGGAAAGATAGCGTGCATGAAAGGTTTGATTTTGAAGTTACAGAAATTGACACAAAGGATTGGAATAAATGTTGTTCAATGATTTGAGTTAGCAAGGAATGATGCAAATTGAGAAAATACGTTGGTCGATGACTTAAGATAGATGGACGGATATATGTTATTTCGGATTTGAACGAATTGATATTGTGAATGATTCAAGGGATAATGATAGAACTAGAATTTGAATGTCGAGGAGATTATCTAGTTAGACAATAGCATCATTTGCACGACACGAAATTCGTTGCAAAGGAAGATCATCATGTTACGCACGAACCGTGTCGAATCCATCGAGTTATGACACTCAGACTGCAGGGCACGTGTCGAATCCTCATGTGCACGTGTCGACGTCCGTAGCTCGCGATACGAGCCATGTCGTGCCTTGTGGTCAAGTCCCTGGGTAGATTACGTCTAGGGCTTCGTGTCATGCTCCTGGAACGAGTCCTTGTCGCGTCATGTCCGCGAATGAAGGCCATATCAGCGTCAATTTCTCACGCACGAGCATAGTAGGTTGAATCTGTATGGCTTCGATTTCTCTGCGCATGCTCCACAAAATATCGTGAAATTTTACGAGCATGTGGGCAGAGGTTTTCCCTACATGTCCAGGAAAATTCATGCAAAATCGAGTCCTGTGCATCGAGTTATGATACTCAAACAGCAGGACATGCATGGGGCTATACACGGGCCCCGTGCATGCGTGTCCGTGTCCGTTTTTGAAACCAAAATATGCCCAAAATGAGATCCGTCTTCACAAAAGTTGTTTCAAATATTCACAGCAACAAGTTCATGAAAACCGAATCGAAAAATACCAACTTTCAATTCTAAGCGGCATTTCGTCGAACACGTGTTCCAATACACTAACACGTGCTCGATACGCCAATCAAACGAATACTAAAACCTAACAAACTTCACATAAAGGTTCGGGATACCTATATGGATGCATCTACAAATAAAAATTGAAAGTTACAAGTGTTTAGAGGGGTTTACCTACTGAGAGTTAATATCTTAATGAACCGAGCCTCCAAATGTGTCGATGTCGATTTCTTCCGATCCAACACCATTGATTCCTTGCTAGCGAGTCTTCAGCAGGTTCCTCTCCTCCTAACGATCATAACGCACTTCATTTGGAAGGATTTGGATGAGAATGGAGAAAGTTGGACTTTTGGAGAGAAGGGAGAATTTTAGGGTTTGTGAAACTTGACGGCTACAAGTTGTCTTACAATATGAGGGGGGAGGGCTGCTGTTTGGCCGACCATAGGGTATGGCTAGGGTTAGATTAGGGTTTGCTATGGGCCACTATGCAATTAAAACTCATATGAAGCCCATTAGCAAAAAGGCCAAAAAGGCTACAAGTAAAATAGTCTAAAAATGATTTAATTGTTTCCTAATGTGGACTGAAGCTCTAATTTAAAATCTAATTAGCTGAAAAGGATTCTAATCACATGGTTAGTCTTCTAATCAAGGTTGACTAAGGTTAAATCATTTGCTACTACCAAAAACACCAATCAAAGCTACACACCAATCAATTTAATAATAAATAATAATAATAATAATTCAAATTTCACACAATTACTAAAATACCCTAATTTAGAAAAGTAGTATTGACACGGTGTCAGGCTCTGGCTCCGTCGGTGGAAGGTCTTGATGACGCTCGACTTTGCCGAAGATGATAGATTTTTTGTCATGGTTCCGGGTTGGGACTACATGACAGACCCATTGGTACAGGATGACTCGATTTACATGATTGACAGTCGTTATTTATGTTTGCAACGACTGTAGGGCATTATTTAGAGTACACATGGCATTCCAATGTAGATGACTAGAATTATTAAAAGGTATCTTTTATTGATAAAATACGGGATCTTGTCCAGGGGAATTACATCATCAAGGGACGGGGCATCGATATTAGCATATATGTCTCTCCTAGGTCCTCGTCGGTGAGTATTGGAGTAGCCTTGGGCGGATCTGGAATGTGTGTGGGGAGCTTGTTCTGGGCAGGCTCTTGCGTCTGTGTTGAAAGAGATACTGAGGCTTTCTCTTGTAGCTTGATAGCGGGAGGGGTTGACGACTGAGGAGGTCTACCCTTAAGCCATACCTTGAGAGGTGCCCCAGCTGGTGATTCGGGTACTGGTGCTTTCCCATGGAGTTTGCCATAAGAGGTGCCAACATTCGGGGAGGTTTCTCCTTGAGTCGTATCTTCAGAGGGGCTTCAGTGGTTGTTCCAACAATAGAGGTTGGTGCCCTTCCGTGAAGCTTGACTACGATAGGGGACGGTGTCTGAGGCAATTTCCTCTTGAGTTGCACTTTCAGAGGAGCGCTGATTATCATTTCTGCTTCAGTATCAGCCTCAGCTTCAGTTTCTGATGCGTCGGCGACGTCATTGGCTTCATCATCCAAGTGGATTGATTTGTAAAGATCGGAGTCGGTGAAGAAGGCTTCAATCCTGCTGAAGGGATCGACATCAGCAAACTCCGTTCTGAATATGCCATTGGTGGATATGTATTTCATACGTTGGAGAAGTGTAGACGGCACCACCATATATTCGTGTAGCCACAGGCGTCCAAACAGGATATTGTAGTTGACGTCCGCATCCACAACGTAGCAAGTCACCTCGGTTTGGAGATCACCGATATGACACTTCATTCGAATCTTGCCTAGTCTCTTGCTGGCAATGAAGCCATTGATTGTAGTATGGGAGACTGTCAGAGGATGCATCGGGATCTCCAAGGTCTGGAGCAAAGTTCGGGGAATGATGCTGAGAGAAGACCTAGGGTCGATCTGTATTCGATCCACTTTGATGGCACCGACATACCCTGTGTAATACAGCGGTCAGTTTTGTCGGTTATTCTTGAACAACATGTCTTGTTGGATGAATGTGATGTTGGGGATGATTTCTTTAACGCCCCAGTCCCAAAATATGTAGGACTAGGAACGTAGGCATGCTAGTCGTAAAATAAATATACGTAAGCTGAAAAATATAGTAGAACCATAACTAATCTCATCCACACAAAAATAAATAAATAAAAGATATCATATAATGATAATGAATTGTCTTTGGTACATGTAGTTGGGCGGAGACAAATCTATTGCCAACTATGAAAAAAAATACAAAATATACAAAAGCATGATTTTGGCGAGCGAAGCGAAGACGATCAAAGGGCAATCATCCTCGAAGAAATAGCGAAGACCACGGCTAGAGCTAGAACACCTACGAAAGACAAGAGCACACACCTGGAGAGATGACCATGTCCTCAGAGAGACGTAACAAGATACAAGAAAACCTCATGCCATATAAACTGTGATATATAATAGAAAATAAGGGATGCATGCAATATGGTACCTAACCGTACTATAGTAAATATGCAATAAAGAACAATCCTTCACATATGGGCACTCGGGCTGTATAGCAGTGGCATCGTCCCTCTCATCAAAAATCAGTACAATTCGCCCATAACGTTCGACGAACGTTAGAGGGAATCAGTAAGAAAATGTCCATAACGTTTCATAAACGTCAGAGGGAACCAGTACAATAGGGTGAACCTGCATCTCCAACGGAGCTTCAGGTGCAATAGTAGTATGTAAATGTGGCCCATACATCAAGGAACAGTTCTTCCCTCCCAATGCCTACTGGAGTCACATCCATGACTCATATGAACCTCTAGTAACTGCCAAGTCTACTAGCATGCAATTCTTATTGACAGTTACTTCTAATCGTCGCACGTCTCATACGTATCTGTTGCCGGCCGACTACGCGAGTACGTGTCCTATATGTCACTCACAATATGTGGTAAAGTATGTGTCAAGGCCGTATGAGATGTAGCAATACCTCATTATCCAATGGGTGGTCATTAAACTAAGTTAATGCAAAATAATTTAAAAGCAATTAAAACGACCGATATAGTCGCTTGCACCCAAGTGTGACTTGGACGCACAACAATATAAAATATAGAACAAATATATGAAACTAAAAATAAATAACTAAAAATAAAGTAAAGTAATCACAGAGTAAGGTGGCATGGTATCTTGTCTGGTAGGAGGCCTAGTGTACTGCAATGATCAATGTGGCATGAACTGCGACTTTGGGTAACAACTACACAAGGTGACCTCTGGTGTTCGTGCGATGATCTGATACATCACGATTTGTCTAATAGCCATGGTCGTGTGAAAGGGTCCAAATTCTTGAGGAAATAGAAACGTACGATTAGTTATGATTAACTATGATAATCGAAGAGAATTTGAGTAATTACATAATTATACTATTTTTAGAATTTATTTATGAGACTTGAAAACATATTTTATTAGTCAAAATATGTTTTTAGATAAATACTGAAAATTTAAAGATTATTTTAGGCTATTATTTCTAAGTTTGTCAAAATAGAATTTATGTAGAAAACTATATTTCATTTGTAAAAATATTATAGATAAATATTGAATAATAACAAAAAATTATTTTATAACTTGGAAAGTACCTTTATGAGGCAAAATACTTTAGATAAATATTTTAATAATCTAGAAAGCTAAATTTAAAAAAATAGATATAGGCCAAGCCCAATAATATATTTTGTTACAATATGATTTTTAGAATATTATATATATGTGTATTAATAATAAATAATAATAATAATAATAATAATAATAAAAAGAATAATTTTTAATTAAACTAATGATATAAACAGCAACAATACTGATAATAATAATTAATCATGATAATGTAACTAATACATATATTAATACTCTGTTCTATATACCAAAAACGAATGATAATTGATATATAAAAAAATAATAAAAAAATAATAGAATAAAATGCTACAGTCGATGGGTTGTGACTATAGCATAGAAGGACGAGAGGGAAAGATTAGAGACAGAGAGATCGAGAATTAGATAGCGGTGGAGAGAGATAGATGAAGAGGAAGAAGGAGCAAGAGAGAGAGAGAGAGAGAGAGAGAGAGAGGGAGTAGAGGGGACGAAAGCTCACCATGGGGTTCCGGCGGCAAAGAACCTGTGTTGGTGGTGCAGTCCAGTGGTTGACGCCGGAGGAAGCGCGCTGATGGCGAAGGCCGGTCAGCTCACCAGTGAGGTGCAGCCATGAGTTGGCAGAAGTCGGCTAGGAGAGGCACGGCAAGGTAGAGTACAGCGGAGGACCTCGAAGTTAGGGGTCTTGCCGTCGGGACTCGAACAGGACTGGAGGAGGCCGGAGAGGGTGTTGAAGTCAGGAAGAGGCGATCAGGAGGCGCAGGAGGAAGGCAAAAAAGAGTCGGTAAAGGCGACACGCTGGAAGAGGAAGTATTAATATTGAATAGGAACTACTTCAAAATTGCCACAATAATTTCAAAATATATTTTCCAAAAATACTAATAATAATTTTGAAAATAGTAAATGTTTTTAAATATCTTTTTGAATAATAAAATATTAATATTAAAAAATTTCGAAAATCAAATTAAATATTAATAGGAACTACTTCAAAATTACCTTTTAAATAATTTAAGATAATTAATAAATAATTTTGAAAATCAATTTACACATAAATTACATCTTATGTATTTGTATGAGAAGAAGGTATTTTTATGAAACATAGTTTCCTAAATTGCCAATAAAATAAACTCGCTTTTTTATAATAACAAAATTAAAAAATAATTTTTTTTGAAATCTTGATGTGACACTTTTCACAATGTTAAGTAAATAAAAGTAATTACTATATATTATTTTAAAACTATAAAATAGAAAAAAATAGTTTCCTAAAAATATGTATGCTTGCACATATTCGCACTCATCGAGCAATTACGAAAAATAAAATTTCGCGTACGACGTACAATGCAACTACGCGACGTACAAATACAAAATAATAATCGGTAAAAAAATTATAAAAAAATATAGTAGAAATTTTAGGGTTTTACATCCTACCCAACTTAAAAGAATTTCGTCCTCGAAATTAAGAATTAGTAGGGGTGAGAAGGCACAAAGGGGTAGTGATGAGGAAAAATCAATTTACAATGTTCAACACAAGATACATTAGGAAATCGTGATTTAGATAAATACGAAAATAATCGTAGATATGGCTAATTAATGCAAGAGTGAAAATGATCAAGGGTTAAAGTTAACATGCAATAAAGAATAGTACAGTATCAAGAGATATAAATTTTGGGATTTAGAAGATGGGCTTTCTTAAGAGTAGGTTGATGGCACGATTAAAAGAACGAATTAAGTTCACACCTAATTTAAGCGATTATAAGGTCATGATGGGGCCGAGAAAAGGACGAGTAGTTTAGTATGAAGATATAGCAACATTGAGTAAGAATGGTCATAGTCGATAGAAAGGCTAGAGAAAGTTCTAGTATAACGCTTTCGTCCTTCTAAAATAGGTAAAGGCGAAAGCAATAGGGAGTTCAATATATGATATTATCAAATACAATACGTGGTGCAAAGACGACCGAATGATTTCAAAAGAATTATCAAGACAGTCGTAGATGGGACTGCAAAGGCCAAGTTTAATTATATTCCATCCACGTAGAATAATAGATAAAAGCGAACCAAAGTGCACTTGGTTGATCAGACCATTATGCACCGGTTCTGATTAGACAATATGTTAGTGAGTGGCCGCTCAATAGCATATGCCTTGATCAAGCTCGAAAAAGAATTAGCTTGCAAATACTAGGCTATATTATCATCATTAATCAAGGTAGTAAAAATATAGGCACACGAGATTTTAGGTTGAAAAGAAAGAAGAATTAGTTTAAACGATTTTAAGTCATATCCTGTGTTGGTCTCTATACAGTCGTCCTATAGTCTTCTTGTCCAAGTCCTTGGTTGACTAGATGTCACCCCCATTTTAAAAAATAGGGGTATTTCGGTCATTTTTTAATTTAGAATAGTTTTGAAATTTATTTTATTATTTATGATATTAATTTGGGGTTATTTGAGTCAGGTTCGAATTTAAACTCAATCTGACTTATTTCGGGGACCCGGGGTAGTTTTCACTCTAGTGGGACCCACTCATTAGTTAGTCATAGCCCATATGACATCATTCTAGTTAGTGTGTTAGACTAATTATTTATGGATAGGTTTAGTTTAATTAGAGACTTAAAACTAGACTAATTTAGCCTCAACCTAAAGCCCATTCCTAATTTAAATCAAATAGGAAAAATGGGGGTGTTTTAGTCAATAGCATATAAGGACACCTATGCAGATATGGGCCAGCCACTATAGGAGGAGGTGAGTCACTTCCTTCATTTCATTTCTATCCACAAAAACTCTCTCTCTTGTTCTTCCCCAATTTTGAGAGCAACCACCATTGATTTCATCTCCAAATCAATCCATTCTTCCACCAAATCTTCTTCATTTCTTCTCTACTCCATGGATAGAGGGTGCTAGCCAAGTTTGGAAGAATTTAGCTTTGGTTCGTGTCCATTTGGAGGCCACTTTGTGTCGGTGTCGTGTCGGAAGGATTTCTCTTGGAATCTCTAATTCGGAAGGTATAATCTCTCCTCTAATCCACCCCTACATGCATATAGGAATATTTTGAACCCATAGGAATGAGGCCTATGGTTGTATCTCTATTTGTGTCCATTTTCTGTCCATTTGGAGGTCATAGGAGTGTCCTTTGTGTTGTGCTTTGTGTCCATGTGGGAAACCTCCAATATTGGACACTTCTTGTGGTTGTGATTTTATTTAATGAATATCCCTATTTTAATCTCAGATTTTAGATGTTAGATTTGTTGTTCTTGATGTATCCATGCTCGTATCATAATGTATCATATTCATTTTATATTTATATTTGTGTGTCACTTTATATCTGTATATAACTAGTGTCTATATATATATAAATATATATATATATATATATATTTTGGAATAGGAAAATTTATTGAAGGACCCATAAACTGGGTCGGTCCCGAAAGGGCAACCAAACGCCGACTACAAAAGGCCCACTAGCTGGACCGGCCCCAAGGGCCACAAACCAGACAGCAAAAGGGCCCATGGCTGGGCCGGCCCCAAATGGGCCACACACAACCACAAACCAGACGACAAAAGGGCCCATGGCTGGGCCAGCCCCAAAAGGGCCAAAAATAAAACAGCAGTAGGACGGGCCCACAGCCCACAGCACGACGATGCCTCGGGGCTCACCCACGCCAGGCCCGAGGAGGATGGGGTGCTGCCCGAGGAGAGCCGCACAAGGCCCGAGGGAGGCGGACCGAGGCGTCCAATGCGGGACCCGGGGCTGGAGGCCCGAGGCGCCCAGCCCGAGGCCCGGGGCGGGCGAGCCGAGGCGCCCAACGCGAGACTCTGGGCGGACCGCCCGAGGCGGGCTGCACGGGAACCGGAGGAGGAAGCCAGCTCGAGGGGGCGGGCGGGCTCCGGAGGGGCGCTCTAGGGGGTGGAAGTCGATTCCGACGGAGGAGGCCGGGGGGCATGCCACGGCGAGGGAGAGCCTCCGGGAGGCTGGCGGAGGACGAGGGGGACTCCTGCGGCGAAGTAGGGACGAAACCCGAGGCGCCTCGTCGCTTGGGTAGGGGGAAGAAAGCCACGGCTTGCCGAAATGTGAGGGGGTCACGGCGAGCCAGCGAGCCAGCAGAGCCACGGCGAGGATGGCCTCACCGAGGAGAGGAGGAGACACGGATCGACTCCGGAGGAGGGGGGGAGGGCTCCTAGGAGGGACGGAGGGGAAGGTGGATAGGGGCCGCCGGAGGAGGGATCCTCCGTGAGGAGCAGGGACCGGGGCCTGGTCCGAGGAGGGGGGACCGACGAGGAGGAGGGTGAAGGAGCTGATCCGCAGGAGCCTCGGGGGGCGGGGATGGCCGAAAGGGGGAGCCGCTGCGGCCGGAGCTCTGAGGCTGGAGTGCCGCCGTTGGGGTATATATATATATATATATCTTGTGGTTGTGTGTGTGTCTATATTATTTATGTATCTTGATTTTATATTTGTGTGAGTGTGTCTCTATATATGTATGTGTGGGTGTGTGGATATGTATATCTATATATATATATATATATGTGTGTGTGTGTGTGTGCATATGTATATATATATATATATATATATATATATATATATATATATATATATATATAATATATATATATATATATATATATGTATGTGTGTGTGTGTAGGGAGTAGAGATTTGAGATTGAGAGAGTGAGATATTGAGAGAGAGTTGAGAGTGAGATGTAGAGAGTGAAGGAGGGGAGGGTAGAGAGTTGCTGCCAAGGGACAGCAGCTGTAACAGCAGCAGCAGTCCCCATGGGGGAGAATGCACAGCAGCTGCAGTAGCAGCTATAGCAGCAAATATAGTAGGGAAACCCCCATTATATACAGCATTCAGCCCCCCACCCATTGGCTCATCCATGTATTCATTGCCCACATCTTTGCACATCCATTTCAGCCATTTGGAAGCCCACTTATCAGCCCCATATCAGCCTACATTTCGGCCATGGATAGCCCCATGTTCACCTATATTCCAGCCCCTTGACAGCCCCAAAATTCATCTATCCATTCACTCATCCTTCCATCTTTCATTTCACCCTTCATTCCCTCACACTTTTATTCATGATACATTCATTATTTCCTTCATTATTCCATTAAGTCATCCATTCATTCAATGCATTCATTCATCCACACATTCAGATATCACCATTCATTCAACACTCATTCACTCATCTATATCAAACACTCATCCATTCGTTCTTCTATTCATGCATCTTCCTATACACTCATCCACTATATTCATCCATTCATAAATCCATTCCGTTATCTTGAGTCTTCATTTCAGTCCCATATGGTTAGTTTAGGGCTTGTGTGGGTGTGAGTGGTTATCTAGTTAGAATATTAAGATAAGGTATTGTTAGACTATGTCAGTAAGGTAATAGATTATGGTTTGGTTTGATATGATATTTTGTTGGAGTGTGAGGTATTGTTAGATATAATTATATGCTAGATAGAGATAGTGTTTTAGAGTTTAAGTTGGGGTGGTATCGTAGGATACCAATATGGTATCTAGGGGTAAAATAATTTACCCTATTTCTAATGTTAAGGTAATTGCCTATAGCTAAGGTATGTGAGTTAAGGTTTAAGATATGGTTAGAATTTGGTTCCCTTGGTTGGTAATGGTCAGAAATAGTGCTCCTAGACTAGTTTTGACTTCGGTTGATCATTTTGACCAAAAGTCAACAAAAGTCAACCGATAGTCAAACTTAGCCTATAAGTGACTAGAATTGACCGAAATCAAACTAGTGTTGACCAGTTGACTGAAAGTCAACTGTTAGTCAATATATGACTAGTTTGACCTAGGGTTGATCCAGGATTAACTTCCTGTGACCTTGTTTGACCTGGGTTGTCCAAGTGTGACCTAGTATGACTTAGTTCAGCGTGGTGTGACATAGTTTGACCTAGTTTTGACTTAGACTTGTATATCATGACTAGATTAGCTTTTCTTTCATTATTAAATCCTGTTTGGACTCATGGTATCTCATATTTAGGTCTGTGTTATCTCTGAGCACCTATTAACCTTATTAGCTCAGGACCACAGGCGAGTACGTTCACTGATAGTTTGTATTGTCATGATAACTGCTATATCCGATTCAGTTGTAGTGACTTACTCGATTTCCAGTCACGATAATTCACGGACTAGTATATGTTGGATCATGACATGGGATGTTGTTCCTAGATTTTTTTGGTATATTGGTACATTTTTTTGTCTTATTCCCAGTGCTTATATAGACACTGATTCCTAAGGGGACTTGCTACCCGCTTATGGAATTCCGTGTCATGACTTGTCATGTCCAGATCCATTATACTATTCGGGGGTGGAGAATTATTGGGGTATGTGATCAAAACCTCATATCACTATATTCATGTGCTTGCGCCACTCTCACCTCACGTAAGGTGTAGCGAGATCTTATTCATGTGCTCGTTATCCAGGTTGGCCGGCATGACCCTTTCCAGATTTTTATGTGATTGTCGGGCCAAGTGGACAACCTGTCATGTCACTTACCCCAAGCCGATCACATAGCGCTCTAATAATTCAAGTCACATTTTTATATTTATTTATCATAGGAGGCTAGGTTCTGTTTGGGAGAAGGATTACAACCTCGGTCCTTTTTTGGTTTAAGGGTTGTAACTCGACTTCCGAATAGTTCCCAAGTCATCCTATATATACATATATTGTCGTCCTTTTCAGTACTAACATCTTGATATATATTTCCTGTTGATTTTGTCTCGTATTTCACATATTCTACATGCTCTTATGCTATACTTTGATTGGAGGCTAGGTTCTCTTCGGGAGAAGGATTACAACCCCGGTCCTTATTTGGTTTACGGGTTGTTAGTCGGCTTTCGAATGGCTTCCAAGTTTTTCCATATCTTTGTCTTGTATTTCATTATACTATCTCTTGTAGAATTTGTCAATTCATATGGAACTGCTGTTAGTGTTTGTACTTGCTCATTTTCCTGACAGGATACCGTTGATATATTACAGATGTTTTTGAGGCATGCTGCTCGACCAACTATGGGGTCGAGACAGATGGACACTTAGGCCAGGGCTATGGCCTGATAGTTGAGCCACTAGATTTTATACTCCCAGAGTAGTTAGCTTAGTTAGGCTTGCCTTGACTGCAATTCAGCTTTTGTTTTAGACTGTAGTAGCTTATATTTATATATTGTGACTCTGTGATGTTGTTTGTTTCTCTCTAGCTGTGTTGGATGTTGAACTCATTTTCTGTTTTCACATCTATCATATTTTCCATTTCGTGCTATCTATTCTAGTTTGTTCTTGTGATTGAGACTGTATTGCTATGTCACCTCCATTCGGAGTGTATATACTGTACATGTACCTTTATACTGTTTAGTGTAGTTTTTGTAGACGACCTATACAGCGTTCTACCGTTGATTCTGCGGCGTAGGCCGGACGTACCCACGTGCTCGTGCCTCTAATTAGGGTGCAGGTCGTGACACATTTTTGTGGTGGCCCATACAGGTCAGTGTCGTAAATAGTATGATCTCGTAATGGTGCTCGACATTGAGTACTAATTACGAGCTTACGACTAGGACATAGGATCTAGGATATGATAGGAGTTACTCAATCACATTTTAGGAAAATTCTGATCTTTTGATTACCATGACAACACTTCTTGCATTAAATTCAATTGTCCTTCTTTGATACTCCTTATCATGTGCCATATTGATCTCCTGGTTCCAATTCGTCCTCAGGATGGCGATTACTCGCTCTCAGGCAGCTGGACGTAGTACAGTTCCAGAGAGATCTGATCCAGTAGAACCTTCATCTCCGGCTACGGGAGTAGCAGTCGAGAGAGTAGCCACCTCAGTTCCTGCCCTTCAAGCGGGAGTAGCAGCGACAGTTCCAGGATGTCTTCCACCTCTAGCAGTGGGACCGTCTATAGTCATTCCTGAGACTCTTCTACCGCCGCCTACGCTACTGACTAATGCACAACAGATGATGGCCCTTCTACAGCAGATATTGCAGACACAGAGGGCCCAGGCCGAGGCACAGCAGTATCAGGCTGACGCATCTCACCTCCAGACAGAGGTGTTACGACAGAGTATGGATAACTCCCACCAGCTGGCGATGGCAGCATTTGAGAGGGTTATATCGGGTACAGTTTAGGGTACCCCAGTTTAGCACCAGGGACATGACCAGAGGCAGACTACTCCGTGCGACTTCTACGGGAAGCTGGGGGGCACCTGGGAGGTTTGCAGGATGAGGTTGGGCGTGTGTCTATACTATGGGGCGCCCGACCACCAGCTGAAGGATTGCCATGTTTGTGGAGTCCGAGGAGGCCAGGACAGAGTACATCAGGCACCAGCACGTGTCGACCATCAGCAGGGTCAGGACAAGTGACAGGACATCCAGTGTGCTTTTTACAAGAAGATGGGGCACATCCGGGAGGTTTGCAGGATGAGGCTGGGATTTTGTTTATTTTGTGGAGCTCCAGATCACCAGATGAGGAACTGTGCTCCTCGTACAGCCAGACAGGCAGACCAGGACAGAGTACAGCAGGCTAGGGGAGGCCAGCAGGGGCGAGCTTTCACCATGACATTTGAGGACAGTCAGGCAGTAGCAGGGCAGATTGTAGGTTCCAATCTTTCGATCTCATTTTCGTATTTGCCTTCTTATAATCGATTTGAAATTTGATTCCATCTGTTCCTTGATTGTTTGATGAAATTTTTTGTTCTTGTGATGTGATTTTCTTCTGAGATAAGTCGTATGGGCTAGGTCGCCTTGATTATGAGATTTAGAATCCTCTAGGGTCATGCTAGCAGGCATAGTGAGGACATATAGTCAGGTTATGGATGTATTTCTAGGGTGTAGGAATTTAAGGTTTTCGCTGCCAAGCATGCAGCAATACAAAAATTTTAAATACCATAATTCTAGAGGTATGTACCATAGTCAAGGACTTTGTGATTATCGTAGCCTTGCTCACTAGCATGACGGAGATTCTGAGTATCATGATTCTGGACAGACACATATGATTATCGAACTGCATAATTTTTCTGTGTTTACTTTGTTTCAATTTTTGAGGATGAATTCTTTTACGGTGGATAGACTTGTAGCACCAAGTTTCTAATTGAGTGTAATTTTAAATTTTATAATTTTAGTCATTTAATTATTGTCATTTAATTCATGCTTTGATTTTGGAAATTTTAATCATTTTAAATTTTTAAGCCATGAATTAAGATTTTTGATGTTTTGCTAGTGAAACCTTAGAGACTATTTGACCTAGAGCCTAACCATGTGATTAGGATATTTTCAGCATCATTTCTGGCCCAAGGATATTTTGGTCATTGGACCTCTTTGATTTATTTTTGATATTTTGCATTGGTGATCGTTAATTTGGCTTTTTATGGATGAGATTTTGTGTTGGTTTCGTGTCTATGTCGGACATGTAACAGTTTTTATTTGCAAGTATTGTTGTGCCTTAAGAGATCTTTATTTTGCTGAAATTTTTTTTGGAAGTATTTGAGAGGGATTGTTTTCTGCATGTGTTTTCTTGTGGTTGCTTTGTTTTAATTTCGAGTACAATTTTTTTTAAGGTGGATAGATTTGTCACCCCCAGTTTTTAAGAACAGGAGTATTTTGGTCATTTTTTATTTTAGAATATTTTTAAAATTTATTTTATTATTTATGATATTAATTTGGGGTTATTTGAGTCGGGTTCGAATTTTAACTCAATCCGACTTGTTTCGGGAATCCGGGATAGTTTTGACTCTAGTGGGACCCACTCATTAGTTAGGGATGGCCCATATGACATTATTCTAATTAGTGTGTTAGACTAATTATTTATGGATAGGTTTAGTTTAATTAGAGACCTAAAACTAGACTAATTTAGCCTCAACCTAAAGCCTATTCCTAATTTAAATCAAATGGGACAAATGGAGGTGTTTTAGTCAATAGCATATAGGGACACCTATGCAAATATGGGCCGGCCACTATAGGAGGGGGTGAGTCACTTCCTTCATTTCATTTCTATCCACAAAACTCTCTCTCTTATTCTTCTCCAATTTTGAGAGCAACCACCATTGATTTTATCTCCAAATCAATCCCTTCTTCCACCAAATATTCTTCATTTCTTCTCTACTCCATGGATAGAGGGTGTTATCCAAGTTTGGGAGGATTTGGCTTCGGTTCGTGTCTATTTGGAGGTCACTTCGTGTCGGTGTCGTATCGAAAAAATTTCTATTGGAATCTCTCTTCCGGAAGGTATAATCTCTCCTCTAATCCACCCCTACATGCATATATGAATATTTTGAACCCATAGGAATGACCCCCATGGTTGTATCTCTATTTGTGTCCATTTCGTGTCCATTTGGAGGTCATGGGAGTGTCCTTTGTGTTGTACTTTGTGTCCATGTGGGAAACCCCCAATATTGGACACTTCTTGTGGTTGTGATTTGATTTAATGAATATTTCTATTTTAATCTCAGATTTTAGATGTTAGATTTTTGTTCTTGATGTATCCATACTCGTATCATATTGTATCATATTTATTTTATATTTATATTTGTGTGTCTCTTTACATCTATATATAACTAGTGATTATATATTTATATATATTTGAGTGTCATATATATATATCTTGTGGTTGTGTGTGTGTCTATATTATTTATGTATCTTGATTTTATATTTGTGTGAGTGTCTCTCTCTCTCTCTATATATATATATATATATATATATATATATATTAGGAAACCCGAAACTTTATTGAAGTAATAGGCGCAAAATGTCGAAGCCTATACAAGTAAGCGCGCTCTCGCGCCAAAAAGGGGGAAAAAGAAGAAAGCGCGGAACGCACACAACAAAGGGACGGGACGGAGCAGCGCCGACAGGAAGGACGCGAGCAATCCCGGGCAGAACAACTCCCAGAAGTCGCGAGAAAACCTGAGGACGACCTAATCAAGGGCTGCCTAGAACGAGTTGGAGACGTGAGAACAGCGCCTCCTGACTTTGAAGCTTTGTCTGATGACCTCTCTGAATAGCTGTACGGGGGGGATTTGGCGGCCTTCATATCTGAATTTGTTTTTGTTCTTCCAAAGTACCCAAATACCGGCGGCTGCTACAATCTGATGCCCGTAGGAGCGGCTCCAGTTGGCAAGGAGATCGTAGAGGCCCCAGGTCGGGTGAACCAGACTAAGTCTATTATGAAGCTTGGACCAAAAGCCTTCCGCTAGCTCCCCCGAAAGAAGGATGTGTTCTGCTGATTCCGCGATGTGCTCTTTGCAGCAATAGCAACGGGAAGCGAGACTGAATCCCATAGATCTGATGAGGTCGTCAGTCGAAAGCTTGCAACGGAGTGCACACCAGATAAGGATTGACCATTTGATGGGAATGCAAGTCTGCCAAAACTTGGCGTGCACGGTGTCCGGCACCCCGCTGCCTCTGGCCACGATTCTGGCGGAAGCCAAAGTGAATGATCCGCTCGGGTTGGGGGACCATCTCCAAGTGTCGCTGGTGTCAGTAACCTACAAATCAGCAGCAAGAAGACAGGTAGCCGCTGGTTGGCCTAGCCAATCTCTGATCTTCCTCCAGTTCCATCCGGAGCTGCCCTCTCATAGATCACTGATAGCGCACCCCTGCGGAGTCAGAATGTTGGGGCGTATGATGTCTTCTCCAAGCCACCGCTCCAGACAGGCCGATGATTGACCGTCGCCCAACTGGAGACGGATCAGAGGTTCCGCTGTGATGCGGCCTCGAATAATACGATGCCACGATGCCGAGGATCTGTTGTTAGTGGCCGCCTCCGACAGATGTGAGAATTTGGAGTACCTAGCTCTCATGAATTTCGTCCATAGCGAGGTCTCGGTGCGCAACTTCCACCACAACTTCATGGAGCAGGCGACCACGATGTGGATAAGTTTGCTAAAACCCAGACCTCCTTCTTCATTGGGTTTGGCCATTGTCTCCCAACCGGCCCAATGGTGTTTGTCCTTGCCGTCGCTATGTCCCCAGAGGAACTTGGCGAAGAGGGATTCAAGGGAGTGTAGCACCTTCTTGGAAGGGGAGCAAACTGCCAGGGTGTACATCGGGATGGACGATAGTACGTGTTTGATGAGGATCCTTTTGCCCCCCAGAGATAAGGTGGCGTTGTGCCAACCAGCGATGAGTTTGCGGATCTTGTCTACTAGGTGTTCATAGATCCCCGAGTTGGACTTGCCGTATACTAACGGACACCCGAGGTAAAGGAAGGGGGGGTAGGCCGTGCGGAAAGAGGTCATGTTGGAGAGCATGGTTGAGCGAGTTCTGTCTGCTTTGTGATGGGTGTAGATGACACTCTTGTTGCTGTTGACGCGCTGTCCAGAGCAAGTGGTGTATCTGTCGATGGTAGTCAAGACGACCTCGATAGATCCGTTGTCTCCAGAGGAGAAGATAAGGATATCGTCTGCGTAGGACAGGTGAGTGATAAGTGGGCAGCCGGTAGTGGTGTGTAAGTGATTGAAGCCGGGCAAACTGGGCATGCACTTGAGGCTTCTGCTAAGAGCTTCTGCCGCAATGATAAAAATGGTGGAGGAGAGGGGGTCCCCCTGTCTAACCCCGTGTAACACCCAATTTTCTAAAATGAGGGTAATTTTAAAATTTTATATTTTAATTTATTTAATTATGGTATTTAAGACTTTCCATGATTTTCCATGATTTTTAATTATTTTAAAACTATTTTAAAATCATGACTTATGATTTTGGTATTTGGCTAGTGTAACCTTGGAGACTGTTAACCTAGAGCCTAGCCATGTGATTACGATATTTAAATTAGTATATTTTAGCCTAGAGGGTATTTTGGTCATTTTAGGATTTAATTGAATTATTTATGACTCATTGGAATTTGTGTGATTTTAATTATTATTTAAATAAGTGTTATGTGCTATGATGGGTTTTAGCCTAGTGAAGCCTAACCTAGAAGCTTAGACTTAACCCATGGGGTACGTAGGATGGTTAACTTAAGTTGAGGGTAGAAATTATCAAGTTAGAAATCAAATGGGAGTTTTAGTCATGAGAATTGATTTTTGAGAATGGGCCCATAGAAACTTAGATGTAACTTGACTTAGAGAGGGAGGCCCATGGCCCAACTAACTAAATCCTAACCCTAGCATTTATGACAGCCACCTAGGGATCCATACTCCTATTTAATGTCTCCTCAAACTTAGGGCTAGCCACCTTAGAAAATAGCAAGTTGAAAATAGAGGTAAAACCCTTTCTTCCCCAATCCATAACTCCTCCATTTCAACTCCTTTTTCTTCCTAATTTCTTGCAATAGATTCTAATCTCTGTGTTTTTGATGACTATGGTGAGAAATTCCAGGGAAGGGGCAATTTGGAAGAGTTTGGGTAGCTTGAGGAACAACTCACTTTGGGGCTTTTTGAGCCATTTCAAACCTATAGGTAAATCCCTATTCTTTCCACCAAATTTTGATTTCTTTACATGGTTAGGAAGCCCTAGGTGTCCTCTCTCTGTTGGTATAGGTTTTGCTAAGTTTTGTGTCCGTTTTGTGTCCGTATCGGACACGTATCCAATAGGATACCTAGGTGTTTGTAGAAATGCCACTAAGGATTCAATTTTTGATTTTTGTAAAACTAATTACATAGGTTTGTAGATCTAGGTGTGTGTATGAATGTTTGTGAAGGATGTTTGGTGTTTTGTGTCCGTTTGTGTCGCATTTTTAGCCTGGACACGCAGCACGAGCCATAGGCTGTGTCCTGCCTATCGGGGGCTAGAACTCGAGACACGGGACACTTCAGGACACAAAAATTTGTGTGGAGCAGGGGGCAACATCTGACACCATGCTCCCAGAATTTGGGAGCATGTCGTGGAGTACACGCGGCGCAATCACGCCCGCACTGGCCGTGCGCTGTCACGCGCACGCGTGCACAGGCCCTGTGCATGCCCTGCACTTCAGGGGACACAGCGCCCTGGACACGTCTCCTCGACACGTCAAACTTGGCGTGTGTCTTGGGGCAGACACTGACACGGGGTTCCCCAAGTGGCACGACCCCTTGTGTCGTGTCGGATGCGATATTGCACGTGCACGTGTAGTGCACTGTGTGGTTCAGTGTGCTAGTGTTTGTGTTCTCTGTTTAATTCATTTTAAATACTTGTAATTATGTTTTAACTTGCTATTTAGACCCTAATTATAATGTATATCTATATTAGATTAGTTTACATTGTTTGGATTGGGTTTAATGTGGAATATTTGGTTCGAATTGGGGTTGTTTTATGTTTTCTGAAACCTGTCCTGATGCATGTACTTCCAGTTTTTTCCTAACCATTTCATTCATTGTTATTCCTGTTTTTTCACGGCTATATGTCCCCACATATTTGGTTGCTCATGTTAGTTCAGTATTGCATTTGAAATAGGCTTTTGGAATTGAAATTAGGATTATGTCATAGTGTGTGGTTTCGAAAATCTGAAACTGAGTTCTGTGTTATTAACTGAGAATGGGAGTTTAAACCAGAGGTCCATTGTCAAACTAAGAATGAGTGTTCCCTGTTAATATACAAAACCTGAGTTATTTCCAGATTTTCCAAACCTGGGAATAAATGTTCATTCACATTAAATTTGTTTTTCCTATACAAAACCTGAGCATGTACTGTTAAACTGATTTTTTGGTTATTTGTGAACTGATTTTGGGAAGAATTGTGAAATGAAATATTTTTACTGTTTAAACTGAATTGTGGACCTTTAAACTGTTTTAAGGTTTGTTTTAAACTGGAAATCATGTGTGGACTGATTTGGGTTGAATGTTAGTTGTTAATGCAATATGGTTCAATAGCTCACTGTTTTCACTCTTGAAGCCACACACACACATGTCTTCAACACTCACCCCACTGTTTCTTACAGCCCCACACACACAAACATACTCTTAAGTTATTCTCATGACACACACTCACATTACATCACAATGTGGTATGTTTACACATTCACCTGAACACTAAATTTCTGATATTGGCATTTGCAAAATCTGAGAATTTATTCTCTTAATAACTGAACTGATTTTCCTCTTCCTTTCCTAATAACTGTGAATGGAATTGATAGCTAAACCTGAAAATTCATTTTCTTAACTATGTTGAGCAATGGGGTTGAAATGGACTTTGGATATACTAACTACTAGAGATTAATTTCAATTGAACTGTTATTAGATATTAAACCTGAAGCTTGTTACCTACATTCTTATTTGTACACTGTCAATGTATAAAACACACTAGCCTACCCCCCTCCCCCCACTTTTCTGTCACCTTGGAACACATACACATACAATATCATGACACATGGTTATTCATTAACCCTTCTATGCATTGGACACTCTACACACACACACATGCTCTGCTTTACCCTCTCTTTTCCTTCCTTATGCATATATAAGAATATATATGTTATAATGTATATAATATAGGTACCATAAATCTATATGTATTTATGCATATATGTATGCAATGTATACATGAATACAATGCATGTCCTAAAACCTCCTAAATTTCTGAACACATTGCCTACATGAACACCTTACATACCCTTTTCTATCTCTCTCTCTCTGTATATAGTGCTCTATATATATATATATATATATATATATATATATATATATATATATATATATATATATATGTTGTATATCTATAGGTGTAAGCCTATATTCATGTATATATATATATGAAATTCATGATAGATAGCTAAATGTGATGTTGCCTATAATGTGTGGCTTGTTTTTGGCTTGTATAGCCTTGGAATGATGGGTGTTGTCTAGTAGAGGCTTGATAGAGCCTAGAATGACTTGTTAGACCTAGTTAGTTGAGTTTAGACTATTTTGACCATAGTTGACCTAGTTTGACTAGTGCAGTTGACCAGAGTTGACCAAAAGTTGACTTTGGTCTAGATCGACCTAGAATCATGTAGAATGCATAGTAGGACTTCATTATACCATTTTGGACTTGTTGTGACTTGTGTTGTTCTATAGGAGACAGATACCACTCATCGGACAGTATATTCTCTTTAGACACTCAGGATATCAGGCGAGTACATTCTCTGATCGTTTTATACTTGTCTGGATTTATATTCTTGCTCTAGATTACTGTACTTGATGCTGACACGATCATTATCACGGATTGGTACTATACGGATCTTCTTCTGAGATATTATCTCCTTGTATTCACTAAATACATATTGTGATGTGCGTTTCACTTACATATTGTATTTATTGAATACCCTTATCATTGTACACTCATTGTGCATATTGTACTCTCATTATCACATTGAGCCATTGTATAAGTTAACGTAACTGAATTGGATCCTTGTGTATTGATTGGGGAGGGAGAGTGTAGGCCTCAAAAATGAAGTCACGCTGAGTTGATCAGAACAAGTCACGCAGAGTGATCCAAGAAGCAGCACAAAAGATACGCTAAGTTCTGCCTGGCCATCTTCTTTAGAAGTCACGTAGAGACAGCTCAGCCATACGTCAGAATCATAATGACTGACAAACACAACAGTCGAGAAACGTCTCCTCGTATGCCACGTATGCACAGAATTCGAGAGATCATCGCCGTCTTTTGCGTGATTTTCGAAATCTTCCTTAGCAAGACTCACTCTTCACCAAGTTGGCGTGACTTTGGGTCTTATCTTTATTTAATGCGGCTGACAATATAATCAATGTCAGAGATTTTGTGTCAGACGAAGCGTGCCAAATCAAGACAGCTGGCGGTTTGCGTGGATTCTGAACCTTCTCCTTCCTCAAGTTTGCGTGGATTTTTGAGTTATTCTTCTCAAAGCCTGCGTGAATTCTGAAGTATTCTTCTTCAAAGCTTGCATGGATTTTGCCTCCAACGAGTTTGCGTCAACGAAACTGTGTAGATTTTTTGCCTTCAGCAAGACAGCGTGGATTTCATTTCAACTGGAGTACGTGGTAGCCATGCCACCGATCTCTCTCTTGCGTGCCCAGTAACTTGCACACGACTCATGCACTAATGCCATGTGTCCAACAGTTACGGGCCACGTCCAGTAACTACTCACTAACCCTGCGTGTATTTAGAGTCTGCGTGACTTTTCAAATGCACTAGTGGTGAGGTAGTTATCTTTTCAGTTACTGTTTTGACTCTATAAATAGAGTTCTTTTTATTATTCATTGTACAGATACATTGATATCTACTGTCAAAATTTTGAGAGCTTTTCTTCTTCGCATAGTCCAAGGGATAAAGCGATCGTCTTCTAGATCGGATTCCTACAGTTGTAATTTTCCCAGATACACAACAAATAAAGAGAATTTCTTTATGGAAAACAAATTGGCGACTCTGCTGAGGAAAACCATCTCCTCTTTTGAGATGGTAACAACTCAATGCGACACTTCGTCTATCGGCTCGACGAAGAAGGTGATGACGATCAAATTCGATCAACTCGCCTATGAAGAAATGCAGCGGGCTAAGGGTGGCAAGCCTATTCCAGCCTCCATTATCATTGCCAAGTCAAAGGGACACTCTGTCTATGTCCCTAAGAATCAATTGGCAGTCAATGGTGAAGTCTCTGCCACAGTGTCTACTCCTAACACTGGCAAGAACTCCACTGCAAGCATGCACACTCTTGTGCGCTCGAAGATGACAGTAACTAAAAGTCACGTTGACAGTACTGGCTCCTTAGCCGAATCTGTTCCAGCGTGCAAATTCAATTCTAAAAGTCACGCTGACAGTACTGGCTCTTTAGCCGAATCTGTTCCAGTGTGCAAATTCAATTCTAAAAGTCACGCTGACAGTACTGGCTCTTTAGCCAAATCTGTTCCATTGTGCAAATTCAACTCTAAAAGTCACGCTGATAGTACTGGCTCCTTAGCCAAATCTATTCCAGTGTGCAATCCCACATTCAAAAGTCACGTTGACAGTATTGGCTCCTTAGCCAAATCTGTTCCAGCGTGTAATTCTAAAATCAAAAGTCACGCTAACAGCTCTGGTTCTTTAACCAAGTCTGTTTCAGCGTGTATTTCATCAGAGAAGAATAACTCCTTAGTTATCTCTTCTTCTTCACCGAGTTCTACTAGAACTGGGGGTGGTTTTCCACACAAAGTCCCTTCGAAAAGGAACAACTCTTTAGTTGTTTCTTCTGCTCCTGTAGTTTTTACTCCAGGAACAGGTTTGACTGATACTTTTGTTAGTCAAAGGAAAGGAGATGGTCTTTTGACTACTCTTCCTTCTGGACATTCTATGTCTCAACATCTGAATGAGTCTAAGAAGAAACATTCCTTAATGTCTTCTTCTTTGATTTCTTCAAATTGGGCACAGAATCTGTCCATTAAAGAGGGTCTGTTACCAACTCCTAATCAAGGGAGTGGTTTAACTCTTCCTTCTCTGCAAATATCCAGATCAATGGAAAGAAAACTCTATGTTTCCAAAATTAATATGTTACCTTCCACTGATTTAAGAACAAAACTTAGCACTTCTGGTGTTAAGAAACCATACCAATTGGATATGAAGATAAAAGATCCAGATGCAGAGTATGCAAGAAATTATGTGGCTCACATTAATCACTCTTTGTATAATCAAGAGCCATCAAGACCCAAGAACATGAAGTATATTCCTCAATCTTCACAAACAGATTTACGGGAATATCTTCAACAGAAGAGAAGGAGTGATTCTATATCAAAGGAACATGCTGAATGTGACTTCTATCCAAGAGTCATAATTCAGTGCAGATGTGAATCAACAGTTCAAGACCATGGTGATCATGCTGAATGTAACTTCCAGCCAAGAGTCACAATGCAATGCAGTTGTCAAAATAAACGACAGTCTGTCTTTAATAGGATTCAGTATGAACCTATGCCTGATGAAGATGAGCCTTTGTTTGCCTCTGTCAATATGACTTCTCGGGACACCGGGGGTAGAGTTGATAGTCCAGACGGAGTATATAAAAACACCAGAGCAAGAGTCCTGGCTTCTAGTCAAAGAAATTTGATCCCTGAAATTGACTCTGAATTTCTTAGAGAATCTAACTTCCCACCTCTTCCTACTGGGGGTAATTCTCCTATAGTTGACTTTGATACACGAAGCAATGATTCAGAGCATACAACATCTACTAGTTCATCAATAATCCCTCATACAGTCACGACTTACATGGTTGATGGGAATACTGATGAACCCTCTTCTTCCCTGACTCCTCAAGATCAAAGAATTGCTTCTTTGGAACAGCAAATGAAGTCTATGACTGACACAATGAAGTCAATGTATGAACTCATGACAGCTCAGTTGCAAAATCGACAGACTGTATCAGATGCCATACCAGTTGATACTGATATAAGTCCAATACAAGTTCCTCCAGCAGTACAATCCAATACTCCTGGACCTGCTCAACCAAATCCTAGTCTTTCTGGAGCTGGGGGTAGTGCTTACAATGCTGGTCCTCCTCCTAACTATTCTCTACAAGCCACAACTCCACAATCTTCGGGAGTTGTCTCTGAAGAATTGAAAAATCTCAAAACTCAATTCGAGGCATTCAAACAGAAGGATGGTTTACAAAGGTTAGGCATCAAGCAGCCTTATCCGATAGAATGGAAGCAAGTATCATATCCTCCTAAATACAAGCCTCCTACTATCTCATTCTATGATGGAACCACTTCTCCAAGTCAGTTTATCAATCACTTTGAAGTGATGACTGATCAACTACAACCAAGTGATGCCCTCCTTACTCGGGTATTTATTGGATGTCTCAAGGGAACGGCTTATGAATGGTATAGAAGTCTCCCAGATGGGAGTATTACCTCATTTGCTGGTTTCAAACAGATATTTCTTGAAAGGTTCTATGAAGGGCTTAATGACATGACTATGTCTGCTCTTATTAGAATCAAACAGAAAAATAATGAATCTACAGAGGAATACATTGAACGGTTTCGAAGAGAAGCTCTGAAGATGCCTCTTGGAACTCCTGATGCTGTCACCATTGACACGTGCAAATCAAACTTGTTGCCAATCATCAGTATGTGGACAGGGTCCACTCAATTTCAAGATTGGCCTTCCTTCATAGTCAGTGCTAAAGCTGCAGAAATTAGTGCTGAAATCTTCAAAGGTTTAGGAGTGCAGATGACTCCTAAAGAAACAGGACAAGGGGCTAACAATAAAAATAATGCTCGCAAAGGAAAAGAAACTCTAGAAGTTAATCTTCAGAGCAAAGATGCATCGAATGTTCAAACTCCTGCCTCTACAACTCAACAATCAAGAACACCTCGCCCCAGAGAAGAATATTCTTTTGATGACGACGATGTCCTTGGTATCTTTGAATGTCTGCTGAAAGGTAATAAAATACAATTACCAGAGATCAAGAAACCTGATGAAGCTGGTAAGACAGATCATTCTAAATACTGTCCATATCACAGAATGCTGGGTCATACAATTCGTACATGTTATGTATTGAAAGGAAAGATCCAAGAAATGATTAAATTTGGAGCTATCTCTCTTATTCCAAAAGAGAAGACCGTCACCTCCAACGTCGTCTCTATGCAATTTAGAAATTTCCCTCCTCAACTCCTTGAAAGTGGGATTATTCCTATTCCCAAGGCAACTCTTGACATAGTGAATCTTCCTCCTCCACAGTCTGAAGGATTAGTGCCAATCACTTTAGAAACAGGAGAAATCATGTGGATCCATCCTGATCTAGTGGCAGATTTTGAATCGCCTTCTCCTCAAAAGATTTCTTCTCAAAAATCCAAGAAGGCTGGAAAGATCAAGTCATATCATATGACTTCTCTTGGGTCTACCTCTGACACAGAGCCAAAAGACAAAGAAGAAGCACTTGTTAGTGCTACTCGAACGGGGAAACCTTACCTAAAGGATTATTCTAAAAATTCTGAAGATCCTACTGATATCCCTTCAGATGCTAAAGATGCTCCTAATGTTCCTCCCGAGGAAGAACCATCTACTGAACCTGTTCCTCCCAAGCCTACGGCTCTGGAGAAAGGCAAACAACAGGCTCGGTTTGATAAGCCAATCAAGAAGTCTTCTCCTCTTGGACTTCAGAAGCCTTACAACTTCGACATTTTGGCTCAGCTTGCTAATACTCCTGCTAGAATGTCCCTTTTTGAACTTCTACGTCTTTCCAAAGAGACTCGGGAGACGTTAAGTGAAGCACTTCTACAAGCTGACTCTTGTCTTGCACAATTGAAGAAGCCGGATGCGGAACCTGCCACTTGCTTACATTGCAACAGTGTACTGGAGATTATCCCAAATATCACCTTTACACAAGACGACATGTTACTGGAGGATAATCGACATGATCGACCTCTCTACTACACTGGTTATATTGATACGATGAAGATAGATCGTATTCTCATTGACCCAGGGTCTGCTATAAGCATAATGCCAAAGAGTTTGTTGGATGAACTAAAAATCCCTCTTCATAAACTCTCCAAGACGGTTACTACTATGTTGAGATTCAATCAAAGCCGAAGTGAGCCTTTGGGAAAGATTCATCTGAAGCTTCAGATAGGTGATTTCAGATCTAAAGTCACTTTCTATGTGATCGAGATCGCGGGATCCTATAATCTTCTTCTGGGGAGGCCCTTTCTTCATGAAAATAATGTGGTGCCCTCTACTCTTCATCAATATTTTAAGTACATTGATAGCAATGGAAGAGTACAAAAAGAAGTTGCTGATATAAATCCCTTCCATGGGGTTGAAGCTTATTTCAATGATTCCCGAATGTATAAAGAAGAATATACAAGGATCATACAAGCTATAGAGAAAGAAGATACACAAAGTGAGACTTTAATAATCCCTGTTAAATGTCGAACTACTCAGCAACAATCTCCTAAACCCTCTGGAGAAGATTCTTTTATCATTCCAGTGAGTGGACGGATCTCTCCGTTACCTCAGTCATCTACTCAGAATACACTGATCATTCCTGTCAGTGGGCGTACTACAGTTCCTGTACCTTCACAAGATACTCTGCTAATTCCAGTTGGAGGGCGGACTACTCTTCCTACTCAAACTTCAAGGGAGCTCACCTCTTCTGAGCTATTTGTTATCGATCTTAATCGAAACAAAGCTTCTTCTTCTTCTCCCCCTTTAGTCATTGACTTGGCTAAAATCTCTAAGGCTCAGCCTTCTCCCAATGTAAATATTGCTGCTTTTATATTTAATGAAAAGTCTCCACCTTTGCAGTACGTTGATGTGTGTAATTATGTTCATAGTTATTTACATCTGTTAGATGACTTGAACACAATAACCATAGGAGTTGTACAGACTGTTCATACAGATGTATCTCTAGAACCTGTACAATCTTCATACTTTCTAGTTCCTAGCAGAAAGCCAGGAGACATTCCAATATTCTTCTACAAAGGGCCTCAAAATCCTTCTGATCTTGAAGATGATGACAAAAATAATGATACTGGAAGATTACAACTATGTCGTTATAGTCAGCAATCTAGAGACATCATCAAAAATATGGGCTATGACTTCAGGACTAGCCTTAATAATGGAAAAGGAAGAAAAATGCCTGTCCGGATTCCTCCTTTGAAATATGGAAGGACGAAATACGGATTGGGTTATACTGCTCCTACTCCTTTCATCAACATTGTCCATGAAGATCTTGAGTCTGACGAAGATAAGAGATCTGATTCTTCTAGTACCACTTCTTGGGATTCCGATACGAGTATCGGTGACTTCTATTGCAACCTTCTGTCTTCTAATATGGTTTCCATTGACCATTCTGAAGAAAGTGATGAAGACGAAGAAGAGTTTGAAATCTCACCTGAATCAGAACAGTGGGCCCAAAGATTAGATAATCAATGGGAGTTCCGTTTCGAGCAAAAAGAACCTCCGACTGAAGATAAACTTGTTCAAATAGATGTTGGTGAAGAGGGGTCTCCCAAACCAATATTCATCAGTAAAAGTCTTTCAGAAACTGATAAGAAAGACATGATCAAACTCATTCATGATTACATCGATGTCTTTGCTTGGAGTTATGAAGATATGCCAGGGCTTGATCCTCAAATTGCAACTCACAAGCTCAACATCTTGCCGAATGCTAAACCGGTCAAACAACAATAGCGACGATTTCGTCCGGACATCATGGATGCAATTGAAGCTGAAGTCAATAAACTTATTACATCTGGGTTTATTAGAGAGGAACAACATCCCGATTGGGTGGCTAATATTGTTCCTGTTCTTAAAAAGACTGGCAAGATCAGAGTATGCATAGACTTTCGCGATCTCAATGCGGCATGTCCTAAAGACGAATTCCCTCTACCAATCACTGATGTCATGGTTGATAATACCTGTGGATTTGAACGAATGTCATTCATGGACGGGTATTCTGGGTATAATCAGATCAAAATGTTCCCAGAAGACGAGAAGCACACTTCTTTCAGAACGCCGATTGGTACATACTGCTATACAGTTATGCCATTCGGTCTCAAGAATGCAGGAGCAACTTATCAACGAGCTATGAGTACTATATTCCGTGAACATTTGCGGAAAACAGTCGAATGCTATATTGATGATATTGCAGTCAAAAGTCGACAAAAGGAGGATCATATCCAAGATTTGAAGACTATATTTGATCTAATGCGTAAGCATCAATTAAAGATGAACCCTACTAAGTCCTTCTTAGGCGTCTCTAGTAGTAAATTTCTCGGCTTCGTCATTACCTCTAAAGGTATACACGTAGATCCCGAGAAGATCAAAGCCATCCAAGAGATGCGTCCTCCACGCACCTTAAAAGAGCTACGAGGATTTCAAAGAAGAATTGCTTATATCAGAAAATTTATCTCTAATTTATCAGGACGCTGCAGACCATTCAACAAACTTATGAAGAAAGGTGTCTCTTTTGTCTGGAATGATGAATGTCAGAAAGCATTCGATGATATAAAACAATATCTGATGAGCCCTCCAGTATTGGTACCTCCCGTCTCAGGAATACCGTTCCTCCTGTATACTCGAACAATGAGTCATTCATTGGGTGCATTACTCGCTCAAAGGAATCAAAATGGCCATGAACAGGCCATTTATTATCTCAGCCGCACTATGACCGGAGCTGAACCTCGATATTCACCAGTTGAAAAAGAATGTCTAGCCTTGATGTTTGCTGTCCAAAAGACACGTCATTATATCATTGGCCAGACTATTCATGTCATCTCCAGGATCAATCCTATACGGATCATGATGAAGAAACCCAGTGTTTTGAATTCTCGATTGGCTAACTGGGGAATCCTACTTGCTCAGTATGATATGCACTATATTCCTCAGAAATCAGTCAAGGGACAAGCTTTAGCTGATTTTCTGGCTGCTCACTCAATTCCAGAAAATTCAAAACTCTATGATGAAATCTCAGATGAAGTCCTAGATTCAAATCAAATTGCTGAAGAAGATCCTACTTGGCGTCTATTCTTTGATGGAGCGTCAAGAATTGGTCCTAATGGCGATATTGTTGCTGGAGTTGGAATTGTTCTTGTATCGCCAGAAGGTCTTGCCATCCAAAGAGCTTATTCTCTCGATCAGCCATGTTCAAACAATGTAGCTGAGTACAACGCATTGCTTATTGGTCTTCAACTCGCTAAACATCTGAATATTCAACATTTGGAGGCGTATGGAGACTCTAAACTTATTGTCAATCAGATCAGGGGTACTTATGAAGTTCGCCATCAAGATCTGGTTCCTTATCATAGAGTAGCCATATCTATGGCCTCATCATTTAAGGAATTCTTCATTGAACATGTTAGGCGAGCATGTAACACAGAAGCTGATGCCCTTGCTAATCTTGCAGCGGTGCTGGCTATCCCAATCAAACGGCAACAAATGATCGTTGTTCGTAATCGAAAATTATTTCATCTTGAAAATAACCTGACTCTAGGACTTCCAGTTGACATTGAAGAATCAACATCTCATGACGTCAACACAACAAGAGGATTTGGATTTAGTCGTAAATCGATATCATCTTCATCCGATTCCAGCATGGAATTCATCTTCAGTAACTCGACTGAGAATCAGAATACAGATAAAGATTGGAGACTTCCTTTCTTAGATCTTGTATTGTATGATATTCTTCCGGATGATCCGAGTGAGGCAGCATCTATCAGACGACGATCACTCAAATTCTATTACAATCATACAACAAAGACCTTATATCGTCGAGCTTATGATGGTTTACTCCTTCGGTGCATTGCCGGTGATGAAGCCCAACAAGTTATTCGTGAAGCACATGATGGAATTTGTGGAGCGCATCAACCTGGGCCAAAACTTCAAGACCGTATTCGACGGATGGGATATTATTGGCCAACTATGGTATCAGATACCATTGAATATGCAAGGAAATGCAAAGCTTGCCAAATCCATGCAGATTTTATACATCAACCTTCGGAATTTCTACATCCAACGGCAGCATCATGGCCCTTCGAAGCTTGGGACATGGACATTGTCGGCCCGATCAATCCTCCATCATCTAAAGGTCATCGGTTCATTCTCGCAATAACCGATTACTTCTCCAAATGGGCCGAAGCTATTCCTTTATCTGAAGTTAAGACGTCTAATGTCATCAGCTTTATTAAGCACCACGTCATCTACAGATTTGGTGTTCCTCGACGCATTGTTCATGATAACGGACCACAGTTCGTCAGCCAGAAATTTACTCGATTCTGTGACGATCACCGGATCAATAATGTTGCTTCTACCGCATATAATCCAGCAGCTAACGGATTGGCAGAAGCTTTCAACAAGACTATCATCAAACTCCTAAAGAAGTTTGTCTCCACTAACAAACGTAATTGGAGTGACAAGCTCGGGGAATGCTTGTGGGCTTATCGCACTACAGTCCGTAATGCTACTAAGTGTACACCTTTCTCTCTGGTGTACGGATCTGAGGCTGTTCTCCCATTAGAGATTCAAATTCCTTCTTTAAGGATAGCAATCGCTAATGAACTCACTGCCGAAAATAATGATCGTCTTCGACTTCAAGAATTGGAGGCTCTGGATGAAAAACGGTTATCTGCTCAACAGAATATTGAATTCTATCAAGCTAGAATTTTAAGGGCTTTTAACAAGAAAGTCAGAATTCGAACATTTCAGAAAGGAGAACTTGTGCTTACTGTCAGACGCCCGATGACTATGACACACATGAATAAGGGCAAGTTTGATGCAAAATTGGAAGGTCCATTTATTGTCAATGAGATCTTTTCTAATGGGGCTTATCAACTCACTACTCTAGATGGTAAAGCCACTATGATGCCCATCAACGGCAAATTCTTGAAGAAGTACTACGTCTGATATTTCTATCAAGATTGTCCTTCCATCACTCTCTAGTTGTTTCATTGTTCTTTCCGAAGAGTCATTCTGATATCTATTATCCCCAGTGGAGATAGGTATTCTACTTTGTATCGTTTTCTCAACAAATTTGATATCCAGAAAATCATGTCCATATTACCTCTGAATTTTCTATCTCAATATCATATTTATGAAAATGATATTTAGTCTTTCTGATTTCTGAGTCAAAAGATCAATGAATAAAGGTAAATATAAAGTGGGAAGGATATATCGTAAACAAAGTTTCCTTAAACGGAGTTTATTTGAGACAAATCCCTCAAGGAAAAAAAAAAGAGAGAGTACATCATCATGGAAGATCACTATGATCCCTTTCATATTTGGGACGAGGACCACATACATAATCAGCAAAAGAATTGAATACATCTTTTCCTGACCGCACCAAGAATTGACAGGCAGCCAGCCTCATTGCTTCTTCTTCTTCGATTTCTCCTGGTTCGACCAGGAAGTCCAGGATATCTTTTGGCGGCTTGGGAGTAGACGAGCTTTCGCCCATTTCCTTCTTCTGCGGAGGTGGATGTTCTTTAACACCTTCAGTAGCTTCAAGGGCGACTTCAGCCTTCTTTATGTTCTCTTCAAAAGACATTGTGGATAAAATGCGATCCTTCTATTCAAATATATGCTCTATTTATAGGCATATGGTTACAAGGTTCGAAGGGACGTATTCTTTCCCAATACTCAGTTCATCCATTCATTTTTCATATTCATCCGACGTTTCACATGTTCATTTATACTTGACGGTTCGTCCGTTCATTTATTACATTCACTCGACAGTTCATCTGTTTATCATTTCTTAACGGTTCATCCGTTCATAATCTTCTATCAGTTCATTAAGTGGGGATTCGTTATTTATCATGTTTTCATAACCTCTGAATCAATTCCGAATCTGCTTACTCATTTATCATGTTTTGACCTCTGCATAGAAATCAATCTATTTTCTTTCGAGTTCCTATATATTATCATGTCCATAATACCTCTGATAATATCATATACTCTAAAAACAGAAAAGATGATTTTATTATCTATCATGTCCACAATTCATCCACAAATACAAATCATTGAGCATAGAAGAATTGTCATTTCCATTCCCATTTCACCACAAAAAGTCTATTACATTTTCTTAGACTTTCTTACAAATTATAATGGAAATCTATTACAAATCTTGGATTTTCATTCTATGTACAACTGAGATCTATTTCTTCTTGGATCTTCTCTGGCAATCTCGTTGTTTGTGGCAATTCCTGGGTGTCCAGCAGGAATCAAACTCTGGTCTTATCTCTCAGACGAGAGGAGAACCACAGAGTAGGGCAACACGAAAACGTGTTGCTGCCAATACAACTGGTGGATGGGGGTAACCTCTCAAGAAAGACAGGAATGTATCCAAACCTTGGGATACAATTCCTGGTTCTACCTTGAAAGGAACTCTACTACCCAATCTCTCGGTAGTAGAGTTAACTCCACCATCCAACTCTCGTGTATAAAGGCTCTTCCTACCATCTAAGGAAGACCCTTCTATCTCACGAAGAGTTCTGAGTTGTCTGATTTACGCGTCAAAAGCGTATGAGCTCCCTGATGTAGATGTCAGAAGAACATTGTCCACAGCATCCATATCACCAATGCCAGTTCTGAAGAAGGTTTTCAGCCAAAATTCTGCAAGAAACAGTAAAGAAAAATCAGTCAACAGAAACTGGCCAAGCAAAGACAGATGTATTCTGTTCATTTCAGGAAGATGAATTTGTCCTTAGCAAACAAAAAAATTCGATGCGTGTATATTGAACTTACCGCTGAGTTTTCTGCTAAGGATTGACACCATGTCTGGTAGCATGCATAGAGATTTGACATCAGACAACATGGCTTTCCTATTTCCTTCTCATAGAAAATTCATTCTCAGAAGAGAGGAAAAAGAATGGGAAGATGAGTTTGCGTGGAGTTCATCCATCTATTTAAAGGATCAAGTGCAGGTCTATTCTTGGAAAAGATCCGCATAAATAGCGCTCGTAAAATGTGGAATGAGTGTCACGTGTACTTCGGGAGACCGTGCAACATTGGAAACAGTCAAAGAGTGCTAATTAATCTTCTTCATTAAAAGGCACGCAGATCAAACACAAAAGTTGTACTTTATTCTTTAAACAGGCACTGATGGCCTTACAAAAAGACAAAAAAAAAAGTGCAACAAAAGCGTAGAAAGTTACGCCCTATTTTCCAGAGCGGCTAAGTTTGATGCCTAACTCCTCTACGCTCTTAACTCCCAGGCGATGCAATAGAGTCTCGAGCATTTTACGCTTCTCCATAAGGCTCCGCCCATCAGAAGAAGATGAGCCATCCAATCCAAAGTAGCTCAAGAGGTTCTTGGCTAACTGCGTGGCGTCGTCCTTGAGCTCAATGACGACAGGTTCAGGTTCTTTACCCCCAAAAGTGGGGTCACCATGGGAACAAAAGCCCAACTTGCGTGCTTCCTCTTCAGCTGCTTCCTTTGGGGTCATATTTTTGAGAGATGAAGTCAAAACTGAGAATCACTCCCTGTTTCTATAACAGATCTCGTCGACAGTTCATATTCCACCATAAATTGGACGCAATTAGTCTCGGAGAACGAAGAGTCATTATGACATTTAATAAGTTTATTTGGATGTTTTTAAAGAACTTTGAAGTCTTTTCGACTTCCGAAAAATTTTGGAGTCATCTCAGCGTGACTTTAACTCATTTCATAATCTCTATTTCAAAGTATTTCGAAAATATTTTATCATTTTTCGAAAACTTTGAAGGGGGTTTTGTAGGCCTCAAAAATGAAGTCACGCTGAGTTGATCAGAACAAGTCACGCAGAGTGATCCAAGAAGCAGCACAAAAGATACGCTAAGTTCTGCCTGGCCATCTCCTTTAGAAGTCACGCAGAGACAGCTCAGCCATACGTCAGAATCATAATGACTGACAAACACAACAGTCGAGAAACGTCTCCTCGTATGCCACGTATGCACAGAATTCGAGAGATCATCGCCGTCTTTTGCGTGATTTTTGAAATCTTCCTTAGCAAGACTCACTCTTCACCAAGTTGGCGTGACTTTGGGTCTTATCTTCATTTAATGCAGCTGACAATATAATCAATGTCAGAGATTTTGTGTCAGACGAAGCGTGCCAAATTAAGACAGCTGGCGGTTTGCGTGGATTCTGAACCTTCTCCTTCCTCAAGTTTGCGTGGATTTTTGAGTTATTCTTCTCAAAGCCTGCGTGAATTCTGAAGTATTCTTCTTCAAAGCTTGCGTGGATTTCGCCTCCAACGAGTCTGCGTCAACGAAACTGCGTGGATTTTTTGCCTTCAGCAAGACAGCGTGGATTTTATTTCAACTGGAGTACGTGGCAGCCATGCCACCGATCTCTCTCTTGCGTGCCCAGTAACTTGCATACGACTCATGCACTAATGCCATGTGTCCAACAGTTACGGGCCACGTCCAGTAACTACTCACTAACCCTGCGTGTATTTAGAGTCTGCGTGACTTTTCAAATGCACTAGTGGTGAGGTAGTTATCTTTTCAGTTACTGTTTTAACTCTATAAATAGAGTTCTTTTTATTATTTATTGTACAGATACATTGATATCTACTGTCAAAATTTTGAGAGCTTTTCTTCTTCGCATAGTCCAAGGGATAAAGCGATCGTCTTCTAGATCGGATTCCTACAGTTGTAATTTTCCCAGATACACAACAAATAAAGAGAATTTCTTTATGGAAAACAGAGAGTAGAAGTGGTTATGTGATCAATCCTATTGTATAAGAAATTGTATATGTCCATTATACACCCACGTACAAAGGAGTCCCATTTTATTGTATAACCTAACCCGTTTACATAACCATATTGTGCTCTAAATCATATGTTACTACAGTTCTTACTTATCATATATAGATATTTCCCATTATCAAATCTCTGATATTTTCATATACATTCTTCTTTCAGCGTTTCATGTACCTTACTCTATTGCATGCTTTATATTTCCTAACTTGATATTAACTGCGTGAGATATTTTGTGTTCGCTCCTGTCCTGACTGGACCTGTTGAAAATATTACAGAGGATGAGGATGAGGCCTGCATAGACACCTTCTATGTGACAATTGTAGATGGCTCGTGTGACCCAGATTTTCAGCCTGATCCACTAGCTTAGAGACTTAGGCTCCCTAGTGTAGGTTTACTATTTCTGTCACTTGAGATCTAGATTGTATATATTCTTTTATATTCAGTAGTTGGGACTTGTATTCTGGATGCTGTTGAGATGTTATCTTAAACACTTAGACTCTCTGGTTATTATGTATTTTCTTCCATTCCAGTATTTATCTATCTATCTTTTCATCTTATCAATCTGCCTTAGATGTGGTTGAGACTGTATATTGCTATGTCACCTCCATTCGGAGTGTATATACTGTACAGGTACCTTTATATTGTTAGATGATTGACCTAGGACAGCGTTCTACCGTCGACACTGTGGCGTAGGCTGGGCGTTGTTATGTTCTCGTACCCTCACAGTGGGTGCGGGTCGTGACACCTCGCGAGTGGATCGAAAGAAGCCCGCAGCCTGGCCGTTGATGACGGTAGAAAACCACGCATTGTTGATGGATCTGAAAACGATGTCAATACACGGTTCGGAGAAGCCAAAAGGCCTAAAAACACAGATCATGAATTGCCAATCGAGGCGGTCGTACGCCTTTTCCATGTCGAGTTTGATGGCCACGTTCCCTCCCCTGGACGGAAACTTCATGCAGGTGATCATCTCTTGGGCTAGGAGGATGTTGTCAGTAATGTTGCGGCCTTTGACAAACCCGCTTTGCTCTTCGAAAATGATCTTAGGGAGCAGATCAGTCATCCGGGTGGCAACGATCTTAGATATAATCTTGTTGGTGAAGGTATAGAGGCTGATCGGACGGAAGTCTTTGAAGGTTTCATGGTTATCTTTCTTTGGGATAAGGATGATGTTGGCGCAGGAAATCGAATTGGGATATCTGGCCCCTTGTAGAAAGGCTATAGTGGCTTCAACTAAGTCTATTTTGAGGATGTTCCAACAAGTTCTGAAGAAAACCCTGTTGAAACCGTCCGGCCCCGGAGCACTGTTCTCGTTGATGGACCAAACAGCCGCTTTGACCTCCTCCTCCGAAGTGGTGGCTAGTAGGGTCTCGTTCTCCTGGTCGCTAATAAGGGAAGGGATAACGGACAATAGTTCCTCGTCTTTACCGACCAGCTCTTTGGTGAAAAGGTTAGAGAAGAAGTGCACAGCTGCAGCCTGAATGCCTGCTTGGTCGTCCACCAGGGTGCCGTTGTCGTCAAGAATTCGGTGTAATTGAAGTTTGTTCCTGCGGCCTTTGACGCACGCATGAAAGAATCTGGTATTCCGGTCTCCGTCAGTACCCCAGGTCGACCTGGCTTTCTGTCTCTAGAATTCGGTCTCCACTCTCAGCCTAGATTTGAGAAGAGCTCTAGCGAGGTGAAGCGAACCGCGGGCCTCCGGTGATCTGTTAGTGGCAAACGCGATCTCAGCACAGGTGACATCATCTTATGCCTCCTTAATAGCCTGGAAGATGTCTCCGAAGGCCTCTTTACTCCATGATGAGAGAGCCTTACGAGTGGCTTTAAGCTTAGCTGCCATCCTTACCAGCGGGTCGATATTCGAGACGGAATTCCAAGCGAAAGCTACGACGTTCTGGAATTGAGGGTGATGACGCCAAAAGTCAAGAAAGCGAAAATCATTTTTGTTGCCGTAGTGATTGTTGCTAATCTGGACGAGAAGAGGGGAGTGATCCGATTCAGTAGAGTTAAGATGAGAGAGGTTAGTGATCGGGCCCATGTCGGACCAGCAATCATTGGTCATCGCCCGATCTAATCGGGAGTACTGTCGTCGATGTCCCTCCTGCATGTTGCACCAGGTGAATGCGCTACCGTGGAAGGGGATGGGGGTGAGGTTCCCTTGAAATATGAAGTTGTTGAAGTCGTCCATTGCAGGCTGGGGAGGGGGGCGGCCGTCGGACTTCTCCTCTCTGCAGGATACCATATTGAAGTCTCCAATGCAGAACCACGAAAGACCTTTGGACTGAATCTCCAAAAGATCAGCCCAAAGCGCTCTACGTTCTGGGATGTCGTAACTGCCATGCACGACGGAGAGGACAGAACGGGACTTGAGGGCCGGGTGCTCAATCCAGTAAGATAGAGCCTGAGGCGAGTCTTGGATGATGCTAAATTTGAAATCTTGCGCTAGCAGAATCCAGATGTCATTACATCCGGTGATGGCTTGAGGGAAACCTAACTTGAGTTGAGTGTCTTTGAGTCTTTTTTGAGGAATTTTAGGTTCAATAATGATTAAGAGGTCTATGCGATTTGTTTTCTTGAGGCTGAGGATTCTGTTCATTGTTGGTTTGTTGCCAAGCCCCCTCGCATTCCAGGAGATGATGTTAAGCATTGGATGAGGGAGTGGGATGAGGGTGACTGAGCTTCATGGCGGACCTAGTTGTCCTCGCCGTCATCTGCTTTTGTTTGTTTTTTCTTCTTGGAAGAGGATTTTTTGGTGGATGTGATGGTGGGTCCGTTGCTTCTTCGACTCGGTTCGCTGCTACCATCGACATCTGTGACGGGGATATCTGGATCGTTGTCGTATTCTTCCAGAACACATAAGGGGTTGTTACGGTCCAGAAAGCCCGCTTCCTTGGCTTGCCAAAATCTGCCGGTTAAGACTGGGTTGTAGTTGGCTTGATCGTCCTTATATTGAGTGGGAGGATTACAATGGTATTCTGAATCAGCCGGGGGGAGGGATGGCTCGAATGCGGGATGTTTGGGATCAGTGCCGGAGGACTGGGGTTCTTTGTGTTGCTCAGAGTTTCTCACCAGCAAGTCTTATCCAGGCTGTTGAGATCGGTTGGAAGTTGGTTGGGTGGACTGAGAATCCTTAGAGGGATGTGATGCGGTGATTTCAGGGGAGTTGGGGGGTTGGGTGAAGAGAGCGATGTCAATGTCTGACTGGTGTGTAGGACCACTGTTCTTTTGCTGGCCAGGGGAGGTGGTGGGGGACTCGCTGGCGTCATTGTGGGCATCTTCAGCATCGAGGTCTAAGAGGAGTTCGAATGGATTGTAGAAGGAAAAGTCGGATGGAGTGAAGGGGACAATAGCGGAGCTGGTCATGGCGATCGTCGGGCGTGTTGGACCGTCAATCTGAGGAGGGTGGTCGGGATTTGAGTTATGGGTGGTTTTGGCGGGTTCTCTGTGGACGGTTGTCGCACGTAGGGTGCGCATGGTAGTCTTCTTTAGTTCAGGGTGGGCTCGGAAGCAGTGCTGCATTAGGTGGTCACTCATCTGGCAGTATTTGCAAAAGATTGTGTTGTTGTCATAAACCAGCGGTTGGCTGTGAGTTTGGTCTCCGAGCTCGATCTCAATAAGTTTTGGGAGGTCATATTGGAGGTCTACCTCTACGCATATCTTCGCGTAATTACACTTGGAAAGGTTACGGGTTTCTTCTGCGATGGCCACCAAGATCCCAAAGGAACTGGCAATCCGTTTGAGGGCAGCTACTTGGAAGCAGACCAGGGGGAGGTTGGGTAGAGTGATCCATATTGATATGATTGTTGAGTCAATTTTTGGGTTGAAATTGGGGGACCATTTGACTACTTTAGCAATCTGCGTGCCAATTCTGGCGGTGCCCTTGGCTCGGACTATAGCATAGTCCAGATCATAAGAGAGGTGTAGGAGCATATGTTTGGGGTTGAGCGGAGCGACTCTGTAGGCAGCGAAGAGGCCCTACTTGGAGACTGTTTCCGAGGCTGTGATGATTTTTGGACATCCGTATCCGAATTTGAGCACAAACGTCTTGGAGAAGGAGGAGGATAGGGAAGAGATTTCTGACGCAGCGAAGGGGATCCGGATGGGATCTCCGTCCGAAGGTTGCGGGAACTCTATGTCCGGGGGAAGAAACTCCACCGCCGGCGAAGGAGGAAACTTCCCTCGATCAGGCCGAAGTGCCACGGCGTAAGTGGGGGTACGGAGGAGGGTAGTAGCACCGGGGAAGGCCGGGAGGGAGGGGTCGCCAGGGGAGGACTGAGGGAGAACCACTAAGGTAGCATCGGCCGGAGCCTGGATGGGGGCGTCCCGGATCCCCGGGCCGGTGACTGAGGGAATCTCCAGGAGGGGGGCGGCAGGAAGCGCCGGAGAAGCACCCGGAGGGTTGCTGGAGGTAAGCGCCGATGGGTGACCCGTCTCGATGGGTCCTGCCTCCTCGGCAGCTAAAGGAAGAGAGCGGGACGAGGATGTCGCAAAGCACTGCACCGAGGGGAGGGGTGGGGGTCCCTCCGAAACAACGGGGATGGTGCCGAAATGAGGAGCCAGCGAACAGGCGGGTGCACGGCGGGCAGAAGCAGTCAGGTCGGAGATAGAAGAACGAGCGTCTGTCCCGTCCTCGGGGGAGCAGACCTGACCGGAGACAGCTAACAGGGAGCCCCGTAAAGATCGACAGGGACAGATAGAGCGCAGGAAGGGGCTCGTGCCAAAGGACGCTGACTCCCAGCGTCGTGCGCCAAAGGGCGCATACGCTCAAGGGTTGCGGCTGGCGCCAAAGGACGCAGCGCAGTGGCAGGGCCCACAACAGAACCGAAAGACTTAGCGCAAAAGGGAGGGGGTCCACTTCGGGGCCAACGTGCTCTGCGCAAAGGGGAGGGGGGCACAGGAGTCATACGCAATGCGCCAAAGGGAGGGGGACAGCTCCGCTTGTGCAAGACCCCTAGCGCAGTTAATAGCGCGCGCCCCAAAAGAAGTGGGATGGGCCCCACCCACGAGCACAATCCGCTGGCATGGGGCCTACATCTCAGCGAGCGCCAAAGAAGAAGCGCTGATTGGGACCTGCTCCAAAGAAAGAGTAGGCTGGGCCCCACCTGTGCGGTCAACTAGGAGTTCAGAGCCTGTTGGTGGGGCAGTCCCTCGGCGATCGCGCCCGATCCAAAGCTGAGCAGAACCAGCTGGACAGACGGATGGGGACAGGGGGGCGTCGGGACGAGCGCCAGGGACAAGGCTCGTCCTCCTTCCCGCGGGAAGAAGGCTGGCTACACAGGAAAGGTCGCCCGGGGGATCAACGGCTCCGGCCAAGGCGAAGGAGAGGAAAGCCGACGCGGGCTGGAAAGTCAGAGGATGAGGGGGCGGCCTCGATCTACGGAGGCTGGGCCGGTGCTCTGCCTGGGGAGCCGCAGCCGGAGAGGCCGCAGGACGAGCGGAGGGAGGCTGAGAAAGGACCCACCACTTGCCGATGAGTGCCAGCTGCTCCTCCGACCATTCGAGGGAGGGGGCACCGAGGATGGAAGGGGAAAACGCGGAGGAAGAAGGAGGCTGCCGTGGAGGACGTGGCCTGGGGAGATAGGGATGACGGCGTCGGCCGTTCCACCTGAGGGGGCCCGGCGCGGGGGAAGGGGGCTGGCTCTCGGCTGCCTCCGGTCGGCTCAACGACGGAGATGGTGGTGGGGGGACTGGCCATACGGGTGGCAGAACGGGAGGATCTGGGGGGAGAAAGGAAGGAAAGACATTTTATATATATATATATATATATTCTCTCTCTCTCTATATATATATATGTGTGTGTGTGGGGGGGGTGAGTGGATATGTATATATATATGTATGTGTGTGTGTGTGTGTGGATATGTATATATATATATATATATATATATATATATGTATGTGTGTGTGTAGGGAGTAGAGATTTGAGACTGAGAAAGTGAGATTGAGAGAGTGATAGAGAGTGAGATATTGAGAGAGAGTTGAGAGTGAGATGTATAGAATGAAGGAGGGGAGGGTAGAGAGCTGCTGCCCCTTGGCAGCAGCTATAACAGCAGCAGTCCCCATGGGGGAACTACACAGCAGCTGTAACAGCAGCTATAGCAGCAGATATAGTAGGGACACTCCCATTATACACAGAATTCAGCCCTCCACCCATTGGCTCATCCATGCATTTATTGCCCCCATGTTTGTACATCTATTTCAGCCATTTGGAAGCCCACTTATCAGCCCCATAACAGCCTACATTTCAGCCATGGACAGCCCCATGTTCACCTATATTTCAGCCCCTTGATAGCCCCAAAATTCACCTATCCATTCACTCATCCTTCCATCTTTCATTTTACCCTTCATTCAATCACACTTTCATTCATGATACAGTCATTCTTCCCTTCATTATTCCATTAAGTCATCCATTCATTCAATGCATTCATTCATCCACATTCACATATCACCATTCATTCAACACTCATTCACTCATCTATATCAAACACTCATCCATTCATTCTTCTATTCATGCATCTACCTATACACTCATCCACTAAATTCATCCATTCATAAATCCATTCTATTACCTTGAGTCTTCATTTCAGTCCTATATGGTTAGTTTTGGGGTTGTGTGGGTGTGAGTGGTTAGCTAGTTAGAATATTAAGATAAGGTATTGTTAGACTATGTTAGTAAGGTAATAGGTTATGGTTTGATTTGATATGATATTTTGTTGGAGAGTGAGGTATTGTTAGATATAATTATATGCTAGATAGAGATAGTGTTTTAGAGATGAGTTGCGATGGTATCGTAGGATACCAATATCGTATCTAGGGGTAATAAGATTTACCCTATTTCTAATGTTAAGGTAATTGCCAATAGCTAAGGTATGTGAGTTAAGGTTTAAGATTTGGTTACAATTTGGTTTCCTTGGTTGGTAATGGTCAGAAATAGTGCTCCTAGACTAGTTTTGACATCGGTTGACCATTTTCCCTAAAAGTCAACCGAGAGTCAAACTTAGCCTATAAGTGACTAGAATTGACCGAAACCAAACCAGTATTGACCAGTTGACTGAAAGTCAACTGTTAGTCAGCATTTGACTAGTTTGACCTAGGGTTGACCCAGGATTGACTTCATGTGACCTTGTTTGACCTTGTTTATCCTAGTGTGACCTAGTATGACCTAGTTTAGCGTAGTGTGACTTAGTTTGACCTAGTTTTGACTTAGACTTGCATATCATGACTAGATTAGCTTTCTTTTCATTATTAAATCCTGTTTGGACTCATGGTATCTCATCTTTAGGTCTGTGATATGTCTGAGCACCAGTTCTCCTTATCAGCTCAGGACCACAGGTGAGTACATTCACTGATAGTTTTTATTATGTTGATATCTTCTATATCTGATTCAGTTGTAGTGCCTTTCTCGATTTCTAGTCATGATAGTTCACGGACTAGTATATGTTGGATCATGACATGGGATGTTGTTCTTAGATTTTTGTGGTATATTGGTACATTTTATGTCTTATTCCTTGTGCTTATATAGACCCTGATTCCTAAGGGGACTTGCTACCCTCTTATGGAATCCCGTGTTATGACGTGTCATGTCCAGATCTATTATACTATTCGGGGGTAGGGAATTATTAGGGCTATGTGATCAAAGCCTCATGTCACTATATTCATGTGCTTGCGCCACTCTCACCTCATATAGGGTGTAGCGAGACCTTATTCATGTGCTCGTTATCCAGGTTGGCCGACATGACCCTTTCTAGATTTTTATGTGTTTGTCGGGCCAAGTGGATAACTTGTCATGTCACTTACCCAAAGCCGATCACATAGCGCTCTAATAATTCAAGTCATATTTTTATATTTATTTATCATAGGAGGCTAGGTTCTGTTCGGGAGAAGGATTACAACTCCGGTCCTTGTTTGGTTTAAGGGTTGTAACTCGACTTCCGAATAGTTCCTAAGTCATTCTATATATATATATTGTCGTCCTATTCAGTACTCACATCTTGATATGTATTTCCTGTTGATTTTGCCTCGTATTTCACATATTCTACATGCTCTTATGCTATACTTTGATTGGAGGCTAGGTTCTGTTCGAAAAAAGGATTACAACCCCGGTCCTTGTTTGATTTACGGGTTGTAAGTCGGCTTTCGAATGGCTCCCAAGTTTTTCCATATCTTTGTCTTATATTTTATTATACTGTCTCTTATAGAATTTGTCAATTCATATGGAACTGCTGTTAGTGTTTATACTTGCTCATTTTTCTGACAGGATACCGTTGATATATGACAGATATTTCTGAGGCAGGCTGCTCGACCTACTATGGGGTCGAGACCGATGGAGATTTAGGCCAGAGCTGTGGCCTGATAGTTGAGCCACAAGATTTTATACTCCCAGAGTAGTTATCTTAGTTAGGTTTGCCTGGACTGCGATTCAGCTTTTGTTTTAGACTGTAGTAGCTTTTATTTATATATTGTGACTCTGTGATGTTGTTTGTTTTTCTAACTGTATTGGATATTGAACTCATTTTCCGTTTTCACATCTATCATATTTTCCTTTTCATGCTATCTATCCTAGTTTGTTCTTGTGATTGAGACTTTATTGCTATGTCACCTCCATTCGGAGTGTATATACCGTACAGGTACCTTTATACTGTTTAGTATAGTTTTTTTAGATGACCTATACAATGTTCTACCTCCAATTCTGCAGCGTAGACGGGACGTACCCACGTGCTCGTGCCCTTAATCAGGGTGCGTGTCATGACACTAGATGGGTTAGGGTCCTCTAAATTCTAGAATCTAAGTAAACTTGTGAATATAGGTCAAAAGGGCAAAGGGATTGCTAGGTCACAAGGCATTCTGCCCAACTTAAAGAGTTAAATGAATGGTGTTTTGGGGCAAAAGAAACATGTCTAACAAGTAGGGATCACCGGTCTAACCTCTAGCAAAGACGAAGGGGAGATAGGAATTATAATAGAAGGAATCAAGTAAGATGCAATCGATGAGTCGAATGATAGTTCGAATATGAAATCGAGAAAAAATGTCAAGTACGTGGATGAGATCCTAGACTGCTAATCCTATTCACAGGCTTGCTTGGTACGGTAAAGTAACCAAACAATTTATCTTGACCTGCATGGGCCACCACAAAAACATGTAACGCCCCAGTCCCAAAATACGTAGGACTAGGAACGTAGACATGCTAGTCATATAATAAATATACGTAAGCTGTAAAATGTAGTAGAACCATAACTAATCTCATCCACACAAAAATAAATAAATAAAAGATATCATATAACGATAATAAATTGTCTTTGGTACATGTAGTTGGGCGGAGACAAATCCATTACCAACTATGGAAAAAAATACAAAATATACAAAAGAATTATTTTGGCGAGTGAAGCGAAGACAGTCAAAGGGCAATCGTCCTCGAAGAAATATGGAAGACCACGGCTAGAGCTAGAACACCAGCGAAAGACAAGAGCACACACCTAGAGAGATAACCAGGTCCTCAGAGGGACGTAACAAGATACAAGAAAACACATCCCATATAAACTGTGACATATAATAGAAAATAAGGGATGCATGCAATAGGGTACCTAACCGTACTATAGTGAATATGCAATAAAGAACAATCCTTCACATATGGGCACCCGGGCTATATAGCAGTGGCATCGTCCCTCTCCTCGAAAATTGGTATAATCCGTCCATAATGTTCGACGAACGTCTGAGGGAATCAGTAAGAAAACGTCCATAACGTTCCATGAACGTCAGAGGGAATCAGTACAATAGGGTGAACCTGCGTCTCCAACGGAGCTTCAGGAACAATAGCAGTATATAAATATGGCCCATACATCAAGGAACAGTTCTTCCCTCCCAATGCCTACTGGAGTCACATCCATGACTCATATGAAGCTCTAATAACTGCCAAGTCCACTAGGATGCAATTCTTATTGGCAGTTACTCCTAACCGTCGCACGTCTCATACGTATCGATGGCCGGCCGACTACGTGAGTACGTGTCCTATATGTCATTCACAATACATGGTAAAGTATGTGTCAAGGCCGTATGAGATATACCAATACCTCATTATCCAATGGGTGGTCACTAAGCTAAGTTAATGCAAAATAATTTAAAAGCAATTAGAACGACCGATATAGTCGCTTGCAGCCAAGTGCGACTTGGACGCACAATAATATAAAATATAGAACAAATATAAATAAATAACTAAAAATAAAGTAAAGTAATCACAGAGTAAGGTGGCAAGGTATCTTACCTGGTAGGACGCCTGGTGTACTACAATGATCAATGTGGCATGAACTGCGACTTCGGGTAACAACTACACAAGGTGACCTCTGGTGTTCGTGCGATGATCTGATACATCACGATTTGTCTAATAGCCGTGGTCGTGTGAAAGGGTTAAATTCTTGAGGAAATAGAAACGTACGATTAGTTATGATTAACTATGATAATCGAAGAGAATTTGAGTAATTACATAATTATACTATTTTTAGAAATTATTTATGAGACTTGAAAACATATTTTATTAGTCAAAATATGTTTTTAGATAAACACTAAAAATTTAAAGATTATTTTAGGCTATTATTTCTAAGTTTGTCAAAATAAAATTTAGGTAGAAAACTATATTTCATTTGTAAAAATATTATAGATAAATATTTGAATAATAGCAAGAAATTATTTTATAACTTGGAAAGTACCTTTATGAGGCAAAATACCTTAGATAAATATTTTAATAATCTAGAAAGCTAAATTTAAAAAAATAGATATAGTCCAAGCCCAATAATATATTTTGTTACAATATGATTTTTAGAATATTTCATATATGTGTATTAATAAATAATAATAATAATAATAATAATAATAATAAAAAGAATAATTTTTAATAAAACTAATGATATAAACAGCAACAATACTGATAATAATAATTAATCATTATAATGTAACTAATACATATATTAATACTCTGTTCTATATACCAAAAATGAATGATAATAAATATACAAAAAAATAATAAAAATAATAATAGAATAAAACACTGCAGTCGATGGGTTGTGACTATAGTATAGAAAGACGAGAGAGAAAGATTAGAGACAGAGAGATCGAGAATTAGAGAGCGGTGGAGAGAGATAGAAGAAGAGGATGAAGGAGCAAGAGAGAGAGAGAGAGAGAGTAGAGGGGACGAGAGCTCACCATGGGGTTCCGGCGGCGGAGAACCTGTGTTGGTGGCGCAGTCTAGTGGTTGACGTCGGAGGAAGCACGGTGATGGCGAAGGCCAGTCAGCTCACCAGTGAGGTACGGCCACGAGTTGGCAGAACTCGTCTGGGAGAGGCACGGCGAGGTAGAGTGCAGCGGAGGACCTCGAAGTTAGGGTTCTTGCCGTCGGGACTCGACCAGGGCTGGATGAGGCCGAAAAGGGTGTTGAGGGTCAGGGGAGAGGCGATCAGGAGACGCAGGAGGAAGGGGAAAAAGAGCCGGCAAGGGCGGCGCGCTGGGAGAGGCGGTGGGAATTCCGGCATGTGGCCGAGGCGCGACCGAGGTAAGTTCTAGTGGCGGTGGTATTTTTTTTATTTATTTATTTGGGGATTTTGGGTGGCTGACAGTGGTGGTAAGGTGGCCGAATTTTGTGGCGGTGGTGGTTGCGATAATGGCGATGGTGTTGACGGTGTGGTCGAATGGCTGAGCTGACGGTGGTGATGGCAGCGGACGTGGGCGGAGTTGGGGGTTGGAAGGGGCCAAGGTCGGCGGGGTTGGACCGGTGGAGGTCGTGGTGGTTTGGTTGTCGGGCTTGGAGTTGGGTCGGAATAGGGGAGTCGGCCAGGAAGGAGATGGCCGGATCGGAGGTTGGCTGGTATTGACAGGGTTAGGATAGGTTTTAGGGATTTTTAGAGAGAGATTATGGATAGTATCGGCATGTGTCCTGCGAGACACGGGATGGGTTGGAGTCTGGGGTTGTCGGACGTGGATAGAAAAAATCATTGTATTGTAAAATAGAAATAGAGTGGATGGCAAGAGGACACGGACACGATGCACGGCACGTTTGTTTGTGGTAGATGGAATAATTTGTGGAATAATTATGTGTAGGAGTACCTCTCATTATATAGGAGGTGGGAATTCCTATTTGGATAAGGAATATGATTTAAACCCAATTAGATAATTCAATTATTAAATTTAAATCAATAAAATCAATCTAAATTCAAATTCAATTCCAATTTAAATCTAGATAATCTAAACTCAATATAAATTCTATCTTTAAATTTAGACTATTTAAATCAAATCCATAAAATCAAATCGAGATTTAAATTGCCACAATAATTTCAAAATATATTTTCCAAAAATACTAATAATAATAATTTCAAAAATAAAAAATATTTTTAAATATCTTTTTGAATAATAAAATATTAATATTAATAAATTTTGAAAATCAAATTAAATATTAATAGGAACTACTTCAAAATTACCTTTTAAATAATTTAAGATAATTAATAAATAATTTTGAAAATCAATGTACACATAAATTACATCTTACGTATTTGCATGAGAAGAAGGTATTTTTATGAAACATAGTTTCCTAAATTGCCAATAAAACAAACTCGCCTTTTTATAATAACAAAATTAAATAATATTTTTTTTGAAATCTCGATGCGACGCTTTTCACAACCTTAAGTAAATAAAAGTAATTACTATATATTATTTTGAAACTATAAAATAGAAAAAAAATATTTTCCTAAAAATATGTATGCTCGTACATATTCGTACTCGTCGAGCAATTACGAAAAACGAAATTTTGTGCACGGCGTACAATGCAACTACGCGACGTACAAATACAAAATAATAATCGGTAGCAAATTTTTATTAAAAAATATAGTAAAAATTTAGGTGTTTTATAATTTCCCACACACTATGACAGTGCGGACATGCTGTTGGGTCATCTTCATGCTGCTTGACATGGCTGATGAAAGACTCAGCATCCTTCAAGGCTTCACATAGAGCCTTCTAAGTATCTTTGGATTGACGGAGGAGCTCGAACAGGGACAGCCGAGCTGGAGTACTGGCGAGTTATGCCAGTATGTTAAAGTTGTGGGATTTGGTTAACCTCGGAGCATTGTCTCTTCGTAGAGGCCTGTCAAAGAGGGCCTCCTTCTGTTTTTGTTTATCGGCCACTGGAGGTTGGAAAGGACCTTCCCCTTAGGCAGCTAAGGTGGTGACGGGAGGTGCCACTTCGACAAGGGCCTCCTCTAGCTGAGCATTCTGCTGTGAACGCATTTGTACAGGAAGTGCTTCCTCAGGGAAGGAAGTCACCATTCGGAAAGACTTGGTCTTCTTTCCTTTGGCTCTAGAGGTAGAATATACACCCGGTTGAGTCAGTTCTGGAGCGAGATCCAAGTGGACCCATATGATCTCTCTCCGAGATGTGGTGAGTTGTATCATTCCACTTACGTTGTCACGAGTTGGTGAAAGGTTGATCACTTCCATTATCGTCTTCGGGATGGGGATGATGCTATCTTGAGCTGTTGTAGGTGGCAAGGTGCCAAACTGGAGCGACACCATATGATATTGGCCGAGACTATCTTCTTTTCGTAATCGACCGAGATGACATTCACAATAATAATGCATTGTATGTAGTTCTTGAGGATATAGCAGTCTTAAGTTGGATTCTCGACGAACCGATAGTAGTGACAGTACGTAGGGTCGCCCACTCTGCCCACCTCTTCAGAATACTTTGGATCAGGCAACTTGATCTTGTCGCTCTGTTTCAGCATCTCAAAGAGTTGTAAGGCGTCTTAGTCATTGAAGGAGTAGACCTACTTTGGCCTTGGTGCAGGTGGAGGTTTCTGAGAGGGCCCCTGTTTGCTTTTATTTTTGAGGCATTGACAGTTAATGCATATTTTCCTTTCACCTCACGCCCACTATTGTTGGTAGCGGCACGTTTCCCTTTGTCGTCAAATGCGAGAAAGTTAACCCCAAGAAGGCGAGCATTACGTGTCTTCTTCTCAACAGCTTCGGCCCCGATGATCAACAAACTCCAATCGGAAGGTTTGGTGGAGTCGAGCCAGAGCTTGATTGCATGAGTCATGTTCATATTGCAGGCATCGATCAGCGCATGTTCTGGTATACCCAGAGGCAACCTTAAACATGCTTATCGAAAACATTCGATGAAGGCTCGAACAGTCTCCTTCTTTGTCTAGCGCACTTGTATAAGAGATGACATGGTCATGTCTCTCCCACCGTCGTAGAATCGATCGAGGAAGAGGCGCATCAAGTCATCGAAAGACGATATGGAGTTGTCGGGAAGACTGCAGTACCAGTCGTAAGCGACTCTCTTCAATGCCCCAACGAATAGGCTGGTGAGTAGGGCGTCTTCCTTTGGAAGATGTCCTATTTGAGAATGAAATTATGTCAGGTACCGGTGAGGAGAATCCTTCTCGTCGTATGGCGTCAGCATTTATGGTTTATACTTGGGAGGATAAACCACCTTGTTCCACTCGAGAGGACAAGGTTGCGGGATTCCCATCTTTCGATATTCTTCCTGCTTATTTCGTGCTTCGAAGCACTCACGTAGATCTCTGATCATGTCAACCAAATCCTCTGTAGAACTGGGAGCAGGCGAGGGCGGTAAGGTGTGAAGCTCGGCAATTAAAGGAGCCGATATCCGAGGTACGGTATAATAATTTACACCCGAAGATACCCGTTGAGGGGATATACTTGATTCTCCATTAGCCCTTGGATCAGAACTGGTAAAGACAGGTGACCTCGTTAATGGTTTAGATGCCAAAATGGTTCGAATCTCAAATACCATTTGAGTTAAGGATTGTATGGTGGCAGAGAGGGTTTTGAGACCTCCTTCCAAGGTATCTATACGCTGTATAATATCCAAAGCTAGAGTGTTTGGTTCTTCTTCATCACCACCCCCTGCCATGTGTACGGGCATGACATGGATGGAAGTGGATGGATAGATCAAGGCTTTGCACTCGACCTCGCCCTCGTGCGGAAGAGCTTCTTCTTCTGAGGCCTCGTATTTGCTACCCCCAGCTACCTTATGGTCGCTTCATCGGTAGATATCCTCGTCTTTGAGCGGAGGGTTATCATGGATAGCAGGGGTTTGATCACCCCCGGCTAGTACCTTCGTTGGAGTCTTCTTCCTTGACCGGGTGCTCTCAAACACCCCTGAGGACGGGAATATCATTTTGCTTTTCCTCGGCTGACTTTTTGATGATGTCGTCGAGGCTTAGGAGTTGGTGGTTGCCTTTCTCCCGAAAGAGTGGGAGTTAGAGACAACATGGCAAGAGATGACCATAGGTTTTGTCCCTTATTTAATTGGCACCCTCTTCTCGAGACGACTTCGGATAGATACAGCGGATTGCAGTCGCTGGGACATATACTGCTTGGATGATGGAGTCATTATTTTACAACAGCCGCAGTTGATGGTGACCATGGCACAAGTGTTTCCCGTGAGGGGTACATCATGTGTAAGGGTCGGCTCTCCCGATCCACGTTTGTGAGTGATCACATTATACAGATCATGTGGAGAGAGTTTCAATTTTATACCCCTTTCAGGCACATAGCAAGGCCAAGCGCCGGGGTGGTCATATGAATGTTGTGCCCCTGATCTAGTTCCAGCGCATGAGATGCGCCCAGATCGTTGGTGGGAGAGCAATATGTATTGAAACTTGAACCTATTTCATGCGCACAGCCCACGTAGGCACATAGGTTCGAAGTCAGAAGATTTGCCCCATATGACTTGGTTCCAAACGCAGAAGATGCCCCCAAACAAGAAGGGGACTTAGAGAGTTAGCTCATGGCTGGTGCCAAGGCACCCGAGTCAACTCTATACAGTTTACCATCGGTTGCGTGCTTCACATTCAGCGTGCATCTCTGGTTTACTGTTGGCATAGCACGTTCAGGGCACATGGCCCTTGCTGCCTTAGATTTCTTCGTACTAGCCCGTGAATGCGTATAGTACTCAAAATCTAATTCATCCTCGCCATGAATGCGGGTGATTCTGTCAAAGATAAAAGTTCTCTCCTGCACGCCAGAGCCCATGCGCGGGTGGCTGTATGCGCCCTTGCTCCGTCGGCACATCTTCTTCGACTGGGAAAAAGAAGGTTGGGAATTGCAGCCAACGCTATGTTTTCCCGGCAGATGCGCTGCACCAGTGTCACATCTTGTTTGCTGAGAACGTCAGCAGGGAGGGTAGGCTGCAGTGGCACATCCCCTTCTGTGGTGGTGCTCGGTGCATCGCCTTTGCGCACATAGACTTGGTAAGTCTTCTTCGACTTTGGCAGTCGCTTCGAATAACTCGCACTACCTTCAGAGATGAACTCCTCATATGCCTGTTGATTGAAGCACACCATGAGTGTCTTGTAGGAGGAGCCGGGCTTGGTATCGTCAGATTACGACACAACTTTCTCATTAGAGGAGAAAGTCGTCCCCAGCAGAGTCGTCATTTTGTTTATTATTAAAAAATAGAGAGTACAATCTTTGGTATTGAACTATGCATTTTAATTAGAAATAAAAATATAGTACAATGTAGGACTTAGACGTAGTCCTAGGAGTACACTTTTGTTTTTATCTGGGAACTGTGTCGATGAAGCGAGTAGTAATATGTTGAATTCGTTGACGATCTGATAACTATCTCGAATTCTCTGAAAGTCAGGATTGCTCTGGATGTCGGAGCGTTTAAGGAGTATTCAACAAGTGGAAGCTCTGGGCCTTTTTACTTGCAGAATTAGACGTTGTCTGTGTGATGAAAGAATGATCCTTCCATTTATAGGCAGTAGAATGATCTACTTATACGCGTATATGCGATATGTGCATGGTGAGCTTGTATGTAGGGATGCCACGTGTCTGATGTTGTTCGGTGCATGGATGATGCGCCCTAAAGTTGAGGCCGAATCCGTTCTGAACTGCACTGTTGGGCTGCGATGGAGCTGACACGTGGCAGTTGTTGAGATTCTGTTGTTGTTGAGATCTTAGATGGTTAGCATCCATTCGTAGGCAGAACTGAGTCAAATAACTCATGGCGCATGTCAGGGCTCAAATATGTCCGATTTGGTGGGGAGTAATCTGTCAAAATGTGTCTAGAATTTAGCGCATGAGGAGAATTGGCTCATAACTTTTTAGGAGTCACAAATAAGTCTGGGCGTATGGCTTTTGAGGCACATACAAAGATTTTGGGCGCATAGCCATGGAGGCGCTTGCAAGGACTTGCTCTCTGTGTTTTAGGATCAGGAGTAAGTCGGAGGCGCATGGTTTTTGAGGTGCATGCAGATTTCTAGGCGTATGGCCGCAAAGGCGCATGCGAGTGATCGGTTGTCCACGTTGCAAAGAACAACTGTAATCAACAGAACGTAATAATGAAGATGACGTTGGCGGCTCTTTATTTTCTACAAAAGCTGCCAACTGTTCTGACATCGAGGCGTGGGCTGTTGTCGTTTCAGTCACTTCATTATTTAATTCTTCGATGGGTGGCGAGCTTCGTTTGGGCGTATTGATTTGTGCCTCCTCTAAGCGGATGGGTTTGTACTCAACAGAGCGTATAGTTCTGTGCTCTATTGGGTGCATCAGTATGGAGTGCATGGTACTGACGGGCGTATTTGCTGGGTGGTGCATCCCTATTAATCCATTTGTTGAGTTCTTTGAGGCATTGATGGTTGTTTGACTTGGCTGATTACGAAGAGACAGATTCATTAACATTAATGCAAGTTCATTTAACTGAATTCGAAGAGGTTGCCACTTGGCGCATGCGTACGATCGAGTTACCCCGGCCTATAAATAGCTTTGTGAAGAGTTTTGTTTCTAATTTCACTTGGCTTTCCTCATGGAGACGAACTCGAACGATCCCCCACCTTGGCGAGACGTTGTATTGCCGATTTTCGGTCTCCTCGTTCGAAGAAGCTTTGACGGTAAACTCCTTCAGAAGACTGAGATACGCCGACTGGACTATCTGTGTTCGTGCACTTCATCGACTGTGTGCCATGATGTTGGTTACTGGGTTCGGGATCGCCTTGGCCCAGTTTTTATTATGCTTGAAGCGCCATAGGCTGACGAAGGTGCTTCTTGTATCCAAAGATTGGGGCTGTTGTGCCCCAATTTTTGTTAGGCTGGAAGAGCCCTCCACCTTGCTGAAGCGCCCGCACGTTGACGATGAAGTAATTCGCTCTGATGATGCAAGGAGATGCGCCTACACTGAGATGCTGAAGTGATGCGCCTGGCTGTAGTTTTTAGGATTTTTCTTTCTAGTAGGATTTTCTTTGTAAAAGAGTTTTGGACATGTAATAGACTTTTATATGAAATAAAAGCCTTACTTTTATGTCTCTACTCTTTCCTATTTTTGTTGTGCCAAGTGTTCTGTTTTAGTTCCTCCGCGCATGTCAATTTGGGGCGCATGATGTTTCAGGGCACATAGGAGTTCTGGCCTTAGATGCGCCTAAAAATTCTATGCTTCTACAGCTACTCGTCCTAAAAACAGTAGCATAATAACAGAGCCTTGCCATATCCATATTACCTCTAAGCAAGAAACTCATTCCTTACATTATCGTGCCAATTTTCCATTTCACGCTGTTACCTGTACCCAGTCTCTGGTACAACATGGATAGAAAGGTCTATAAAACCCTAGTCTACTCCTCCTAAGATACATCCTCCACTTTTCGAACATCCCTTTCAACAAAAGTTTTTCAAAATACTGGTCGAAAGAAAATGACTCGTGTGCGACGAGCTAGTTTAACAAAATGTGCTAAAAAGGAAGTTTTAATGATAGAAGAAAATAAGGAATACAAAACAAGGCCACGAAGGTCTAAAGACCAAAAAAAAGGGCAGAGCCCCTAGGAAGAACTACGGTCAGATTTGCTTGACAGCATCTACAAGGTTTTATAGCCACATAACCCTGACAGTATAGGATAGGCGACGGAAAACCTGTCTCCCCTCCTCCAATTCCCTCTCCCGGGGGTAGGAAACTGAAATCAGGGGTGACACCTAAAGGCCTACCAAGGTCCCCCACAAGATGCCAATATAGTCCAATAGTCGCCTGACCCTCAATAACAACTCCCCCTCATCTGGCCTGCTAGCCCGAGACCCAGGAGAATGCGGCAAAGAAAGCATCACCATAGGCCCGATGATAAAGGCAGCAATACATGTAGTGCCCCGTCCCTACATCGTTTCCTGCTCCCGTTCATGAGGTGCGCAAAAAAGGAACACTACCGCTATCGATTCGGTCGAGACCGATAGGTCGGAATCGGCCGAGTCGATCAAACGAAAATGGTTGAATTAAGATCCATTCTATGTTATGGAATGGCTTCTTCGGAACCAAGTCCCATATTTAGCCGGTTACGCCTCAAGGATTGGCTCTGCGGCTGAGACGGGAGAGATCTCCCGTTGCTCTGGTTTTTATGCTACACTTGATTTGGCTTTGGCTTTGGTTTTCGTGAATGCATTTTTCGTGAATGTTTCCGATAGGTTTTTGTGACTTGCGTTTTCGAGCTTCTCATTCATATCGAAATTCCTTGAATTATACAGTATTTTAATCAGTTGCTTATGTGATTGCAGGTGATCGCATAGGTGACATCAGTGCAGCCAACCAGTCGCTCGCTTGAAGCAAGTCTAAGGCGAGTGGCTGACCTCCTTCGCCTCGTCCCTCTATTTCAAAATCAATATGAAGTTAAATGAATGCTTGTCATAATAGTGTAGAATCAAAGAAATTGTGGCACAATTCTTTATGAAACACTTGCTAGCAAACTGCCGGTATTAAAAATAGAAAACGTGCTTTTTTATGCAATTCCACTTAGCCTATGCGAAACAATGAATGAATCGATTAACGTTTATCGCAACGATATGGCTAAGTGAGTAAATTGACTAAGTTAAAAAGAAGGCTAAGTTTTGCACATAAAAGAGAATGGATATGGTTCTAGAAAAGAGAGAGAGCATATTTCAAGACTGTAAAACGGTCATTGAACAACTTGTCGACAAGGTGTAGTTTCCTCGAACGGTTGCCTAGGCCAAGGGACCTTTCGACCCGGAAGGAACGAGTATAGCAAGTGCCAGCCTTTCATCAGCGTGGGTTATTCGGGAACTTTTGCACAGGACTCGCTACCCGCCGCGAACGCCGTCTAACCCGACTATAGTCCGTGATGACTTGACATTGCCAGTGACCTTCACACCCTTTCTCTGCTTAGCAAATGCACGTGACACGGGATGAATATGATAGCTGCTTAATGTTATATAATTTCATATGCTTGCCTCAAAACATGTTAACATACAAATTAATCAGCATGGTTAGAAAGATCACAGAAATAGCTATCTAACATGTTTATAAAACTGCTTGAATCAAATGCAAAGCTTGGATTTTAATTAGCCATTTGCGAATACATGTGATCGTACCGATCCTCGCTCTTTGCAGGTCCCACGAATCAAAAAGGACGTACCAACTAGCTCGGCGACGTTCATGATTTTGAAGCTTCTGTCGTGCGTAGAAGACTTGTCCTCCAACTCTACATTTGAAGACTCTCAACTGTCCAAGGAAGATGGCTCAGCGTCCCTCCATTCCAGGTCACTGGAGTACTGTGTTGTATATTGAGGGATGTGTGCAATGTATGGAACGGCTATCTCATTGGCACTCTTTTTTAATTGAGTCATATTGTTGCCCGCACGACATGAGCCCTGTAGTGGAGTCTGTAAATAATGTCTATTATCAATAAAGATCAAAGTTTTCTTTACTTAATGTGTGATTCAATTTGTTTGCATTGCTCTCTTAGATTCCGTGTCTCGGATTACCTTATGACTATGCCTTGTGCGATCGCAAACTAGGTTCGTATGGCATCACACCTGGGAGACGACTATCGATTCGACGGAATCGGGGCATGACATAATGGTATCAGAGCACGGCTTTACGTCCTTGACCTCCAATGTCGTGTTTCTACTCTCAAATCGTGTCGATGAGATGAGTTGTTCCATACGCTGAGCCCAGGACATTTTTAAAACTAACGAGAGTTGCCTTTCTTTTCCTGCAGTTGCGGGACCTCGAGCGGAGGACGAGACGAGCACTTCCAGCGGCTCAAGTAGTTCCAGACCCGAGCATTCCGTCAATCCAATGGGGATGATGCCCACCGTAGCCGGATGTTCCGGCGACCCGATGCAACGGATGCTGCAGATGCTCGAAATACAGCAACACCAAAATAAGCTCCATTGTCAGCAAGTGGAGGCTCGTCAGACCCAATTCGAGAATTGATTCGAGGCTCAATTCAAGCTGCAGCAGCAGCAGCTGAATACACTCCAACAGATCGTGCAATCGGTCATGGTCAACAACAATTTAACGATGGCGCCTGCCGTGATCGAGCCTGCGGTTCGATCCAACGAAGCTGAACTAGAGGCACCTGTTCTCTCACCTGCGGTACCGAGAAGTTCTAACTTTGACGTGTCAAAATTTACAAAAAGCTGTCGTACTTCCTTCAACGGCACATAAGATCCCTCTGTGGCGATCGACTGGTTGGAGGAGTTTGAAGACAAGTTCGAGCTTCTGGGTGTCGAAGACTCGAAGAAAGTCGCGTGTGCTCAACTTCTACTTTGAATGAACGCGCACGATTTGTGGGTTGTACAGAAGCGGGCTATCCGACGTGAAGACGGGACGGCGACGATCTCATGGGCTACATTCAGAAATGCGTTTGAGACCGAATATCTTTCTGCAGCCGTGCAACAGGAAAAAGAAAACAAATTTATGCACTTGAGGCTGAAGAACAGATGGCAACTCTAGAGGGGGGGTGAATAGAGTTTATACAGAAAATAACCAATTAAAAAATAACTCTTTTACGAATTATAAATAATCAGAGTAAAATGCGGAAAGTAAATGAAGAAGAAGAAAGCATACGCAAACACAGCGATTTTAACCTGGTTTCCCTCGTGGAGGACTAGTCCAGGCCTGAGAACTCTAGCTCAGGATTAAATTCACTATTTGTGAAATAGTAGTTTACAACCCGTGCCTTTACTTCAGAAGAGCACGTCAACTTCTTACAAAAAATCGCAGTGGCGATTGCTTGGATTTGTCCAAGCGATTTCTTCAACTCTTGCACAAGAATCCTAACTGAGAGATGCTGAGCACTCGAGACTTAGGAGGCTTGTGGCTAGTAGATGGGAAGGGTATGTCTTATTTGAGCTATAAGAGAGAAGAGAAGAGAAGATTGGATGATTTGAAATGAGAGAATTCTTGGCCTATTTATAGGGTTTTTGTAGGCAGAATTCGGCCAGAATTCGGGTAGGAAATTTTAAATATTTGGCCGTTGGACAACTAGCAACCAGCTAACCCTAAAATTAGGGATGCTGATTTTTAGGGGACAGAGTTCGGCCCGAACTCTGTGTGGAGGCAGAGTTCGGCCCGAACTCTGTCTCCAGAGCACAGAGCTGGTCTAAGTGGCCAGTGGGTATTTTTCTGGATGGTGGAGTTTGAGGATTATTGGGTAGGCTATAGGTCAAGTCTCAAGAGCTCAGCATGACACAGTTTACATCAGTCTAGACTCAACAAAAGTGTAAAATACAGACTCAAATAACTGAGAAGCGGAGACTGAGCTGTCGTCTAACTTGAGCTTAATGTAGACGTCGTGTGTCTTATTGAATTATTACAAATATTATTTAGTCAATGTTATCAATATTTAGTTGACTGTGACTTTGTGTCAACAATCTCCCCCATATTGATAATTGACAAAATAATATATGTATATTCAATATTCATACCTGGACACAGTTGATCACAAAAATATAGCTCCTCCATAATCGATGCCAAGCTAGAAATAATAGCTCCCCCGTAACCGGTGATCGGTGCCAAGCTAGAAACAATAGCTCCCCCGTAAATAATGCGTTGAACCTGTTGGCCTGATAAATAATATCTCCCAAAAGCACCAAAAAGCACATATATACTAAAAAGGAAAAAAAAATATATGACACGAATATACATATTTCTCCCCCTTTTGGCATTAGCAATATAAACTGCATATGAATGAAGATGTGTAATAATAAACTGTAAGATAAGTAATAATGATGCAACCACACCAAACAGAGAAGAAACTGTATATGAATGATCAAAACAAGCAACTAGCATAGAATAATAAACTACCATAAGCACAAAAATGTCATCACACATAACCAGAGTCATCAAACTACCAGAGTTTTAGTACAACCCAAGTACATAAATCCAAATAAAACTAAATAACTGGAAATCAAAAATCATAAACTAGGATCATCAGCAGCATCAGCAGATAGTAACCATCTCCATCACGGAGCACGAGAAGGCCCAGCAGAGTCGGAAGGATCAGAGAAGGAACGGCGGGGGTCCACAATAGCAACACCCGGATCCAAGTAACGCATGACCCACGGATCGTCAATGCGATATCCCTCGCGACCAGGATCCTGCTCCAAGGGAATGGACATAGAAGGATGACGGGACATAGAATACCGAATATCATGCAGCGAGTTGCTGAGGGCACTCATCTGCAGGGTAGTACGGTAGTCCATCTGAGTCCAGCGATCGTCCTCCAATGCGAAACGATCTCTGAGCATGGTCTGTATGGAGTCAAGAGTAGCAGGAGGAGGTGGCGCATCCTGTCCAAGTGGAGGGGTGTCGGGCTCCTCATCATCAGAATACTCAGAAGTGGCAGGAGAGGCTACGATGGCCTGAAGACGTCGTGCCTTAGATAAGAAGGCAGGAGCAGGCAAGAAAGAACAATCATGAAGAGGGACAATGAAAGCACGAAGGACCATAGGAAGATACAAGGGATAAACCAGGGCTCGTGGTTTCTTCCTACAGTTAATCATCCAGTCCAACATGGTACGTGGAAGATTGAAAGGGATGCGATAGTGAAGGTGATACAAAGCTGAGATCTCAAAATATGTGACTTCATCGGTGGAGCCGGCTTTTGGCAGAATGGTGTTGAAGATAATTCGATGAAGTTCATAGAAATAAGGGTTGAGGTGCTTGGCCATAAGCTTGCGAGGACATATGTTAGGGGCACATAGTTCCTCCTTGAAGCTCTCAAAGGAAGTTTCACCAACAAATTGGAATTGGCGAGCTTCCACAAGCTTATGCCAAATATCGAGATCGTGAAGTTCAAGATACTCGCCCAACTCAGAATCATCAACAGCAATATCAATATCGGCAACCCGGGAATAGATGTGAGTGGCATCATGAGTCAAGTTGCAATAGAACATTTGTATGGCGCTTCAATAAATAACAAAGTTGGAGGCAACTAACTCATCAATGCAGAGATCACGAAATATAGATTCATATTGTGAAAAAATTGTGAAGTTAATGGGATATCCCGCGAATACCGGACGAGTCCGAAAGTCATTAAACCACTCGTTAGAAGCGTCTAATGATACAAATAATCGGTCGTCATAAGTATTAGGGTCGCGGGGACAAGGTGGGTTGAACAACGGATGAGGGGGTTGTTGTTGTTCAACGGGTTGCTCAATGGGAGGAGGAGGATTCGAAGAGGAAGCACCCTCGGTTCGAGTCCTCTTCCCACGATTGGGCAAACGAGGAGCCATTGCACAAAATAGAGAAATTAAAATAGAGAAGAAGAAGGAGTTATACCTCAAATCAACAATGAACAGTGAAAGAGAATGAGAAAATAGCCCTTCTCCTTGATTTTGGTGAATAATGGAGCACTATGGAGAGAAAACTAGGGTTAGGGTTTGAGACAATAGTGGTAGAGAAGTAGAAGAGGTGGTAAGAATGAAGGAGAGAGAGGAAAACCCAAATATAAGGGGAGGGTTTTCTTTGGTCGGAGTAAATCTGGACCGTAGGATCTTATTTGATCAAACGGCTGGAGTTGTCCCCGATTCTGGAACAGGGGGACCGAACTCGGCCCGAACTTTGTTGGGGGCAGAGTTCGGCCCGAGTTCTGGGTCTTTGTTCCAGAACTGAAATCAGGCTAGATGATGGAAAAATGGTTAAGTATGGGAAATCAAGTAAGATAAGAGGACAGATGCTAGAAAGATTTAATCAAATAGATAGAGAAGTAGAAGAATAGCAGAATGAATTTAAAAAATAGCATGTCAGCAGTAATAAATCACAACGTACTATATAATAAACAAGGAAATATATTATAATTCACTAGTTTGAAATTTCCATGGGTTAGCTACAGGGGCCGGATCCCAGCTAGCGGTAGCCCTGAGGACTAGTGCACCGTGTCGCTTAGGCTTTTACGCCTTGTTGTCAGAAGGACCCTTTCGGCTTGTACCCATAGCAAGTTCATCGTAAGAGAATCATAATATAATCGATATTTACGCAGGTGAGTTTTAATTTATGACAGCTTCATCTAAAATTCTAAGTTCACGACAAAGGAAATTGAAGCGCTCTTCGGATAATGGCTTAGTAAAGAAGTCTGCTAGCTGATGATCAGTGTCAATAAACTCTAAGTTAATCGTGCCATTTTGCTGATGATCACACAAAAAGTGGTGTCGTATCTCAATGTGTTTTGTGCATGAGTGACAGATAGGGTTCTTAGTCAAGTTAATAGCACTAGTATTGTCACAGAATATAGGAATGTGCATGAAAGATAGATTGTAGTCTTCAAGGGTTTGCTTCATCCACAGAATCTGTGCACAACAACGCCCAGCTGCGATGTACTCAGCTTCTGTTGTGGATAGTGCGACAGAATTCTGCTTCTTGCTAAACCAAGAGACTAAAGCCTTTCCTAATAAATGACACGTGCCGCTTGTACTTTTACGGTCGACCTTGCATCCAGCGAAGTCAGCATCAGAGTAACCAATGAGGTCAAATGATGTTGACTTGGGATACCATAGGCCTACTGTAACCGTACCCTTAAGGTATCTGAAGATACGCTTAACTGCGGTCATGTGCGATTCCTTAGGATTTGCTTGATATCTAGCACACAGGCAAACGCTAAACATTATATCAGGGCGACTAGCAGTAAGATAGAGTAGACTGCCTATCATACCTCGATACTTACGTTAATCTACGGGTTTGTCGCTTTCATCTGGTTCAAGTTTGGTTGAAGTAGCCATAGGAGTGCTGATTGGTTTGACATTATCAAGTTCGAATTTCTTCAGCATGTCCTTTGTATACTTAGACTGACAGAAGAAGATTCCATTTGACATTTGTTTGACTTGCAGCCCAAGAAAGTAGTTGAGCTCTCCCATCATGCTCATCTCAAACTCGGTCTGCATACACTTGGCAAAATCTTGACAGAGAGTCTCATCAGTAGAACCAAAAATAATATCATCTACATATATCTGTACTAAAAGAATAGTGTCCTTCAAAGACTTTATGAAAAGTGTAGTGTCAATTTTCTCTTTTGAAAAACCTTTCTCAAGCAAGAAGTTGCTAAGCCGTTCATACCAAGCTCTAGGGGCTTGTTTGAGGCCGTACAGTGCTTTCTTTAGCTTGAACACGTGGTCGGGAAACTTGTGATTTTCAAAACCAGGAGGTTGTTTTACATAGACTTCCTCCTTAATAAAACCATTCAAGAAAGCACTTTTAACATCCATTTGAAATAATTTGAAATTTTGAAAATTTATAAATGCGCAAAGCATCCGAATGGATTCTAATCTAGCAACAGGAGCATACGTCTCAACGTAGTCGATACCTTCCTCTTGATTGTATCCTTGGGCTACTAGACGAGCTTTGTTGCGAGTAACTGAACCATCTTCATTTACTTTGTTTCTAAAAACCACTTAGTACCAATAATCGAGTGATTAGCCGGTCTAGGAACAAGTTCCCATACTTGGCTCCTCTCGAATTGGTTGAGTTCTTCTTGCATAGCAGAAATCCAAAATTCATCATTGAAAGCTTCAGAAATGTTTTTAGGCTCAATTTGTGAAATAAAGGCAGCGCTAGCAATAGAGTCTCTTAGTGATGATCTGGTAGTTACTCCACGTGAAACTTCACCTATCACTAAATTTTCTGGATGAGAAGGCTTGAAAGAGAATTTCTTTGGCAAGCCCTCCAGAGAATTTGTTTCGGTAGAAGTATTCATTGGAGTAGAAGTAGATGGCTCAATGTCATCATCAAGAGTACTTGCTGCACTGTTATCTTCATCAAAAGTCACATTTGTTGACTCTTCCACAATTAGTGAGCGTTTGTTAAAATCTCTATATCCCTTACTCTTGGCGGCATAGCCAAGGAAAATGCCATCGTCAGCTTTGGCATCAAATTTGCCTAAGTTGTCTTTGGTATTAAGGATAAAACATCTACATCCAAAAACTTTAAAATAAGAAACATTGGGGGTTCTCCCAAACCAAAGCTCATAGGGTGTCTTTTTCGTAATAGGACAAATAAGTACCCTATTTAAAATGTGGCATGCTGTACTGACAGCTTCAGCCCAAAAGTATTTCGGAAGTGAAAACTTGTTCAACATGACTCTAGCCATATCGCCAAGAGTCCTATTCTTCTGCTCCACAACACCATTTTGTTGAGGAGTTCTTGGACAAGAAAACTCATGATCAAAACCATTAGAATCACAAAACCTTTCAAAATCAGAATTTTCGAATTTGCCTCCATGATCACTTCGGATTCGAGTGATTATGTAGCCTTTTTCGTTTTGAACTTTCTTGACAAAAATCTTAAAAACTGAAATAGCATCACTTTTATAAGTGAGAAAGAAAACCCAAGTGAATCTAGAAAAATCATCAACAATAACAAATGCATAGAGCTTTCCACCAAGACTGGCTACTCTACTAGGACCAAATAAATCCATATGGAGTAGTTGTAGGGGTCTAGTAGTACTTACATAGTTTATGGAATGGAAAGATGATTTGGTTGCCTTATTTAACTCACATTCGGCACATACGATGTCCTTTTTGAATGTGATGTCGGGCAAGCCTCTAACTAGCTTCTTGGTTGATAACCTGGATATGGTATCCATGTTGGCATGACCAAGTCACTGGTGCCATAGTAACCGTTCATCTTTGTGAGCATATAGGCATCTTCCTGCATGGTTAGAATCTAGAGACAAATAGAAAATATAAATATTGTCCTCTCTTACCCCTTCAAAAGCAATGTCTCCTGTTGACCGATAATAAATAAGGCATTTGTTTTGTCCAAAGTTAATGTCATAACCATGGTCAGCAAGATGACTGATGCTGAGCAAGTTATGCTTTAACTCTGTCACTAGGCAGACATCCTTTATTACGGGAGAGGGAGGATAGCAAATAATACCATTACCTATGATATAACCTTTTAGGTTATTTCCGAAGGATACATATCCTTCTCTCTTCATCGATAGTGATGCGAAAAGATGTGCGTCTCCTGTCATATGCCGCGAGCATCCACTATCGAGAATCCACTTACTCTTAGTTGAGGAGGGAAGGTCCACCTACATCAAGAGTAGATGTGACCTTTGGTACACAAATTCTTGAGGGTCCTGAAGAGTTAGCTTTTGGAAACCCTGCATATATCTTTTTATCAACTAATCTTCTGATTCTACATTGTGGTGATATGTGTCCATGTAGACCACAATAAGTGCATGTAGCATTTCTATTCACATTTGGAGCATGCTGATAATGTCTATAAGAGTATTGATGACATGTAGACTGATATGGCATGGTATGATGTTGTCTATATGTCATGGTATGATGAGGTTGTCTATATGGCATGACATGATGAGGTTGTCTATATGGCATGGCATGATGAGGTTGTCTATATGGCATGACATGATGAAGTTGTCTATATGGCATGGCATGATGAGGTTGTCTATATGTGGAGTGATGTTGATTGTGTCTTTGTGCAACATGATGATGACTGTGTGTAGCATGATGTTTATGTGACATATGATGATTATTTCTACGTGTATGAGGTTTGTGAAAGTGTGTGTATATGTAAGTATGATTGTGAGCAGCATGAGTATGACGTAGTTTACTAGTATAAGTAGTACTATGCTTTGTGTGTGTCTCATGCGATTGGGTTTGAGGTTGAGCAACCTGTTTTCCCTATTTAGTCTCTAATCTCTTAGAGACAGCTTGCAATTCAGTGATCTTAGCATTTAAACCATACAACTTAGTGATAGTGATCTTGTGTCTATTCTTTTCATCTACAAGCTCCGTGTTGAGTGTTGCAATCTCTTTTGTTTGCTGCTCAATACATGCCTCGGCATTATGTAAGCTTATTTTAAGCTTAGATACCTCATTAGTGACATCCGTGGGTACAGTGTCTCTAATATTATCAAGTAAAAGAGAAAGTCTTTGTATTTCAACTTCATAACTTTTGATTTTGTCCTTGGCTTGTTTGTATTTACCAATGGCCTTTTTATGGTCACTAAGTAAATCAGTGAAAGCATCGCCAAGTTCATCAAAAGTGAAGTCGTCAAGAGTGTCGTTAGATACCTTGTCGGATGTTGCCATTAGGCAAACATTAGCCGTATCTTGAGGAGAGTTCTTTTCTTCCTCGGAGTCACTGGCATCGCTTTCATGCCAGATGCTAGTGTTGGCATATCTCTTTGAAGTGGTCTTCTTATATGGCTTCTCATAGCGGTTGCTTTTCTTTGAGAATGGACAGTCTTTTCGGACATGTCGCGTCTTCTTGTAACCATAGCAAGTAGGTTCTTCTTCTTTATCTTCTTGTGGTTCCTTCTTTCTTCGGTTGAAGCGAAGGAATTTCTTGAAGTTGCGAACCATGAGGGCTTGATCATCATCTTCTGAGTTGTCGTCATCAGTCTCTTCGGGTTCAGCCCTCCGTCGGTGAGCTTTGAGTGCGATCTCCTTAGCCTTAGGAGCAGGCTCTTCGAAGTCCTTGAGGTCAAGCTCATGGGTCATTAGCTTTCCCATCAAGGTCTCCATAGACATGGTTGTGAGATCGTTTCCCTCTATGATGGCTGTCACCTTAGGGTTCCAAATTTTTGGTAGCCCCCTAAGCAACTTGCGAATCTTCTCATGATTTGAATATTGCTTTCCAAGTGAAGACAGGGGGTTGATGATGTCGAGGAATCTTGTGAACATCTGTGTGATCGTCTCGTTTGGCTTCATCTTGAATGCCTCGTATTCTTGCGTAAGATAACTAATTTCTGATTCCTTGACTTGGGTGGTTCCTCCATGCGTCACTTCTAGAAGCTTCCATACTTCATGGGATGTGGTGCATGTGGATACCCTGTTAAACTCATTCCTGTCTATAGCACAGAATAAAGCATTAATAGCTCTTGCGTCTAGACTTGCCTGTTTCTTCTCCTCGTCAGAATATTTGTCATGTAATTTCTCAATGAGATCACCGTTGACAACTATCCTGGCGGGCTTTTTGTAACCGTCAGTGACGATAGTCCACAGGTCAAAGTCTAGAGACTTGAGATAAAAACTCATCCTTGTTTTCCAATACGTGTAGTTAGTTCCATCAAATAGGGGAGGCCTATGAGTGGACTGTCCTTCATCGTGATTGGGAATCAAGGATTGTGTGGTTGCCATGGATCAGCTCTAGGATGTAAATCCTTGTAAAGAGAACAGAGCTCTGATACCAATTGAAGAACAGATGGCAACTCTAGAGGGGGTGAATAGAGTTTATATAGAAAATAACCAATTAAAAAATAACTCTTTCACGAATTATAAATAATCAGAGTAAAATGCGGAAAGTAAATGAAGAGGAAGAAAGCATACGCAAACACAGCGATTTTAACCTGGTTTTCCTCGTGGAGGACTAGTCCAGGCCTGAGAACTCTAGCTCAGGATTAAATCCACTATTTGTGAAATAGTAGTTTACAACCCGTGCCTTTACTTCAGAAGAGCACGTCAACTTCTTACAGAGAATCGCAGTGGCGATTGCTTGGATTTGTCCAAGCGATTTCTTCAACTCTTGCACAAGAATCCTAACTGAGAGATGCTGAGCACTCGAGACTTAGGAGGCTTGTGGCTAGTAGATGGGAAGGGTATGGCTTATTTGAGCTATAAGAGAGAAGAGAAGAGAAGATTGGATGATTTGAAATGAGAGAATTCTTGGCCTATTTATAGGGTTTTTGTAGGCAGAATTCGGCCAGAATTCGGGTAGGAAATTTCAAATATTTGGCCGTTGGACAACTAGCAACCAGCTAACCCTAAAATTAGGGATGCTGATTTTTAGGGGATAGAGTTCGGCCCGAACTCTGTGTGGAGGCAGAGTTCGGCCCGAACTCTGTCTCCAGAGCACAGAGCTGGTCTAAGTGGCCAATGGGTATTTTTCTGGATGGTGGAGTTTGAGGATTATTGGGTAGGCTATAGGTCAAGTCTCAAGAGCTCAGCATGACACAGTTTACATCAGTCTAGACTCAACAAAAGTGTAAAATACAGACTCAAATAACTGAGAAGCGGAGACTGAGCTGTCGTCTGACTTGAGCTTAATGTAGATGTCGTGTGTCGTATTAAATTATTACAAATATTATTTAGTCAATGTTATCAATATTTATTTGACTGTGACTTTGTGTCAACAGAGGCAAGGGAATATGACAGTGCGACAATATGCGGTCGAATTCAATAAACTAGCCAAATTTGCTGGAGCCTATCTACCTACTACTACAAGTCGAGCTGGACGATTCGAAGTGGACCTGCGTTCCTATATTTGTGCTCATGTTTCGGTGCCTGAATACAAAACCATGGGAGACGCACTTAACCATACCCTCCGTCTAGAGTCCGAGTATCCTCCTGCTACTACTAGCGCTGTACACTTTAATAACAAATGCCATAGTAATGCGGGAGGCAACAACACGCACAAGCGTCAAAATTATGGCAACGGAGGCAGCAACCAGACGAAGGATCGAATAGTCTGTAATTTCTTCTACAAAGAGGGGCACATGGACAACGAGTGTCGATTGAAGAACGAAGCATGCTTCGGGTACGGTCGAATGGACTACATTGCACGCAACTGTCCGGAGAAGGCGAACCAGCACCCACAACAACATCATCAGAACCGAGGCCAAGCACCTCGGGCTCCACCGATCGCACAACTGAATGGCCAAGACTGTCGCCCCAATGCTCAGGGTTGCGTCTACGCCATGAATCAAGACGAAGCTTTCGCATCTGACACAGTTGTAACGAGTATACTGCAATTTAATAATAAACATGCTCGTGTTTTATTTGATTCAGGTGCATATCGGAGGACTTCACCGCCGAGCACAAGTTTCCCCTGATACCGCTGGGTCTCGATCTTACTGTTAACGTACCGTCGGGCATGCCACTACTTATAAATTTAGTCTACAAAGACGAAATCATCTATATAGGTGGTCAAAAGATCAGTCTTGATGTGATAGTTCTAGATCTTACAGACTACGACATCATTCTGGGGATGGATTGGCTCGGGCCATGCAACACAACCATAGACTGTTCTAAAAAGAGGGTCACATTTCGCATACCTGGAGTGCCTGAATTCGGCTATTCGTGTGGTTAGGCGTCGTCGACCTGCACGGTAATCTCTACAATATCTGTTCGACGGATGCTGTATGCCGGGTGTGAAGGCTACCTAGCATCCGTTCGAGACATGCGACAGGATGGTACAAATGCGAGTCAGACCAACGTTGTGGCAGAATTCCCAGACGTGTTCCCGGACGGACTGCCCGGCATGCCACCAGATGAAAGATTGTGTTCACTATTGATACATTCTCTGATACCCGACCGATCTCTAAAGCCCCGTACAGAATAGCTCCTATAGAGTAAAGAACTCAAAATACAGTTGCAAGAGTATGCTCGACAAGGGATTCATTCGACCCAGCATCTCGCCATGGGGAGCACACGTACTGTTCGTCAAAAAAAAGGATGGTTCACTGCGTCTTTGTATCGATTACCGCGAGCTGAATAAAGCCACCGTCCGAAACAAATACCCCATGTACCACATAGACGATCTGTTTGATCATCTGTAATGAGCTACGATGTTCTCTAAAATTGATCTGCGCTCGGGTTACCATCAACTCAAGATCAAGCCGGACGATGTGCTAAAGTCTGCCTTCTGCACTCGATACGGCCATTACGAATTCCTAGTAATACGTTCGGCCTAATAAATGCCCCAGCTGCTTTCATGGATTTGATGAATCGGGTGTTTCGACCATTCCTCAACAAGTTCGTAGTAGTCTTTATCGACGATATACTCATCTACTCGAAGAAAATGCAGCAACATACTGAGCATCTACGGAACGTGCTTCAGATCCTTCGAAAAAATCAGTTGTATGTGAAACGAAACAAATATGAATTTTGGCTGAGCAGCGTCATATTCTTCGGACACATCATTTCAGCTGAAGGCATTGCGGTCGACCCAAAGAAAGTTAAAACCGTTGTCGATTAGAAACGGCCAACGTCCGTCGGTGAGATTCGAAGTTTCCTTGGCTTAGCGGGATACTACCGATGCTTCGTGAAAGACTTCGTGAAGATCGCATCGCCTTTGACTCGCCTCACCCAGAAAGGAGTCGCATTTGAATGGTCAGACGACTGCGAAGTTTCCATCCAAGAATTAAAGCAATAGCTCCTCTTGGCCCCGATACTCTTACTTCCAGAAGGGACTGAGGGTTTCCAGATATTCAACAATGCATCTGGTCAGGGCTTGGGGTGTGTGCTGATGCAGCGGAACAAGGTAATATCTTTTGCTTCCCGACAGCTAAAGCCGCACGAGAAGAACTGCCCTACTCATGACCTGGAGTTAGCGACGATTGTGTTTGCGTTGAAATTGTGGCGTCAATATCTTTATGGCATTGCGTGCACGATCTATACCGATCATAAGAGCCTCACGTATCTATTCACGCAAAAGGAACTGAACTTGCGACAAAGTCGTTGGCTGAAACTGATCAAAGATTACGACTTAACTATTGACTATACGCCAGAAAAGAGAAATGTTGTAGTGGACGCTCTGAGTTGGAAGTATATTATCTCGCTATCCATCAACGGCAGACTACTACGCGACCTATAAGAGATGGGCATCGAATTCCGAGTCCGATTCAGGAATGTGCACTTGGCAAAGTTGCAGTTAGAGCCGAACTTGCAAGAAAAGATCAAGACCGCTCAGAAGAAAGATTCGTACCTAAAAAAATACGAGAGCTAATCTCGATGGGCAGGACGACCGACTTTGCAGAAGATGAAATCGGCATTCTTCGATTGAAGGGTAGGCTATGTGTTTCGGATAATTCAGAACTCAGAAAGAAGATATTGTCGGAGGCGCACTATGCGAAGTACACCTTGCATCTCAGTTGCATGAAGATGTACAAGGACCTCCACAGAAACTTCTGGTGGCACGGAATAAAGAGAGATGTGGCACTATTCATGTCGTAATGCATGGCCTGTCAGTAGGTGAAAGCTGAGCAGCAGAGATCGGGCGGAGAGATATAAAATCTGGCAATTTCGGAATAGAAGCGGAAGCACGTGTGCATGGATTTTATTGTTGGTCTGCAGAAGACGCCACAGAAAAATGATGTCATCTGGGTCATCGTCGATTGACTACCCAAGTCAGTGCACTTAATTGCCATTAAAGTTACTTGGAGCGTTGAACGCCTGGCACAGATTTATCTTGATGAGATAGTACGGCTGTACGGAGTTCCAGTATCCATCGTCTCTGAGTGGGATTCACGATTTATATCACAATTCTGGAGTAGCCTTCAGTCGGCTCTAGGTACCAATTTTTAGTTCAGCTCGGCTTACCATCCTCAGACCGATGGCCAAACGGAGCACGTCAATCAGATTCTCGAAGACATGCTACGACTCTGCGCAATTTACTTCAAATCAATCTGGGATATTCATCTACCTCTGGCCGAATTTGTAAATAATAATAGCTGTCAATCCAGCATCCAAATGGTGCTATATAAAGCCTCGTACGGACGAAAGTGCCGATCACCCATTTATTAGAACGAAGTCGGAGAGCGGCAGATTCTCGGCCCGGAACTGCTGGAACAGGCCATACAAAAAATTTGGCTCATTCGGGAAAGATTAAAGACCGCACAGAGTCGTCAAAAAATTAATGCGAATGTTCATCGTCGGCCCATCGAGTTTCAAGAAGGCGATCACGTATTTCTTAAAGTATCGCCCATGCGAAGAGTTACTCGGTTCGGCGCGAAGGGAAAGTTGAGTCCGAGATTCGTTGGGCCATTCAAAATACTCGAGCGGTTTGCTCTAGTGGCCTATAAAATTTCCCTACTATCGGCGCTAGAAGGTGTCACAATGTCTTCCACGTCTCTCAGTTATGGAAGTACGTGCACGACCCTAGCCACGTGGTAGATTTTGGCCACCTGGAGCTGAAGTCCGACTTATCCTACGTTGAAGAGCCAGTTCAAATCTTAGAACGCAAGGATAAGCTGCTGCAAAATTGAGCGATCCCTCTCATCCGCATCCTCTGGAGGAACTATTCGGTCGAAGAGTCGACGTGGAAGCTTGAATCAGAAATGAAGGAGAAATTTCCTTCATTATTCACGTAGAGGTAGGTCCTATCCTTAAGTTTCGAAGACGAAACCTTTTATTAGTTGGTTATGGTGTAGTACCCCGTTCCTACATCGTGTCCCATTTTGTCCATGGGGTACGCGAGAAAGGAACACTATCGCTATCGATTCGGTCGGGACTAATAGGTCGGAATCAGTCGAGTCGATCAAATAGGAACGGTTGAATTGAGATCCATTTCACGTTATGGAATGGCTTCTTCGGAACCAAGTTCCATATTCAGCAGGTTACGCCTCAAGGATTGGCTCTGCGGCTAAGTCGAAAGAGACCTCTCGTTGCTCTGGTTTTCATGTCGTACTTGATTTGGCTTTGGCTTTGGTTTTTGTGAATGTATTTTTCGTGAATGTTTTCGATGGGTTTCCGTGACTTACATTTTTGAGTTTCATATTCATATCAAAATTCCTTGAATTACACAGTGTTCTAATTAGTTGCTTATGCGATTGCAGGTGATCGCGTAGGCGACGTCAGCACAGCCAACCAGTCACTCGCTTGAAGCAAGTCTAAGGCGAGTGACTGACCTCCTTCGCCTCATCCCTCTATTTGAAAAATAATATGAAGTTAAATGAATAATTTTCATAATAGTGTAGAATCAAAGAAATCATGGCACGATTCTTCATGAAACACTTGCTATCAAACTGCCAGTATTAAAAATGGAAAACGTGCTTTCTTATGCAATTCCACTTAGCCTATGTAAAACAATAAATGAATTGATTAACGTTTATCGCAATGATATGGCTGAGTAAATCGACTAAGTTTAAAAGAAAGGCTAAGTTTCGTATATAGAAGAGAAAGGATAAAGTTCTAGAAAAGAGATATCATATTTCAAGACTCTGCAAAATAGTTATTGGACAAATTGTTGACAAGGTGCAGTTTCCTCGAACAGTTGCCTAGGCCAAGGGACCGATTCGGCCCGGGAGGAACGAGTATAGCAAGCGCCAGCCTTTCATCCGCATGGGTTATTCGGGAACTTTTGCACAGGGCTTGCTACCCGCCGCGAAAGGGTTGCCGTCTAACCCGGCAATAGTCTGTGATGGCTTGACATTGCCAGTGACCTTCACACCCTTTCACTGCTTAACAAATAAACGTGACACGGGATGAATATGATAGCTGCTTAATGTTATACAATTTTATATGCTTGTCTCAAAACATGTTAACAAGCAAATCGATCAGGATGGTTATAAAGATCACAGAAATAGCTAGCTAATATGTTTATAAAACTGCTTGAATCAAATGCAGAGCTTGGATTTTAAGTAGCCATTAGCCAATACATATGATCGTACTAATCCTCGCACTTTGTAGGTCCCACGAATCAGGAAGGATGTGCCAACTAGATCGACGACGTTCGTGATTTTGAAGCTTCGGCCGCACGTTAAAGACTTGTCCCGTAACTCCACTTTTGAAGACTCTCAACTGTCCAAGGAAGATGGTTCAGCGTCCCTCCATTTCAGGTCACTGGAGTACTCTGTTGTATGTTGAGGGATGTGTGCAATGTATGGAACGGTTATCTCATCGGCACTCTTTTATAATTGAGTCATGTTGTAGCCCGCACGGCATGAGTTCTGTAATGGAGTCTGTAAATGATGTCCATTATCAATAAAGATCAAAGTTTTCTTTACTTAATGTGTGATTTAATTTTTTTGTATTGCTCTCTTAGATCTCGTGTCTCGGATTACCTTATGACTATGCCATGTGCGATCGCAAACTAGGTTCGTACGACATCATGCTCGGGGGACGACTATCGATTCGACGGAATCAGGGCGTAATAATACCGACGGATGTCGTCTGCCTCAATATCCTGAAATGACTATGACGAAAAGCCCCTTCTGGAGCCATGATCGAGATGAAGCAACGCAGGACGATGACCCTTTATATAAGAAGGACTACCAACCCTTCAGATTCGTACATTTATGACAATAAGCATTAATGATAAAAAATAACACCTTGATTCCCTCCATGCATAATTTGATATCCTCCAAACGACAGAAGAACAGAGCTCGATGCGAGATTTATCAAATCCTAAAGCAAGCATCAATAGCCTGCAAGTCAGGCAACGTTTTAAAGAAAGGTGCACCCAGGCAAAGTGGTGCCATCAGAAGTCCAGGGACTCCACCAAAGCCTTGATGGACCAGATCAAAGGTCCCAAGACCCTGAAGCACCTATGGTTCTGTTCGAAGTATTCCAAACTAAGTTCTAAATTTAAAAACTTTGAAGGGGGTCTTGTAGACGGCTTAGAAATTGCCCGAGCTCAATCAAGCCTGAACCACATCAGATACAGTACACTTAGGCCTGAAGACCTCAGTGGAATGCCAAGTCCCAGCAAGCACAGTACCCTAAAGTATGTTGCTTTGCAGAATAAAAGGCAGCTAGTCCACTCCATACGACTAGGATCCGTGAGACTAGGACACCTGCGGCCCCGACACCATGCGCTTACCTTCCAAGAAGCCTCTGCATAACCAAGGAGGTAAGCAGCTCAGACAGGTTTACAAGCCCTCCACATCAAGACAAACGACTCATGCCCTTAGCTGGGCTAGCCTAGTCACCAATACAGCTGTTTCGTGCCCCGAATCGGATCACCTCAAATCCCGGTAGTTACGGCTGAAAGGATTAACACCATATTTATGGTGTGTGCACCATATTTATGGTGTGTGCACCATATTTATGGTATGTGCACCATAATCGGTCCCATCTAAACTAGAGATTTCTTTCACATCAAGGTCATTGCCATGCATCAACCAAAGATCTTGCCACCTGATTTAAGTCTCCTTTTGTGGCGTATATGCTATATAAATGCACCGTTCAAATGACAAGTTGTTCTAGACACTCGTACGAGCTATGTCACGAGTAATCTAGCCGTACAGATGGACAGTCATAACTATAGACAACTGCACTCGAGGATCCTTAAAGTCCTTCTTTGGAGCTCCTGTAGCAACAGATGCCTAATCAGCTCCTCGACCAGGCCGAACGGTTAAATAACCTGCCCAAATGGCTATGACAACCAAATGGCATCTTCTATGCTGGAGATCCTCCTCCATCATTACTCTTTCATAGATTGTCTTCTAAATAAAAGTATAAGAGGAGGTGTACTCCATCAACGCCATCATCCAAGAATCAGAAAATCGACCGATCAACTAACCACTCCACTCAAATCAACCTCAAGGAGAAACCTAAAAAGAGCACCAGATACACAAGAGAGAGTCACATAGAGCATTTTGAAAAGCTACTAAGTATCAGATTGTGGACGGAGTAAAGGGCCTAATCTCTATCGTCGCACTTCTCCATAATCAATATTTATACTAGCAAATCTTTACTAGTTGGACTTTGTTGTACTATTCAAATCACGATCTATAAAGGAAACGAGTTTTGTCTTAACTTATCACTTTTCCCTTGTCTACCAAAGATTCCCGTGATGGCGAACAGGTCCACCTTGAAGAATTCTGTCCATATCCTACTTTATAGCAAAATGAACATAGTAGAATCCATTATCCCTAGCAAAGAATTCTATGTTACACTTAGGTCGCCATACTCAGTAAGCATATGCACGAATCTGACCATAGAATAGTCTATTACCTAGTATATAAAGCAATATTGTCTTACGCCATTAATCTGTTGTTTCCTCTTCGGTGAACAATGCTCGTTCAATCGTACCAACCTTTCTTTACGGTACAAACTGTATATATTACCATCCACACTAATGCCAGATCGATAGCACTCCGACCATGACTTGCTAACTACCTAATCTACCATAAGTTGTTTGCCTTTTTATGCCATTGTAACACGCCTCGACTCTACATTGACTACCCGTCCATCTTCTTGCCTGCCCCTAGAGATATGAGACTGGTTAACATCCCTCATTGAAACCTCTATTCATAGACATCATGTATCTGATACAAGATAACTTTCTCCCTCCATGGATCTACTTTCCCCTGTCAATGGCATTACACCATCCATAGTTCTCCCTGTAGACGATGAACTTCTTGTTGATCATTTTATTCCCTTTCAGTCCCCTCTGTAATCCGCCAGCTCCTACATTAGAGCAATGTCGTGCACCTTCCTCTAGCTATCGACCCTTACTACCCTCGAGGTCCACCGTATCCCTCTTCCCCAGGCTGCATACCAGGGTCCCAGGCTAACTCCCCCAACCCTAACCCTAATTTGCCTCCTCCCAAGTAAGGAGGCTCTATTTTTACTAGTGTATATATATAATGTTACTCTCTTACATGTCCGTTTTCATTATTCACCCAAGTTGGACTTTCATTAAGTCAACACACCAAAATATTGTTATACTCTTAACTCTATTTAGTCTTCAATATATGTTTTTAGGGGAAAGAAACTTCTTTTATTCATCACATTCCAAAGAATTGCTTACAAAAGTAAGAAACTCCTTGTCAATCTCCTGATTAATGTAGTCAAGAAGTAATTGCAAGGTGGCAGAGGTGCTAGTGATAAGGGCAAATTCAGCAATAAGATGGGAAACATTGTTACCCGTTCTCCTAATGAAGCAGAACTCCGATTTGGTGTTTTCCAAAGATTTGGTAGCAGAGGCTACGTCATCCGATAATTTCCAAGGAGTGAGGTGTTTATCTCCTTTTCTATCCTATGAGAAATGAGAGAGTCACCCTCGATAATGAAATGCTCCATCTTTCTCTTCCGAGCCAAGATAATGCCAAGGTGGACAGCGATGATCTCTGCTTTTAATGGGTTTGTGCCATCGTTGAATGTCGGGAAGGAGCGTGTCTTCGCGGTAACAAATCTCCCCCGTGAATCTCTGGCAATGGCCGCCCCCGCAATAGACGATGACGAGGTTGCTCCATCCATATTAATTTTAAGAGTACCCTCCGGAGGTGGAGACCATATTCCTGAACCATGCGAGCAAAACTCCTTCAACTCCTTTAGTTGGTCCCCGAGGTCGACCCAATACGCATTATGAATAGCACAAGCATTGGTCACTATTATCACCGCTAAGGAAGCAATATTGCAAAAAATATAATCTCCCCTTGCTTTCCAAATAGACCAAAGAGTGGTTGCTGCCATCCTAAAGGCTTCATGAGCCTGTGAATTTAGTAGTCACACCTCAGTAAGTATTTTAGTGCAAAGGGGATTGTCCTCTCTTAACCCTAACGGGCTCATTAACCATATTTCTCTAGTGATGTGGCAGTATAAGAATAGGTGGTTGGGTCTTCATCCTGAAGTAAACATAATAGGTACGATGGATTTACAGACGGAATCCTTCTATGAATGATTGATAATAGAGGCAAAGCATTGTCCATTAGCTGCCATATAAATTTCAGAATTCTCGGGGAGAGATGAGTCATTTTCCAGAGCATATAGCATTTGGGATCCGCAGGGGGTGAAGAGGAGCTCGATGGTATTTGGCTGTGGATGGATTCATAGAGAGATTTTGCATTGAAGGACCCATTTGTCGATCCGATCAATATTAGCAGATCTTCCCTATCATCTTCATGGAGAGGGATGTTAATGATGGCTTTTGCCTCCAGTGGACTGAATAAAGATTCGATGAGGGGCACGTTCCATGTCCTATCCTTGATATTCATCAGCTCTCGAACCATTCGTGGTCCCTAGGGGTGGATAGGGGTCGATACAACTTTAAATCCCACGAGGTGTGGTATCTAAGGGTCGTTGTATATATCAACCCAACTGCCTCTAATTTTCCAGCAAACGAAGTTGGCCATAATATCCCTCATCCCCAACATGATCGTCTAGTTAGCCGATGCACGCCTTGGTTTGGCGACCTCCTATATTGATATTTTTGGAGATAGATACTACGTAGGAGTCGCACCCATGGTAAATATGGTTGCTCAATGAACCTCCACAGTAGCTTTCTAACTAACGCATCATTTACCCATTCTGGATTTTGTAGAAGCATGAAAAATATGGGGTTCATACGGATTACAAATTATTACATAGGTACTTTGGGCCAAACAGGTCCGCATGAAGGAAAGTCGTATGACTGTTCAATGACATATGCGGCCCGTCGACAAACAGCTGTAGAAGGAAGATATACGGCCAAGAGGAGTAATTCGACTGATAAAGCTGACATGTCCTGGCAAAGCATGTCAGTTCTGACACTTCGACAAGAAAGATAAGACGTGAGACGTCGTCCAAAAGCTGGGTTTGTATGCCTCCATGCGGCCAGAAGAGTGTCATCTAAGCCGCAAGAACCTTATGCGGCTCAGACTTATGCGGCCCCAAAGTTTCCAAACTTCATGCAGCCAAAAGTAACAGTGATCCAAGACGCATGAGTCTCATGTGACCCCACATGACCAAAGACTGAGAAAACTATAGGCAACGGGACACGTGGCAATCTGACCAAGTCCTTAACTACCCAGATTTGCTGCAACAAAATCCTAACAAATCGACAAATGGCAGCCGAAGAGCGGGTCTTCGCGTGCTAATCAGCCACGTGGCCGCAAGCCGTTGTAGCTCTCCTTCCCAAAAATTTTGAAATATTTTATTATTATTTAAATGTTGATTTTTAGTTTTTATAAATAATTAATTAGTTAATTATTACGGTAGACGATTTTAGTCATGGTTAGGAATTGTAGTACAAGGCGACTAGAAATCATGGCACGGATAGTACAGTAGCGTGCTTTGACTAGTGTATTAGCCCTGGTAGGGAAGGCCGAGCCATAGTGATGTCCTAACTAGGAAAATCAGGCCAAGTTGCGTCTTAATCCTTACCGAAGATTATTTATTTATTATATTATTGAGTTTTAGGAAACCCGGTTGTACCAAACTAGTCCAGATTGGACCCAAACCAAGCCCAAGCCTATGTAGACATACTTTTAGGTACGTACAAATATTTCTTAGCTTTTTGGGTGGACTTAATGATATTTTCTAAATATTTGGTTATTTATACAAAATGGGTATTATTAATATTTAAATAGAGTTTTAGAATATTGGTACAATTTTCTAGGGCCAGATATGTTCACCAAGACTCTTTGGATTATTTTAGTGGGTTATTGGTATTATAGAGTTTATTTAGATGTAAAGATATATGTGTGTATGTATATATATATACATATATATAATATATGTGTGCAAGTGTATATGAATATATATTATATATGTGTATGAATATATATATAAATATTATATATTGTGTACCTGTACATATATATAAATATATTTATATCGGTGTACATGGGTATGTGTACATAAATATATATATATATATATATATATATATATATATATATATATATATATATATATATATATATATATCGGTGTACATGGGTATATGTACCTGTAAAAAAAAAAAAAAAAAAATATATATATATATATATATATATATATATATATATATATATATATAAAATATATATATATATATATATAAAAAATTTATATATATATATATAAAAAAAAAATATATATATATATATATATATATATATATATATATATATATGTAGATGTATATGTGCATGTATATACAAATACATATATATATGGGCGTATATGTGTATGTACATACAAATATACATATATATTTATATATGTGTATGTGTATACATATAGATATATATAAATGTACACTTAATAAATAGAAATAGAAAAAGAAAAGAAAAAGAAAAGAAGAAGAAAAAAAACAAAACAGCCAGGCCAGCCCGGCCCAAGCCAGGCCAGCCCAGACCCAGCCTAGTGAGACCCCACGCCAACAGCGTATCCAGACCCGAGCCCCTTCGTATAAAATGTGCACACGCACAAATACATTGAGAGAGATCGAGAGAAGTTCGTCTAAACCCTAAACTCCTCCGCCACCCACTTCTTTGCCTAGGTGGCCTCTCCATGATCGTGCGGGTCACCGGACGGCGGCCAAAACCTTTGCGCACGAACAACGCCACGGCAGCGGCAGCAGCAGAAAGGCTACGCACACCCTAAATTATGGTACAATTCCTCCCTCCCCGCACCTCTATTTTTAAAATCCAGTTTGTTCATTGCGTAAACGACCTATACCACTTTAAACCCTTTCAAATAGTTTTGATTTAGGCGGCTTAGAATTCAAGAAAAATTGAACCAAAGTTCGAGAAAAACCTGTCCAAAAATAGGACAGGAACCCGTCCCAAAGACCCAACTTAGAAGGCATTTTATGATCTGTATGTTAAGAATTCTGGGAAACTAATTAAAGGCAGTTATAGACAATATATAGGACTTCACAACCCTTTTTGGGGATTTGGAAATCATCGACTACGTGTCGAAAAATCGAATCCCGAAGTTTACCAAAAACCTGTTTAAAAACTAATAAAATCCTTCGATACGACGTGCGTCCCGCCAATCTGGACGACATGGTCGTGAGCCGATAGCATCGAAAGGTGTGTATCGGCTTCATGGACGTGTGAGCTTTGATGGAATTCGAATTGGTTGCGTGTGCGCGACGAATTTGATGCGTATCCGTCAAAATTTACCGTATCGGCCTATGTGCAAATTTTCTAATTACTTCGTGCATGTTCGTCAGATCGAGACGAAACTTGAGATAACAGGACCGTATCATTTTTCTGGTCCTGTATGCCAATTTTGGTCCGATTTTGAGACAGTTGATCAGATCGTCGTTTTGCGGGCCCTTCGGTCTGATTCAACGAGCGATTTTGTGCACGGTCCGCCGAAATCCAACTTTGGACATACGGTTGGGTTCGTATCGAAAAACTGGACATGTTGACATATCGATTGATGACTTTAGAGGCCATAGACTCTGGCACGCTTTTTGGTACAAAGTGGGTCCAACAGCGGACCCCGTTTTGACCCAAAATTATCGTTTTATCCCTGTGTCCAGAATTGGACTTAAGGACAGACAATTCTAGCTAATTTTACTATTGTGAGAATGTTGATAATGTTTATTTCAGTATCCGGAGACTTCTGCATGTGTTGACTGATTGTGGCTATTTAAGTGGTATAGTATAATTGGTTTCACCGGCATAGGACCACAGGCTAGTACATCTCTGATAGTTTTCGTATTTGATTTTCTTGTATTTAATATTATTTTACATTGATATCATGTTGATTTTTGACACGCTTATCACACGAGATAGTAGTTATGGATTCTTGCAAGTTGTTCGTGACCAATATATTTTGGTGTTCGTGACCTGTTTGAATCCATGGGTACTAGCCAGACAGGAAAGTACATTAGTAGACATGTAAACGTACCCAGAAATATCCCCAAATTGTCTATTCTTACCTGATAGCAGCTGCACACGACACGTGCAGGATGCCGGATTTACCCCTTAGCCGTTTACATGTCGAAAGTGTATTTCAAATCACTTGTTAGATATAGTCTTGCTGTATTACAGTTCTTGTCGTTTCTTGCCTTGTATACCATGTCTCCCTGCTTTTACTCACATGATTTTCTACCATGATTTCCTGTTTATTCCTTATCACCTATCTCAGTATTATTATAGATTTATAGATTTTGTCATTTATTGATTTTGTTGTGAGATTGTACTCGTTCCATTCCTGACTGGAAACCAATATTTTTCAGGTTTAGCCGCAATCACTTAGCACTGGGAAGGAATAGGTATGCTGAGGTTAACCTAGAAATAGATAGCCATTGTATTATTTTCATAAATTGTGAGAAATTTGTATTCTCTTTAATTTTAAATATTATAAATATTTTAATAAATTTAGAAATGTGAATGAGCAATAAAGTTTATTTTTTGAGCATTTATTTTTTTTGCGAGTTTGACAGCGTTTATAGCCGACTCTACGGCGTAGGCTGGCTTGGACACGTCTCGTATCCGAAAAGCGGGTATGGGTCGTGACAAGTTTTTGTGGTGGCCCTTGTAGGTCAGATTTTGCAAAATATGTGAACTCGTGATGGTACTTAAGTTAGTCGTACCATTGCGAGCCAGCGCCTAAGAAATGCTCATTCACAATTAGGATTAAAATAATTTAGGAGAATAACTAGGATAAGGGTCCCTTATTAATTTGACTAATTGGGTAGTTAAGATTGTTTGACAGGCCATGTAATTTAGATACGAAATTATTAATTTAGAGAGCTTGCCAGATCTCTATAGATACACTATTACTTTTGATATGGTGATATGATCCAACGTGGGTATACTACTCACTTGGCTGGTTAGGCTTTCCCTAGAATTAAGGCTATAATCTTGATAACATGTTCAATTTTCTTTTGCTCTATTAGATATAAACATCACATCATGAGTTAGAATCGCCTATTTTAAATCCTATTTTGCTATAAGGAATTAATTTATAATTTCTGATTCTTTTATTTCATATACGAATCTCGAGGTAGCGCTGATTGAAAGTTTTTTCCCTCAACCAATTGAAATAGATATAAAATAAAGATTAGAATGTTCTTACTTCTCTTGTCTTCAGATATTTTCTCCCTGATCAGTCTTTTACTTTAAGGATTGAGACTTATAGGTAGATATTTTTTTACTTTAAGGATTGAGACTTATAGGTAGATGTTTACGCTTTCTATCATAGTCAATTAGTTTGAATCTGTAGCATCTCCTTGAAGTCCTTAGGAATATGGTTAGAGTAATTTAACGACTGCGATGTCCAGCCAGCAGTGCACTGGCGAGGCACGACCCATAGAGTTGAAATTATTTCAAGAATCATAGGTTATGGAACATTGCTAAAATTATGTCTTCGTTAACCTCTTTAGACCTTGTCTTAATATAAGGTAAAGTATCTGATAGCATATCACATCTGAATCACGGAACCAAGGGTTACCACTGTCAGAGTATACGGGCGAGACATAAATTCTCGGTAAAGTGACTTCAGACGTGATTACATGTCTATGATACTATAGAGAATAGAAAAATGCCCTGTATGTCCCATAAGATCCAAAATCAATACTAGTGAAAGTTCTGTAAGTTCAGTAGCATGTCTCCCAACCTAGCATTCTGTGGTCCTTGTGATCTATTGACGAGAAAATTAACTGACACTAATAGGTTTTAGCTAGAATAAAGAATTTAGAGGTCCATAGTCCATTAGTCAACCAAAGCCTTATGGATAAAAAAGATAGTAGGATGACTGTATAGGCAAGAACAGCGGGTAAGGTTTTGATTCTCTCAAAACTCGAACCACTTGTGCCTCCTTTCAAAAATCTCCCGTACTTGTATTTTGACTATCTTGACTAATGCTGCTATTACAGCCTAGTTTTGCAAGCTTACTCTTTTACCGAGCTTGATTCAAGACATATGTTATTGGGTACGCCTACTAACATATTGTCTAATCAGAATTGATGTACTACGGTCTGATCAACCTTAGTGCACTCGGTTCACTCTTCCTTAGATTAAACTACGTGGATTGAGATGTAGATGTCTCTAGGATCTCATCCGTGACTGCTTTGACAATTCCTCTTGAATTATTCATTCGCCTTTGAATCGCGTAATTATATTCAGTGACATCTCTCTTGAACCCATTATTGTTTTTGTCTTTCACTGATGGCAAAGTCAAAAGCTCGTAATTGATAGATAGATACAGAGTATCCCCCATGGCTATGCTAGTTGTATACGCAAGTGTAGCTACCATCGGCCAGCCTGTGACTGGAACCTTGCCTTGAGTTACTCGTCCTCCCTCCAACACTAAACCTACTATCTTGATCTTCTAGTCATTGGAGTCCGATAATGATTAGGATCTTTCCCTTGATCAAATGCCAACCTAGGAGACTACCTATCCTTAAGAGACCAAATGTTGTGAGCCTCTAATCATTTGTTTGAAGCTTGGTTTAACAAGAACCCTTGTGATAATAGTCTGTCAGGTTTGACACAAATAGAAATTCATGACTAAGTAGTTAGCAACCTTTTCAAATGATGTGCCTTAGAGTTGGTTACCCCGTCGATAACTCTTGAGTACTATGGACGAGTAGATCATTCTATTTTATCGACCATGTGTCATTGTACACACTCGTTTTCCATTCATTGAGGAACGATCCTTGACTTGACTTATATCTACCGTATCCCGTTATGCCTTGCCTTATTCTTTATTAACAAGAGTCGAGGTGCAATACCCGGACTTTGGAATCCTTCTAACCTCATTATTCCTAAAACCATTTCTTAGTTTCTAAGGTGGGTAGACAGTAAGCCTTCTAAAATTTTTGGGATATACGAGGGTTACCGATTGATTAGAATAATTTCCATTAGCATGATAATTAGTGCCCCATGGACTCCCACTTTCCATTTAGATCATTTTTGTGTCCCCGACCGTGTCATTAATATTCGGAGCACGAGACCATCTGTTACCTTCCAACAAATTTAATATACAAGATCTAGACTAGTCTACCTTCATCTAGGTATATCATGTCCCACTCAAACCCGTCCTTTTGTACTCTATTTTTGTAGTACGACTTTCAAGTTAAAGGACTGACTATAACCCCTACCATAATATCGGTATACTTCCCGACTTCTACTAGAGCCTCAACCTTGACTCAGTTCATTCGACCCAGTATATGGTTGTGATCTACTCGAAGCTAACTACGCACATACTACTAGTGTGCTACCCAATTGAGGCCTCATGTGCTACTTTAACACAAAAGTCACTGAAGGCACATTTTTGAGCTTTAGGGACCTAGCTAACCTACCTGGCTGGCAACTAGCTCAACCACTTGGGTTGAAACCTATTCTAGGTTACCCTAATCTAGTAAGAGTAGTTTTGTCATGGGGATCTTATTTCATCAATATAGATTGAAATCCAAGGTTCATCCAACCAATGATTGATGCTCAATTAAGGAACCCATTAAGACCCAGTAAAACCCATCCATACATATCCCATATTTGGACTATAAAATCAAACTATTTGAAATAGTCCCTATACCTATTATGTAGTCTCCACCTCTTAGAATGTGAAGTCATCCGTAACCCTTACCTGGAAGTCGCGATAAGATCTTGTATTACATTCAGATCCCTTTCTCTTGTGTTTAAATAACCAGAGAATATATCACAATCTTGATTTCTCAAATTTTGTTCTATTGTGGAACCTTATTTAGAATTTCGGGAACAAAATTTTTGTATTGCATGGATTGTAAGACCCTCAAAGAAACGAAGGGTTCTTCGATTTAGCAAGTGATTGGAATATAGTGGCTCATCTAGCAAATAAGTCAATGGTTCATAAACTCTCTTTCTAATATGTATCATTGGATACTCTCTACTCTTGAAACATCATATTTGCTCTTGATTATTCTTTCTTCTCTTCCTGTCGTTCATATTTCAGAGCGACGAGTGGTCATGCTTATTAGAATTTATTACTATTTCTTAGCTACTTGTGTAAATTGTTGCTTGTTAAATTTTGGGTTGCTTGATAGGTATGAGAGGATTATAGATGCCATATGCAGTAGATATCTGTTGGTAGGATTGTTGGCAACTAGTTAGAAGATTATAAGATTTTAGTTTTGAAGAGTAGTGTGACCAAAGGTGGGTAGAATTCATCAAGTATTCTGAGTTATAAAATGGCTAGAGAAGGTTATAAAATATTTTGAGGAATTAAATGGAGGAGATTAAGGTAATAGTAGACTTTGAATTTTAAGGAATAGTTAAGAATTTGATTTCGAGGACAAAATTATTTTAAGGTGGGAAGATTTGTAGCTCCCCTACCCAAAAATTTTGAAATATTTTATTATTATTTAAATGGTAATTTTTAGTTTTTATAAATAATTAATTAGTTAATTATTACGGTAGACGATTTTAGTCATGGTTAGGAATTGGAGTACAAGATGTCTAGAAATCATGGCTCGGATAGTGCAGTGGTGTGCTTTGACTAGTGTATTAGCCCTGGTAGGAAAGGCCGGGCCATAGTGATGTCCTAACTAGGAAAACCAGGCCAAGTTGCAACATAACCCTTACCGAAGATTATTTATTTAGTAATTATATTATTGAGTTTTAGGGAACCCAGTTGTACCAAACTAGTCCAGATTGGACCCAAACTAAGCCCAAGCCTATGTAGACATACTTTTAGGTACGTACAAATATTTTCTAGCTTTTTGGGTGGACTTAATAATATTTTCTAAATATTTGGTTATTTATACAAAATGGGTATTATTAATATTTAAATAGAGTTTTAGAATATTGGTATAATTTTTTAGGGCCAGATATGTTCACCAAGACTCTTTGGGTTATTTTAGTGGGTTATTGGTATTATAAAGTTTATATATATATATATATATATATATATATATATATATATATATATATATATATATATATATATATATATATATATATATATATATATATATATATATATATATATAAAATATATATAAATATATTTATATATATATATATATATATATATATATATATATATATATATATATATATATATATAAAATATATATATATTAATATATATATATTATATATATATATTATATATATATATATATATATATATATTTTATATATATATATATATATATATATATATATATATATATATATATTAAGTGTATGTGAATATGAATATATATTATATATGTGTATGAATATATAAATAATATATATTGTGTACGTGTATATATATATAAATATTATATATGTGTATATATATATATATATATATATATATATATATATATATATATATATATATATATATATATATTTTATATATATATATATATATATATATATATATATATATATATATATATATATATATATATATATATATATATAGGTGTACATTTGTATGTGCATATAAATATATTTATATAGGTGTACATTTGTATGTGCATATAAATATATATATATATATATATAGATGTATATGTGCATGTATATACAAATACATATATATATATAGGCGTATATGTGTATATATACAAATATATACATATATATTTATATATGTGTATGTGTATACATATAGATATATATGTATACACATACACATATATAAATATATAGAAATAAAAGAAAAAAATAGCCAGGCCAGCTTGGCCCAAGCCAGGCCAACCCAGACCCGGCCCAGTGAGACCCCACGCCAACAGCATATCCAGGCCCGAGCCCCTTCGTATAAAACGCGCACACGCACAAATACATTGAGAGAGATCGAGAGAAGTTCGTCTTAACCTTAAACTCGTCAGCCACCCTCTTCGTTGCCTAGGCGGCCTCTCCACGACCGCACGCCATCGTGCGGGTCGCCGGACGGCAGCTGGAACCTACGCGCGCGGACAACGCCACGGCAGCTGCAGCAGAAAGGCTGTACGTACCCCAAATTATGGTACGATCCCTTCCTCCCCGTACCTCTATTTTTCAATCCAGTTTGTTCATTGCATAAACAACCTATACCATTTTAAACCCTTTTAAGTAGTTTTTATTTAGGCGGCTTAGAATTCAAGAAAAATCGAACCAAAGTTCGAGAAAAACCTTTCCAAAAATAGGACATGAACCCATCCCAAAGACCCAACTTGGAAGGCGGTTTATGATCTGTATGTTAAGAATTCTGGGAAACTACTTAAAGGCAGTTATAGACAACATATAGGACTTCATAATCCTTTTTGTGGATTTGAAAATCATCGACTACGTGTCGAGAAATTGAATCCTGAAGTTTACCAAAAACCTGTTTAAAAATCAATAAAATCTTTCGATACGACGTGCGTCCCGCCAATCTGGGCGACATGGTCGCGAACCTAAAGCATCGAAAGGTGCATATCGGCTTCGTGGAAGTGTGGGCTTTGACGGAATTCAAATTGGTTGCGTGTGCGCGACGAATTTGATGCGTATCCGTCAAAATTTATCATATCGGCCTCTGTGCATATTTTCTAATTACTTCGTGCACGTTCGTCAGATCGAGACGAAACTTGGGCCAGTAGGACCGTATTATTTTTTCGGTCCTGTATGCCTAGTTTGGTCCGATTCTGAGACAGTTGATCGGATCGCCGTTTTGCAGGCCCCACGGTCCGATTCAACGGGCAATTTTGTGCACGGCCTGCCAAAATCCAACTTTGGACATACGGTTGGGTTCGTATCAGAAAACTAAACCTGTTGACATATAGATTGATGACTTTAGAGACCATAAACTTTGGCACGCTTTTTGGTGCAAAGCGGGTCCAACGGCGGATACCGTTTTGATCCAAAATTACCGTTTTAACCCCTGTATCCAGAATTGAACTTAAGGACTGGCAATTATAGCTAATTTGACTATTCTAAAAATATTGGTAATGTTTATTTTAACATCCAGAGACTTCTGCATGTGTTGACTGATTGTGGCTCTTTAAGTGGTATAGTATTATCGGTTTTACCGGCACAGGACCACAGGCGAGTACATCTCTGATAGTTTTCGTATTTGATTTTCTTGTATTTAATATTATTTTACATTGATATCATGTTGATTCTTGACACGCTTGTCACACGAGATAGTAGTTATGGATTCTTGCAAGTTGTTCGTGACCAATATATTTTCGTGTTCGTGACCTGTTTGAATCCATGAGTACTAGCCAGACAGGAAAGTACATTAGTAGATATGTAAATGTACCCAAAAATATCCCTAAAATGTCTATTCTTACCAGATAGTAGCTGCACACGACACGTGCAGGGTGCCGAATTTACCCCTTAGTCGTTTACATGTCGAATGTGTATTTCAAATCACTTGTTAGATATAGTCTTGCTGCATTACAGTTCTTGTCGTTGCTTACCTTCTGTACCATATCTCCCTAATTTTACTCGCATGATTTTCTACCATGATTTCCTATTTATTCCTTATCATGTATCTCAGTATTATTACAGATTTATGGACTTCGTCATTTATTTATTCTGTTGTGAGATTGTACTCGTTCCATTCCTGACTAAAAACTAACATTTTTCAGGTTTAGCCGCGATCATAGCACTGGAATGGCATGGGTATGCAGAGGTTAACCTAGAAATAGATAGCAATTGTATCATTTTCAAAAATTATGAGAACTTCGTATTCTCTTTAATTTTAAATATTGTAAATGTTGTAATAAATTTAGAAATGTGAATGAGCAATAAAGTTTATTTTTTGAGCAATTATTTTCTTGCGGGCTTGACAATGTTTCACCACCGACTCTGCGGCGTAGGCTGGTGTGAAACCCGTAACTTTTAGATAATTAATTTAGTTAGTTAATTATTAAATCAGTATTAGTTGTTAATTTAGGAAAATGTATTTTTTAGAAAATTAATATTCTGGAAATTTTGTCAAAACTCATAGATTTTTCTAAATTAATATTGTGTTAAATTAAAAATTTTTCAAGAATATAATTTCTGGACTTGTGATTGTCGGGCCCAAACCTGAACCCAAAAATAGTATTAAATTAAAATTTGAGTTAAGAAAGATTTAGTTTCTAATATTATGTAACATTTTATAGCCCAATTTTGAGCCATTGGTTTTAAGCCCAACCATTAAGATTTGGATGTTAAACCCATTTCAATTTAAAAGCCATTAACCCATTTAGTTAGAATAACCTATTCCTTAATTTTTTAGACAGAGAGAGAGATAACTCTCATTCTCTGTTGAACCGAAGTCTTTCGGTTGTCCGACCCTTCTTCTTCCCGTAACTCCCCGAGCCCCTCCGTTCCTCTTCCGAACGGCCATGGCCGTTGATCTCCTCCCTTCGGTTACTTCCCTACTCCGATTTAAGCCCTTCACCACCATTACCATCTCCATCCCCACTCCCAAATCCTTTCCCAAACCGTGCCCTAACCCCCAAAATTTCTCCGGCGACCTCACCGCCAAGGCGCACGTTCCAGCGCAGCCCGATCTTCCGGAGCGACTTCCCCGAGCACCCCATCCTCCTCCGCCCGCGCGGCCCTCCTCCCGACCGACCCGAGCCCGGCGCACCACCCTTGGCCGCCCGCCACTGGCCGCACCCCCTGTGCGCGCGCCCTCCGCGTCCGCCCTTTCGGCGCCAGCTTCCCGAGCGGCCCCGCCGCTGTGATTTCCGCGGCCTGACCGGCCGACCTCCTCGACCGACCTTCCTCTTTTCGAGCTTCCGATCTTCTGTTCCGAGCTTTCCGACTTGCTGTTCGCGAGATTCTGAGTCAGATCTGTGGGTTTCCACTGTCCGCGAGTGCTGGAACGTTCCGAGTCCGAGGCATCACTTCGGATTCCTTCGTGTTTTCGGTAATCTCTGGATAGTCCCGTAGTTCTTTTGGTCTATGATGAAATCTGGTCCGGGAATTTTCTTTGGAAAATTCGGTTTTTGGCTATGTTTCTGGTTTCGGACAATTGTCCTCTGAGTTTGGGTTCTGTGATTTTTTGCGTGAACTCTTTGGAAAGAGTTCTGTGGAAAAAAATTGGTTTTCCGAATTTACTTCGGATGCTGTGGTTAGCCAATGTTATTGGATTATGATTCTGTTGGTTTTCTTAGTATTTTGTGGGAGTTCCTTAATTCATGTTGGCTCAGGAAATTCCTTAGTATCGGTGAACTTGGGAATTCTGTTGGTTGAGATCATTTTTCAGGAAAATCGGCGCATTTCCCAGTTTTGGGTTATCCCGAAAATAGAGGGAATGCTGCCGAAATTTCTATAAAAAATTGATTATATAATTTTAAAAATGATTTTCAGAAATGATAATATTTTTGGGCGACGACCTTATCGGTATATGGGCCCCAGTGAAATGCAAACGCACCGGTTTGTCCGGACGTTGAGGCAGAGTAGCTGTAAATGAAGATTGGACCAGTTCTGAGACTCATTTTATTTTTATTCTTAATTATTAGCTATTATTAATTTTGTAGGTAATTTTCAAGACTAACGTTTTCTTTCTCTTATTTCAATTCATGGTAATGTAAGGGCATAAGCCCATTTATTTATCTATTTTGTAAATTGTAATAATTAGGAATTAGCTGTGGATTTGCTGAGTTTGTGAACGTGTAGAATTAATTAATATTATTATTGATTAATTAGTTAAAAATTCATGATTTTCTCACTTAAAGAAAAGAAAAATATATTTATATGTATAATAATAAAATACTAACTTTTCCCAATAAAGTTGATAAAAACAAGTTTTTCGGAATAAAACATAAATTGGATTTCCTAAATTGTAACTCACTAGAAAAGCGTGTTTTGTTTGTGTTGATTAATACAAGATTAAAATTGACTAGGAAACAAAATCTAGAGATTATAACTAGATTCTAGAGTTGTGGTTTCTGAGACGTAATTTTCGGAATGTAGGATTTCAAAGAAGAGAGGTGATTGTTCAAATCCCGAAGAACCAAACTCGTCCAACTTAAGAAATTTAAGGCAAGTACATTTATGTGGATTTACGATTATTTTAACAATCATTTCATTGCAATTTTAAACCACTGTTCAAACACGGACTCTTTCGGGAGTATTGACTGTACTGTTGGGGACTGGGGGAGTAGAGTAGTGGATATGACCAAATCCAAAATTAGGATAACTGACTGTGTTAGCTTTCCCCTCTTCACACGGGGACAAGCCATACCGTATCGCTAGGATACTACTGTAACCCAATCCGGTCATATTCATTACCTATTCACATCACTGTACTGTATTTCAAATCTGTTTCATCTTTAAAAACTGTTTAAAAGTGCATGATATTAATTGTCATTTTAATTGTTAAAATTTGCATGAATTGTACTTTGCTCCCTCCTGACTGGAGACAATATTTTAGGTATTTCTGATGACCTGGAGATGCTGATCAATAACTATTATGACCCTGATTTGTACCCGACGGTACTTCCACCTGAGGAGGATGTTGTGGCGTCTTCATAGATGCTATTTTTGTTGAGAGTTTAGTTGTTTCTTTGTTGTTTCAAGTTATGAATCTTGTAACAGAACAAATTTTAATTATCGTTTAAATAAATGTTGTGGCAAATTTAATTTCAAATGTTGTTGATCACCTGTATATGGATTACAGCTTACTGCCGCCGTCTCATCAACGGTGCAGGCTGGGCATGATCCGATTCGACCCAAGTATTTGGGGACCGGGTCGTGACATGTTTTTAGTGGTGGCCCATGCAGGTCTACAACAACAACAACTTAGGAAAACCTATCTAGAAACAACTAGAACACTAGAACATCAATTTGTCACGACATAGGACCGAAATATTTTATTATTAAATATTTTTGATTGATATTGACTGGTAGGCTACCTTGCTTATGTATTGCAACCTATACTTTCCAGAATATGACCAAGGGAACGACCACCCCTGCTGGTGATGCGGTGCCATCTCCCGATCGCACCCCATCTTCTCCAGTACGACCAGAACCCCCATCCTTGCAGTTGACAGATCGGCCCCATGAACTACCAGCACCTGGCGCCACTTCTGGAACTGCAGATCAAGCGACGGACCCTACCTATTCTCGGGCTGAGGTACAGGTCACTGCAGCAGTAGCTGCTCAAGCTGTGGCCTCAGTGCCCGATAACTCCTCTGACATCGCAAGCCTGCTGCGAGGTGTACTTGAAGGTCAGAAGGCCCAAGCCGAGGCCCAGCAGAAACTGATAGATATTACGAGGGATGTTATGAATAATGTCAATGACGTAGCCTTAGCTATCTTAAACCGAGTTAGTACGGAACCTCACCTTAGAAGGTATACTCCTGAATCTAGAAGATATTTGGGTCCCATCAAGTACCTTATTTTTCGGCAGTCTTGTCGTAAGAGGCTATTGGCTTGTGACTACTGCAAGAGGTCTAGTCATCAGGCCGTTAGTTGCCGCAATAGATTGGGACAATGTTTGGCATGTGGATCCACTGAACATCGGGTAAAGAACTGCCTCTTATCTGTCCATTATACCAGGGCACCTATCCCAGCAACACCTGCTACGCTGCAACCTAGGGACTCTCTTCCTATCGAGCAAGCCTTGCCTCCTACACTCACTACAGGAAGGCATGATGCAGACTCGAGGATCATAGAAGAAGATGAGGTGATTGGAGACTGCTCATACAAGAGCCAGAGCCATGAGGACTAGTACCTAGAACTGTCATTACCTATTGTTATAAGAAGTTGTAACTGAATGTCCTTAGAATAATCATGAGAGTCTTGTTGTAATTCTCCTTTATGAATAAAATTCTTGTTTACACCCTTATGGTAGAAATCTTTCCCAAAGTCTCTCTCCTACGATACAATTACTGAAATTGTAAATGAGGAGGAATGAAAGGCGATATTTATCAGGGATATGTTGGTGATTAAGAATTGGAAGGGTAGAATTTGGATTACCCAAACATTAGTTGGTACCTATAACAATTAGAATTGATGATGGCATAAGGAGTGATTTGGACCCTGACCAGTTTAGGCCGACTGTATGATAGTAAATGTTACCACATATGTTTTCCTAGATTTTGTACCTTTTAGTATCCTGTGATTTTAGGGATGATCTCCTTCCCATATCTTTAACAAACTTTTAGCATCCCTTAGGATCTATACTTTTGCTAATTATGGACCATTACTAGAACTCCTTAATCTCCTTCGTCAGCAGACCTTTTAACTTCTCCACTAGTGATCAATTTTTTTTTCTATCTTTAACGGGAATCCAGACTCATTCTCTATCTAGAATTCTAAACTCTAATAACTCTTGTCTACCGGAGAAACTTTTATGATTTGCGTACCCAAACTTGATCTAAATTCTAAATTGACTTCCTTGGAGCGAATCCTGAACCAAATCCTTCTGGAACCATAAACCTCGGTTATTACCGAAAGAATTGGTTCAGCCTGGTTAGTTCATGATTCCCCTAGAGAAGATATTTTTAAAATAACCTCAAATCTTGATTGTTATCTCCTAGGTTATTCCAAATATTTTTGTTGATTTTTCCCACTCAACTTGAAACCCTACACTCTCTATGCAACTTCTTGATCAATCCAAAGCTTAGACAGTATTTTAACTCAATGCTTGAGTACCGTGAAGTACGAACGGTCAGAGAATTGATTCCATCTTATTAGAAAAATCTTCTTTTAAAATTGTTGAGTCATTTCCCTGTTGGCTCTACTAAATCATTTTAACCAGATTTCCCGAAATCCATAAAGACATACTTCTTTTACGTCAACCCTACTCCCTATCATATTTTCAAAACTTTCCTTGGATAAGAAATTATTTCTTCAAATAATTTTGGTAAACGTCTGTATCCTTTAAGTGATTTATCGGGAATGTTCTCATTAACTTCTTCAACTCAACCCAAAACTCTGATTTTTCTACCTTATCCTGCGTCCAACTCATTTGGCCATACTCAAGCTTGATCTATTTCCTCAAAAAAAAAAATCAAATCTCTTAATTCTCAAGAGTTACTGGAACACATATTTATCCTGATAAATTTTCTTGAAACTAGTAGAACATACATCAATACATTTTTCTATCATAAATAGAACTTTAGAACTCGTTTGAATTTTAGGAAATTTCTTTGAAATTTTCATGGACACAGCTGAGAAAATATCCAATAACCTAATACAATTTCGCACATGTACGTTGTAGTGATTTGCCTGAATTATGGAAACTGCGAGTTTACTGCAGCCAGTTGCGCACTGGCGAGGTAAAAAGACTCTAAAGTTGAAGTGATTTCGGGTGTTCATAGATTTCTGGATATTATCGTGACTATGTTCTAAATACACCATGTTGATCATCTTTGTTGCTTAGTCATGGAATGGATAAAGTTAAAAGAGTACTCGGTCACCTAAAATTATTTAAGTTATTTGGTCAAATTCACTGCAGTCAGGTGCACTCTGGCGAGGCATGGATTTGAGACAAAGTGACTTCAAACATATTTGGTTCCCGAATACTATTCAGACTACATTCATATCATGGTTACCTTTTGCACTATCAAATCATTCTGATTTTCGTCTGATTAGAGGATTTACATTTCTAGCGGTTGTCTTCATTTCCAGAAATCTTTTGTCACAACCAGAGATAACAGATTTCCTACAAAATTCTACTTGGTCGTCCTAAAAATTTATTAGGATCAAATCAAGCTCGACTACCTCGACCTCTTTTCTGTTCAACCTTGGTACGCTGCATACATATATATTTCTATACCTTATGTATTTATTCATTCATTATTATTATCATCTAGTTACAGATTTAATTTGGAAGCTATAGGTAGTTATCTTGTAGGTCTTTTCCCGCATATCCTATCTTCTGACCGTTGAGCGGTGAAACGACATACTTTCCATCCTCGTTGATCATCACTCGGCCCTCATTAGAAATATTTCACTCGATTACATTCATTATCATTCTAATCATCTTTAGTATCCTACTATCGTACAACTTTTCAATTCTTCCTGAGTCACAAATCTTTGTACCCTATTTCAATTTGATGGGACATTTAGGTTTCTCATCTTAGAAGATTCTATTATCTTCTGCCTTTTTAAATAAAATGTCGACCTCCACTCTTTTCTTGTTTTCTCTCGTAACCTCTTTTAGTTCTCGTCTATTCTATGATCCTGGAGGTACCTAGGTTCTTTCTCGTGCCTAAAATGATTTGAATACTCCAAACTTTCCCGTCCCATTTCAGATCATATTTTGATAATTCCGATCGTGCCTGCTAGTTTAAAGTCCATTTTGTTTAAGGCTAAGTGTTGATTGTACCCCGGCCCTGATCCTTGAAATTTCGAGGACGAAATTTCTTAAGGAGGGAAGGTTGTGAAACCCGTAACTTTTAGATAATTAATTTAGGTAGTTAATTATTAAATCAGTATTAGTTGTTAATTTAGGAAAATGTATTTTTTTAGAAAATTAATATTCTGGAAATTTTGTCAAAACTCGTAGATTTTTCTAAATTAATATTGTGTTAAATTAAAAAAATTTCAAGAATATAATTTCTGGACTTGTGATTGTCAGGCCCAAACCTGAACCCAAAAATAGTATTAAATTAAAATTTGAGTTAAGAAAGATTTAGTTTCTAATATTATGTAACATTTTATAGCCCAATTTTGAGCCATTGGTTTTAAGCCCAACCATTAAGATTTGGATGTTAAACCCATTTCAATTTAAAAGCCATTAACCCATTTAGTTAGAATAACCTATTCCTTAATTTTTTAGACAGAGAGAGAGATAACTCTCACTCTCTGTTGAACCGAAGTCTTTCGGTTGTCCGACCCTTCTTTTTCCCGTAACTCCCCGAGCCCCTCCGTTCCTCTTCCGAACGGCCATGGCCGTTGATCTCCTCCCTTCGGTTACTTCCCTACTCCTATTTAAGCCCTTCACCACCATTACCATCTCCATCCCCACTCCCAAATCCTTTCCCAAACCGTGCCCTAACCTCCAAAATTTCTCCGGCGACCTCACCGCCAAGGCGCACGTTCCAGCGCAGCCCGATCTTCCGGAGCGACTTCTCCGAGCACCCCATCCTCCTCCGCCCGCGCGGCCCTCCTCCCGGCCGACCCGAGCCCGGCGCACCACCCTTGGCCGCCCGCCACTGTCCGCACCCCCTGTGCGCGCGCCCTCCGCGTCCGCCCTTTCGGCGCCAGCTTCCCGAGCGGCCCCGCCGCTGTGATTTCCGCGGCCTGACCGGCCGACCTCCTCGACCGACCTCCCTCTTTTCGAGCTTCCGATCTTCTGTTCCGAGCTTTCTGACTTGCTGTCCGCGGGATTCTGAGTCAGATCTGTGGGTTTCCACTGTCCGCGAGTGCTGGAATGTTCCGAGTCCGAGGCATCACTTCGGATTCCTTCGTGTTTTCGGTAATCTCTGGATAGTCCCGTAGTTCTTTTGGTCTATGATGAAATCTAGTCCGGGAATTTTCTTTAGAAAATTCGGTTTTTGGCTATGTTTCTGGTTTCGGACAATTGTCCTCTGATTTTGGGTTCTGTGATTTTTTTGCGTGAACTCTTTGGAAAGAGTTCTGTGGAAAAAAATTTGGTTTTCCGAATTTACTTCGGATGCTGTGGTTAGCCAATGTTATTGGATTATGATTCTGTTGGTTTTCTTAGTATTTTGTGGGAGTTCCTTAATTCATGTTGGCTCGGGAAATTCCTTAGTATCGGTGAACTTGGGAATTCTGTTGGTTGAGATCATTTTTCAGGAAAATCGGCGCATTTCCCAGTTTTGGGTTATCCCGAAAATAGAGGGAATGCTGCCGAAATTTCTATAAAAAATTGATTATATAATTTTAAAAATGATTTTTCGGAAATGATAATAATTTTGGGCGACGACCTTATCGGTATATGGGCCCCAGTGAAATGCAAACGCACCGGTTTGTCCGGACGTTGAGGCAGAGTAGCTGTAAATGAAGATTGGACCAGTTCTGAGACTCATTTTATTTTTATTCTTAATTATTAGTTATTATTAATTTTGTAGGTAATTTTCAAGACTAACGTTTTCTTTCTCTTATTTCAATTCATGGTAATGTAAGGGCATAAGCCCATTTATTTATCTATTTTGTAAATTGTAATAATTAGGAATTAGCTGTGGATTTGCTGAGTTTGTGAACGTGTAGAATTAATTTATATTATTATTGATTAATTAGTTAGAAATTCATGATTTTCTCACTTAAAGAAAAGAAAAATATATTTATATGTATAATAATAAAATACTAACTTTTCCCAATAAAGTTGATAAAAACAAGTTTTTCGGAATAAAACATAAATTGGATTTCCTAAATTGTAACTCACTAGAAAAGCGTGTTTTGTTTGTGTTGATTAATACAAGATTAAAATTGACTAGGAAACAAAATCTAGAGATTATAACTAGATTCTAGAGTTGTGGTTTCTGAGACGTAATTTTCGGAATGTAGGATTTCAAAGAAGAGAGGTGATTGTTCAAATCCCGAAGAACCAAACTCGTCCAACTTAAGAAATTTAAGGCAAGTACATTTATGTGGATTTACGATTATTTTAACAATCATTTCATTGCAATTTTAAACCACTGTTCAAACACGGACTCTTTCGGGAGTATTGACTGTACTGTTGGGGACTGGGGGAGTAGAGTAGTGGATATGACCAAATCCAAAATTAGGATAACTGACTGTGTTAGCTTTCCCCTCTTCACACGGGGACAAGCCATACCGTATCGCTAGGATACTACTGTAACCCAATCCGGTCATATTCATTACCTATTCACATCACTATACTGTATTTCAAATCTGTTTCATCTTTAAAAACTGTTTAAAAGTGCATGATATTAATTGTCATTTTAATTGTTAAAATTTGCATGAATTGTACTTTGCTCCCTCCTGACTGGAGACAACATTTTAGGTATTTCTGATGACCTGGAGATGCTGATCAATAGCTATTACGACCCTGATTTGTACCCGGCGGTACTTCTACCTGAGGAGGATGTTGTGGCGTCTCCATAGATGCTATTTTCGTTGAGAGTTTAGTTGTTTCTTTGTTGTTTCAAGTTATGAATCTTGTAACAGAACAAATTTTAATTATCGTTTAAATAAATGTTGTGGCAAATTTAATTTCAAATGTTGTTGATCACCTGCATATGGATTACAGCTTACTGCCGCCGTCTCATCAACGGTGCAGGCTGGGCATGATCCGATTCGACCCAAGTATTTGGGGACCGGGTCGTGACAGCTGGCTTGGACACGTCTCGTATCCGAAAAGCGGGTACAGGTCGTGACAGCCGTCTATTTGGCTCATCATACATTCTATTATAAATAGCAGGGTGCCACACCCCAGCAAAAGGCTAGCAACCTTCAAGAGAAAAGCAATTTCTTCACGAGCTAGAGACTGTATCAGATAGTCCACGGAGTAAGGCAGAGTTGATCGCACTTTTCTGAGCCTCCACCGTCACCCCCAGAATCAAAACTAAACAATTTTACTTAGATTATTTCCTAGGATTTCTTTCTAGGCTTTCCTTTGTACAAGCGAGTTTGTAATCAATTTCAGTGTTCTGTAATACATGTCTTTGATTTTTTTATGGAAAACACGATGGCGACTCCGCTGGGGACTTCCTTCTCTTCCGATGAGAAGTTGGTGACGCAATCTGACGCATCCAAGCTCAGCTCTACACAGCAGATGCTTGTTGTTCGTTTTGACCAATAAGCCTTCAAAAAATTTCTCTCTGAAGGTAGCGCCAACCCGTCTCAGAAGCGAGCCAACCTAAAGAGGACTCGCAAGGCGTCGGTGCGCAAAACTGTTGCCCCCGACTAAGTTCTCGAAGAAGCTTCTTCTGCAGCCCAAGACGGTGACCAGAACTCTCCTGCGGCTTTGTTTCCGACCGTGGAGGACCCTACTGTCCCCAAATCCAGCAGAGGAAAATACTATGATGCTAAGTTTTTGGGGGCACAAGGGAAATCCATGCGAACAAAGAAGAAGCTGCATAGAGGAGATCTATAGTCTATCCATGCGACAACCAACTCTGGCCGCAGGCAGCCAACTCATGCGGCAGCCAACTCTGGCCGCAGGAAGATAATCCATGCGGCAGCTAGCTCTAGCCTCCAGAAGATGGTCTATACGACGACTAATTTTGGCTTTAAACTGGACGTCTCATGCGGTCCTGTCAGAAGCTCTGTGTTCGACCGCCTCTCATGCGGGCCCGACGCCATGCGACCTACTGAGGATGCGGGATGTACCAATCAGGACCTTTTACTACGCGGCTTTGGGTGCTAAGTCAAAAAAGTCTAGGGCAGTGCGGGCCTAACCAGCCCAGTCAACTGTCCAAGTCGCTGACTGTCAGCGGGCCCCGTTGACTGTTACACGGGCTTCTGACGGAAAGTTGTACAGAACCACCCGCGTCCAGTCCCCCAGGGCTAACGGATAGGGTGGGTCTTTAAAGTCTCCCTCTAAAGATCTTGAACAAGTAATTTTACTACCCACGGATCAGGGAGCAAACATGATGCCTAAGCACCCGTGCGCTCGGGATTCCCGAGTTCACAAGTTTGGTGCAAATGTAGAGCATATTCCTACCGACTTACGTGACGTGATTACTCAAACGTAAGACGGCAGCGTCGGCATGCAATGAGTCCCTCTCGGGACGTTGTTGCACCCAAGTCATCATCAACTGCTGCTGCGATAAATCAGCAGCACCCGAGGATCGGCAGTCAGTTTTCCAGCGACTACAGTCGCCAGCACCTGTCCGATAACAACTCAAGAAACAGGTACAAATTCTAGGAGACGAGGAGTTTCCTTTCGTCTCCTGTAATTCAACTCAAAAAGTTTCTCCTGGCAAGGGAGGAAAGAAGACAGGCACTTCCAGCCCGACCATCTCGGCCAGTATTGCAAGGAGACCCTCATCTGGGGGTTTCCATCAACCACAGGGTGTGTCTATTTAGGCACTCAATCCAAAAAGAAGCTTTCGGCACCCGGGGGTGGACCTTTGGCCTCCTTGAGAGTAGATGAAGTTGGGGGTAGCAGTCCCCTCAATGTATGCGACAATCTGGTGTACCAAGAGCACATACAGGGGGTAGAAGTCCCCCAGAACTGTGCAACAGACCCAGATTTTCCTAAGGGCCACCATCCTCACCAAGATGATGCAGCTTCCTGCACATGGGGTAGCACCCCTTCCGAGTCAGAGGAAGACGATATTCAGATATTCCCTGACGATTTCTCTATACAAGGATACGACACAGAGAGTACCTCTGCCACAATCCCTTCTACCTCTACCCACGTGAGGACAGTCTTTACGGCTGACGACGATCATGAAGCGCCTTCTGACCGACAACGGCTAGAGGTGCTGGAAGCCATGCTCCTATCCTTGGTCAAGTCCGTGGACAAAATTAAAGTCGCCTTGCCAACTCAACCAGTAAGGACGCTCGGACAAACAAGCTTGGGACCCGTAGTCAACGCGGACTCCAACATGATTGCCCCTCCTTTGGTTAATGATCCCTTAGGAGCATCCGTTCCCTCAGCTGCAGATGAAGTCAAGGAGGCAAAGAGGGAAGTCCAGGAGCTTCCAGCGATGTTCAATGCCCGGGACTCCTCTCGGGATCTCAGAATACGACAGCCATATCCTGTTGCATGGAGAGACGTGTCTTTTCTGCCGTAGTTCAAGCACATGTTCCTGGAGAGATTCTACGAAGTGGGGCATGATATGACAATGTCATCTCTTATGGACGTCGTTCAGGGAGAGAGGGAGCTGACAAGAAAGTATATCGAGCGGTTCCGCCAAACCGCAATAAGGTTGCCCCAAGGCAATCCCGAGAGATCCTTGATTGAAATCTGCCAGAAGAAGCTGCTCCCTGCAATTAGCCTCTCGATGGGTGACGATCAGTTCAGGGATTGGACAACCTTTATCATAAGTGCAACTAATGCAGAGGCAAAATTAAAGAAAGCTCGCTAGTTGGGATTACACATCCCAGATGGAGAAGATAAGGGCAGACGTCCTGGGTCCACCTCCAGTAACAGCAAGAGTGGCGCCACCACTAACCGGGACAACAAGAGGAAACAGGCTATGGTCACTGATACGACTTGTAAGGGGGACCCAAAGTATTGTCATGTCAAAGCTATCTTCGATATGCTCCAGTAACAGCCACATTGGCGCCACCACTAACCGGGACAATAGTGGCGCCACCACTAACCCGAACAAAAATAGGCGAAAGGTACGTGGTCCAAGGTCAATTACTCATTTGAAGATAGTCATGTCAAATCTATCTTCGATATGCTCTTGCAAGGGGTAGGATCCAGCTCCCTCTACCAAGGCATGAGCCTCGATCAGCAGAAATAGAGGATCCAAAGTATTGTCACTTCCACCGCTATGTCCATCATGCCACTCATGATTATTTCCAATTGAAGCAGTACATTTAGAGTCTTATCGACTCCAAAGCTCTATCGATAGACTTTGAAGAGGTTACCGTGGCGGTAAACATGGTGTCTATTCAGTTCAGCGACTTTCCTCCAACAAGCACTACAGACAGGGTAATACCTGTCCCTCGGGCAACGATGGAGGTTACTAATCTTCCACCCATCCGGAGCTAAACATCTGGATTGGTACCTCTCACCACTTCACGAGGAGAGATCATGTGGGTGCATCCAGACTTGGTGCCCGAAGTTACCCAGACGGTGCCATCTTCTACCAATAAGAAGAAGGGCAGGAAGTCTAGAGCCTGCGACACAATTTCAGTCGAAGCTGAAGAAGCTGCAGATGTTGTTACTGGGTCTGGAGCACAAGTCCAGCCCGTACGGGATAGTCCAGCCGAAGATCCTCAACCAGCAACGTTGCCTTCCTCTGATATTCTAAGGCCATCTCAGCCTCCACTGGCGGACAAATCCAAGACAAAGGAAACCCGCTTCGATAGGCCACTCCGCAATGATGTACCTCAGAGACTGGAGAGACCTTACAACTTCGACATATTAGCACAATTGGCTAATACGCTAGCAACGTTGTCACTATATATATGAGCTCCTAAGCCTCTCCAAGGATCTTCGTATCGCATTAAGTGAAGCACTCCAGAATGCTGATGCCTACTTAGCTCAGGTCAAGCCTCCAGGCGAAGACCCGCCAGCAGATTTTCAGGACGGCAATAGCACAGATGCAATGCCCAACATCATATTTACTCCGCAGGACATGTTGATCAAGTCTAATTTGCATGATCACCCCTTATACTACATTGGATATATAGGCTACATCAAGGTGGATTGGATGCATATCGACCCTGGCTCGTCAATAAGCATCATCCTGAAAAGCCTGCTCCAACTTCTTGGCATCCCTATGCATCGGCTAGCGATAACCAATACAGCCATTAGCGGTTTTAACTCGGAAAGGAGCTATCCCCTAGGGAAGATCAGGTTGAAGTGCCAGATTGGTGACCTGAAGACGGAGGATACCTGCTACGTCATAGAGATAGACACACCTTACAATATCTTCTTGGGGCGTCAGTGGATACATCACTATATGATCGTGCCATACACCCTCCACCAGTGCTTCAAGTATGTCAGTAGATACGGCTTCGTGAGGACCGAATTCGCCGACATCGATCCCTTCAAAGGGTTGAGTCTTATTATTCTTTGGAGGCTTGTTTATATGAAGAATCCAAGAAGTACATCATTAACAAACTGGAGACCATCACAGGGCAAGAATAACCCTTGATAATTTACCTCCAGACTCGTAAATCAGGCAAAGCAGCGCCCCTTATCGCAACCTTACATGAAGAGGTGCCTGGATCTCTCGTTCAAGCTACGCAGTCGGAACCAATGGTCAGCCGACTCCCAAATTCAAGAGCCGAAGCTCATCATAGGGCCGATGGTGATCCAATTACCAAAATCCATTTGAAGACCATCGGAAGACACAGAATCACTTACCGAGCTAATTGTCACTTGTCTTCCCAAGACGAGCGGCAACTAAATGCCGATCTGACATACTCAAGCAAGCCAATATTTCAAGTTTGACCCTTGGTGGTCAAGTTGCCCAAGACGGTATCCCAACCTTTAGGATCGCAGGGGGTAGCCGAAGAGGACGTAGAACTCGCCAAATACCTGGTGGCACAGACGGATGATACCTCTCCTGATGATGTAATCCACATGGACAGAGTTTCTTATCTCATCAATAAGAGGCTGCCGATAAAAAAATATACTACCTAGAGTGTCGAGTTATGTACATCAGGTACCCCTGAACTTACACTATGTTCTTCTCCCCGAGGGGACTCGCATTGCATCTCTACGAGTGACTAGTCACGTATATTAATACTTCTGAACTTTCGCTTTGATGTTTCGACTACCATATATCATGCCCATATCACCCCTGTTGGGTTTTGTTTCAAAATCTATTACCCGCACCACCAGTGCACAGAAGGGTAATAGGTCCATAAAACTTATCATAATCTATTGCTCGCACCATCAATGCACAAAAAGGGTAATAGTTCCACAAAATTCCCCCGATGAGAAAAATAACCACGTCCATATTACCTCTGAGTTGTTTCCCCACCCATCACTGAAAAATCACGCAATACATAGAACTTCCACATTGATAGCACCTCTGAGTTGTTCTGTGTATCCCCATCTGGCCTACTCCTACCACATCCTCATTACCTCTGAGTAGGGAGGCTATTCTTCAGACCCATATTTACCACGTCCTCATTATCTCTGAGTAAATATGTCGGTCTTCTCTCCACTTGTTATCAGTACTCGCATCGCCAGTACACAAAAATGGTAATAAGTCCACAAAAATTATCCTAATCTATTACTCGCACCATCGGTATATCAAAGGGTAGTAGGTCCATAAAATATCTTTCAAATCTATTTGCTCGCATTATCCAAAATGCACGAAAGGGCAATAGGTCCACAAAAAGTCCCCCCAGGGGATATTCTTCATCAAAATGCCATTACAAGCTCCTCAGAGCGGAGTGAATGTATTTTGCCCTATCAAAAAAAAGAGCGAAGTCCACTACTCATCAGTAATACACAACTTGCTAAGAATGCCCTCCAGCTGTGCAGTTAAGCACTCAATTCTCAGTTTGACTCGGCATTCAGCTTTCTGGGATAACCTCTCGGCGTCCTCCACATGCGCATGAGCCTGCCAATTTTTTTTAATTTCTTCAGTGCTCCCTCTAAAGCAGCTGAGGCTCGTGTGACTTCGTCAGTCTCCTTCCAAATCTTCTCACTCTCTTGACAAGTGGCTTGGAGCTCAGTCTCCAGAGATGGTAGCCTAGCCTGGAGCTGGAGGAACTGCTCATTAGTTTCGACTATAGCACGAGTGATGGTCTCCTCACGAGTGAAAAAATCTCTCCCTTCCGGTTCAGCTTGTCCTACTTAAGGGACAACTTCTGGAGGTCCTTCTCCAAGGAGGGCTTGGTTTTCTCTCGAACAGCCTTCACCTTTTCTATGGCTGATACAAGGAAAGCACGCTCCTGCTCCATCATGGCAGACATATTGACTTGCCGCAGTTTCTGGAACTGGATTAGGCACTGATTAGCCTATGCCAGCTTGTGCTCCAAAAGGACGGCCACCCCTTCTCCACCCGGGAGAGTCTTCAGCAGGGCAATCTGGCCTTGGGCGCAGAGATGGGCCATGGCAAATAAAGCCCCCCTCCTCAAAGCAGCCTCGACCCCCCATTTCAAGTGACGATAAAAGCTCTCGACTATGTCCCTTGACGATTCGTCTAAATTCTCCAAAGAGGACGACGTCGAAGGGATAGCACATAAGGAAGTCGAAGGCGTCCGGGAAGGAGGCACACTCGAGCTTGATGATCCTGTCAAAAGGGAAATAAATTTCGAACAATGAGACTCCCGCACAGCAGTAATCACCTCTTTCGCAACCCGAAGAAGCTGAAGACTAGGCAGAGCGGCAAGTTCAGTCTCCGGGGGAGAGGTAGCTTCAACCAACCCAGCACCCACCGATGCTGGTATAGGAACCACCGCCTCCGCCATTAGTGGTATAATAGGCTTTGAACTCAGCTCAGCATTGTTCTTTTCGATTTGAAGGAGGGAGGTCCATTTTTTTTCTTCAGCAGGAGGTCTGCCCTGACGTCGTCCGCTATCCCCTCCTCCGCAGTCATATCTGTCACGCCCCAAAAACCAGAATACTGGAGAGCGAGGGCGGACATAGCCAGCTACATATATTGAAGTACAACCCATCTCGCTATACGGTCACGACTGTCTAGATACATGAGGGTTTAACTATAAGCCATCTGTCTCTTATGGTCATGAACAAGCCTATTGTCTCAATCTCAAACAAGTAATAGCAGTTACAAGATGTCAGAGCAACAAATATACAATAGTAAGGCATTCCATACATTACATATTTGGATTATCATGAAGCTAGTCATACAAAATGTGAAGACTAGCAAGAGTTTCAGTCATACATGATCAACCCTAGGATTTGTTGACTATCCTACAGCCCGTAGGCAGACAGTAAGTAAAGTGCAATCGAGCTAACATGTTCTCGTCGGCTAAACGCCTCAAAAGAATACTTTAACAATGAGTGGGAGAGCAAAATAAAATCCACTCGTTGCCAGGGTTACGCCTGGTGGTCACCATCTGGCTGGAAAGTAGGGAGATCCTCTGGAGCTGCTCCATACAAAACCAGCTGGGTCAGATCCCAGAAAGAGCAAGTGCCACAAAGGAGGCTTCACTTAAGAACTAAAACCAGCATATCAGAACATAAAATAAGAAGATAAATAAGACATGAAATCTAAATAGGGCAATAAATATCAAGAAGATGAGAAGTTATTTCGATCAGTTATCGATAAGGTAAGCATAAGCAATCATGTTACCGAAGTAACCAGGTACTGGAACCAGACAAGACTTAGATTGGTTAGACTCCATCCAACATTCATGGACAAGCAATAAGTACGGCTTGATACTTTAACTAACTAGAGTTATCACAGGCCTAGTTACTAGCAAGATGCAATGAGATATTCCAACAGCCACAAGCCCTATAGACCATCTAGGTTATCCGGACAGAATTAGGGGTTGAGTTCATGTGGTACATCGTCCAAGAAACACATGTACCCTTAAGTGGCTTGAAGGTTGCAACACATGACAGTGTGCTGAAAATGTGCCCTACTCGACGGCAGGCTACAAATCCTATGATGGGCCGCCCAGATAACGGGATTGCCTATAGCTGGAAAATCTCTTCATGACTACTGGATTATTCTAATTATTAGCTTTAGCCAGTTTCAGTAGGTACCCCTGACCGTGGTACTCAGGGGTTCCTACCCTAGACATGATGCAAGACAATACTGGTTTAATTGTACAAACACAATCGCCCACGGTGTCTAAGCCATTCATTCTGGTCTTGTCATGCTAGTCGTCGCAACAGTATATCGAGGTATATCATGCTAGGTTTACTTGTCAAGAGTGTGCCACGACGGGCTACTATCATGTTATATTACTTGTCAAGAGTACATCACGACGGGTCAATATCGTATTCTATCCCTACTATATCATATCGTGTTCATGTGAAAGTCATGCCAATATTGAAATCATGCCACGTCCAACACATAACCCTGCCATAAGGGTTGTCGCAAAAGACTGGCCGTATGGGGGTTGCCGTAAAAGGCTGGCAGCATGGGATTGCCACATAAGGCTGGCCGCATGGGGTTGCCACAAAAGGCTGGCCGTATGGGCTTGCCGTATAAGGCTGGCTGCATGGGGTTGTCGTATAAGGCTGGCCGCATGGGATTGCCGCATAAGGCTGGCCGCATGGGGTTGCCGCACAAGGCTGGCCGTATAGGGTTGCCGCAAAAGGCTGTTCTTCTTCTCCAAAGATCCGAGAAGAAGAACCATGGAAGCCATGGCTTCCAAGCTCCATTAATCCTTCATTTAAAGTCAAAATCAGGACTTCCATAGGTCAAAACGGGGTAGAACAAAATTTTCTACAACATGGAACAATCAAAACTTGAAAATAATAAGGTTTAATAGATCAAAACCCAAAAAATCCGAAAATACAATAAACTTAGATCTACATGAAATGAACCATGGAAATTAAAAATGCTAAGTACTAAAGTGACTTAGAATCTCGTGAGAAAGACAATGGAACAACAAAATTGAGTTCCTCCATGAAGCAAGTTGCACTTGCCTAAGCTCTTGGTAGGTGAAGAGAGTTAATAGAGGAAGAAGAAGAAGAAGTAAATGAAGAAGTGAATGAGGAGAGAGAAAGGGGTTGGTGGCTTATAAAGAGGGGGTTAGAATATTGGGCCAAGTCCTAACAAACCGAGCCCAACCAAATATACCAAGCCAAGCTAAGCCGAACCAGGATGAACCCAAAATAAACCAAGGCAAGATTAAACCAGGATCAAGCTAAGCAAGACAAATCTAACTACGGGTCACGATTTTGTACACGTATACTGGAAATACGTATAATAAAAAATGGAGGTGACAATATCCACTATCGTTAGTGGAGAGGCAGGCCCTGTAGGTCCAGAACAACCAACAATCAGCTTGACTCGAAGGATATGAAGAAGGAGCGAATGAACCTCCTCGTCGGTAAGAATATGACATAGCTTACCAGGGGAGGGCGGGGGAGTCCACGACTCGCTCTGGACAGTCATGATTCTTCCCACTGCCCCCATATCCCCCTCTACAGTGACATCTGAATCACCTACATTTGTCACTCCCGCCCTATTTAATCCGAAAGGAGGTGAAGCTGGGTTAGTTACGACCAATCGTGACCCTGCAGCCTCCATATTTGATTCTGTAAACTGGCACCTTCTTCAACCAGGGTGCTCATAGCTGGAGAAGTCTCGAACGCAGCCCCGGGCTCCGGAGGGTTTATGTCTTCAAAAGTCTGCACGAAAGAAAGAGAGAGAAATAATCAGATAAAATACCAGAAGTAACATGGTAGTCAGCCGGAATGAAACTTATCTCCGGGAGGGCTTCGGTATCACTGCCCTCTCCTGTAAGGTCAGAACTTCGATTCTTAAATGGGACCCATTTTTGAGAACGAGACCAGTTAGCAACAGAGGGTCTGCACTTACTTCACTTAGGCGAAGGACTCGGCACAGGAAAGGCAAGCACGTCACCAGAGTATTCGCAGGAGGCAACAGATCGTTGTACTCATCCTCCTCTTCTGTATCAGTAGAATCAGAATCAGAGATTACAATGGCCTTCGTCTTACCTGTCCTGTTCCTCTTTTTGGACCCCTCGTGCCTTTCCGCCAGCCAAGTACTGGTTATAAAACTTGTACTCGCATCAAAATTATGGGAAGGCCCATTCATGGAGACGTGGTAGAGGGTTGCCATGTACGAGATGTGCACTACATCTCTGGTATCAAGAAGAGAGAAGATGGTCTGGTTACAGCCAGCACTGTAATAATGCTAGGCCCGAATACCGTCTAGGACGCTGCCCTCATAACCTAAGTAGGGACTTGGGTTTTCTAAAAACAATTGACAATACCCAAATTGTCTAGAGTACCGGCTGGGCAAATAAGGTTCCAAGAAGGCAACGTTACGATTGTGGTACACCAAATACGCAGGATGGATATTCTACAACCAGCAAAACATCTTCTCAGATAAAATTTGGGACACGATACTACCATCAAGATGAAGACGCCTCATTTCTTCATCAGTGAAAGGCGGGACCGACACAAAAAAGAAATAGTTGTCCACCCGCGCGAGCATAACACGACATTCGAACATGGTCAAACAGGTCCAAGGCATATCATGATATTGATAAATGAATGCATCGTGAATCGTTGTATTCCCCTCACGGCCAGGTCGCATCAGAGATGGGTAGTGCATTAACAGCCACCACATCAGATAATGATAGGGTAGCTCAATTCGATAGAAATTCTTTGTAGCATCACGAGCTATAGTTTTGGCCGTAAAGATACAAGACCTCGATAGATGCTGCACACCATAGCTGGGAGTAGAGCTAGCCTGCCTCCGAAAATAAACATGACAGCAGGAAAGATCAGGTTGCAGCTGATTCTCTCAATCGAACTAGCACCCTCCAAGACCACACAAATCTTCAGCCATATCATCAGAAATCCAGCCAAGATGGCTTTATTGGACAAGGGTTGAGTATCTTGATAGAAGTAGCTGAATGTGTCGGACTGGCTTCCGAATCTGTCACCAGAAGCTTTGGTTCTCTTGGCGCTTTGCACTTGAGCGTCCACTCCCGCACGAATCTGGGGGGCTCCGAGGGACAATCCGGCCCGAGGCGCCAAGGTCAAACAAGTAATGGTGTGAGGAAGGGTCCCCTCAGAACTTTCATCCTTCTTCTTTGACATTTGTTGACAAGTGCTATGATGACATAACACCTCCCGGTAAATGGCAAGGAATCTGGGAAACCGTCGCTCTAATTCCTCAAACTCCTCATTAGTGGGAGTATACTCTTCATAAACTTCATCCCCCTAGGACAGCTTGGAGACGTCATGCATCTCGTGAAGGGCGAGCCCCATCTCCCCAGCAGGTGTATAAAAGGTCCCCGTACGATAATTGTACATCTCGAGGAGCGCTATGAACAGCTTTGCGTTCATAGGGAGGCCATAGCAAGTGCCCCTTATGGCATAGTAGAGACCGAGCCGTTGTAAAATATCCACATAAGTCGACAGGATCCAGAGCGTCAAATTGACCCATGGAGGGGAACGACACGTCCAATTCTGCAGCGACAGTCTACCCGTGGGATATGATCCCTTACGAGAAATTTGGTTCAGGAAGGTGTCGGCCTCAGAGAGTCGATTAGTGGACCTCAGGTCGTTTATAAAACTACCAGGGGCTAGCCCGACGACGGAACAACTGACCGACTCCCTGGTCGCAACCACTGATCGCACTCGTCTATTATAAAGGATGTTGCCTACGAAGATGGCTTGCCGGTCATGAGTAATGGGGTTCGCCATTCGCCTTTCGATAGACACCATATTGAAACTTGACAGAGAGAAGTGGCATTCCATCTGAGGAAGATGAATCGGTAGCTGATTGGAAAAAAAATTCCAGTTCTCAAAAAGCTCCAGGACGCGAGGATTCGAGACAACTATAGCATCTCCGAACAAGAATGAAGGCTTCAGATGAATGCCCCCTAGCTTCCCAAAATTCACATACTGAGTAAGTAAAAAAATGATTGGTTCCTGATCTCCCTTAACCTGTCTTCAGGCTGATTTTGGGTAATCTGAGTCGACACATGTTCGACTATTTGGTTAAATCTCACACCCAACGCCGATTAAGCATATCCTATCAAGAGTTCCCCCGAGGGAACTAAGGGCAAGTCTACTGCAAAAGACAGAGAAGAAGTAAAATTTAGAAGTTCATCCTTTCAACCTGCCAAAACAAGACCTATACGGCATTAGACGCATGCGGTTAGGTCATATGCTCATGCGGCGCAGTCGGGGGACACTTAGGCCGCTCAATCAAAAAAGTTGCTCATGCGGCTCAGTCATGAGGCATTTATACGGCTCAGTCATAAAGTTTTCATATGAATCAATAATGAGGTACTTATGCGGCTTGGACTCGAAATTCTCCTGCAGCTCGAGATATGAAACACCCATGCAGCTCAATCAGGAGACCCTTATGCGGCACAACTATGCAGTATTTATGCAGATCAGTCCTGGGTCATTTATGCAGCGCTTATGTGACTGAGCTTATACGGCCCTATCATACAGAATACATGTGGTTCAACTGAGATAGGGCACGCATCGAACAAGCTTATTGTACAGAAAGCGATATAGCATGGGCATGTGCATAAAAACATACGACATGGCCATCGTCTTTCCACTGTCCTTAGCTTTGATGGGAGGATGCACGTCGGGGTGAGTGGAAGAATCCGCCGCTCTCGATGGAGAAGCAAGCCCCTTTCCTTTGGCCTTAGTCAAATTGGAAGCTTTGGGGGCCATTGAAGACAGGAAGACGAAGATAAAAGAGAAGAAGGTAAAAGAAAAAATTTCCTCTTCAAAATCACTAATATATATAGTTTCTAGAAAGGGTGCCGCTTCGATTCTCGAGATCATTAAAGATAATGATGACGTTTGGAGATTTTATCCCTAGTAACCGTTAACTTTATTTCGAAAAAAGAGAGAACCCAAATCTGAAATCGAATCAAGAATATTAAATGCAGCGGTGACAGCTGGCAGGCTGATAGGATCTCCCTGCGGCTCAATATTTATCTGCGACTCAAGATCTCTCTGCGGTTCGAAAAGCTTCCTGCGAATTGAAGACTCCCTACGGATTGACATATTTTCATGCTTCTTATTCAAAGTATTCCAAATTTTACTACAAAAAATACTCCCATTTTGCAACGATTTTACTGCAACACTTATATGGATGTTGCTAAAACTATAATTTGCAACAGTTACGTAACGGTTGAAATGATCGTTACTAAATTAAATATATTTGCAATGGCTAGAGATTAGCCATTGCCTAATATACTTTTTACAACAGTTCATAAACGCTTGCTAAACGTTATTCTCTTTCACAATGGTTAAACAACAGTTTTATGAAACTGTTGTCAAAGTGAGTTGAATGGGCAACGATTATGTAAGAGTTTTAAGTATTCGTTACAAATTTATTAATATTTTGCAACGATTACATAAAGTCTATAAAAAGGCTCATTACTAGCAACAGTTGCGCAACAATTTTGCAACATGTTGTAAGTGAGATTATTATTTGTAATGATTGTGCAACGATTTATGTTGTTAATTATATTTTTTGTTAAATAATAACGTTTATGATAACCACTATCCAAAGAATAAACAATTATTACAAAAATATTGATCTTGCAACAGTTTTTTTATAACCGTTGCAAAATCAATGTCCAATTTGAATTTTGTTTATACACAATAAAAATTTAATCATTAAAAATACCCTTATTAATTGGTTCCTTGTTTGCTAGCAAAAAAAAAGATAATTAATATTTAACATCGATCCAAAATCATCAACTGATGAAAATGAGATAAGTACTTATATATTATATATATAAGTATTTACATACAAATTAGCCTCGAGCCTAGTAGTAGAGAGGAGGCACATAATCTAGTAGGTCGAAATTTCGAGCCCCAATGGCAATAAAAAAAGTATTTGGTTTTTACCGTTGTCTATTATCCGCAACAATTTTTAACTGTTGCATGAAACATTTTAGGCAACAATTATCAACCGATGTGCATTATCAGTATTTACAATAGTTTGTTAACCGTTGCCAAATATATTATTGACAACGCAATATAACCGTTACACATTAACATAAAATTCGTTGCATAATACGTTATTTGCAACTATTTATTAAAATATTGCAAAAACTTCTTATAACCGTTGCAAGAGGAATCTGCAACGCTCGAATTTACAATGGTTGTAATAACTGTTGCACATTGATTTTGCAACGGGTTATATAGTTTTTGTAACGATTTTCAACCATTGTAAGACACCCTAGTTTCTAGTAGTGTTTGCAATTTGAAAACTTTGAAGGGGGTCTTGTGGAATCATGAAAAATATGGGGTTCATACGGATTACAAATTACCGCATAGGTACTTTGGGCCAAACAGGTCCGCATGAAAGAAAGCCGTATGACTGTTCAATGACATATGCGGCCCGTCGACAAACAGCTATAAAAGGAAGATATGCGACCAAGGGGAGCAGTTCGACTGATAAAGTTGACAAGTCCTGGCAAAGCATGACAGTTCTGACACTTCGACAAGAAAGATAAGACGTGAGACGTCGTCCAAAAGCAGGGTTCGTACGTCTCCATGCGGCCAGAGGAGTGTCATCTAAGCCGCATGAACCTTATACATCTCAGACTTAGGTGGTCCCAAAGTTTTCAAACTTCATGCAGCCAAGAGTAACTGTGATCCAAGCCGCATGAGTCTCAAGCGACCCCACATGACCGAAGACTGAGAAAACTATACGCAATGGGACACGTGGCAATCTGACCAAGTCCTTAACTACCCAGATTTGCTGTAACAAAATTCCAACAAATCGACAGATGGTAGCCAAAGAGCGGTTCTTCGCGTGCTAATCAGCCACGTGGCCGCAAGCCGTCTATGCGGCTCAACATACATTCTATTATAAATAGCAGGGTGCCACACCCCTGCAAAAGGCTGGCAACCTTCAAGAGAAAAATATTTTTTCACGAGCTAGAGACTGTATCAGATAGTCCACGGAGTAAGGCAGAGGTGATAGCACTTTTCCTAGCCTCTACCGTCACCCCACAGAATCAAAACTAAACAATTGTACTTAGATTGTTTCCTAGGATTTCTTTTTAGACTTTCCTTTGTACAAGCGAGTTTGCAATCAATTTCAGTGTTCTATAATACCTGTCTTTGATTTTTTTACGGCAAACAGGTTTCTGAAGCCAAGCCCACCCTCATGTTTCGATTTTGTGACGTTTTCCCAGGAAAGGAAATGCATTCTCCTCTCCGACGCTTCATAGCCCCACCAAAAATCGCGATGAAGACGGCTCAACCTGTTGGTAACAGTGACAGGGAGCTTGTTTGCAGACATGGCGTATATGGGGATAGAGTCAAGCGTGTATCGAATAAGGATTGATCGGCCCGCATGGGATAGTGTTTTAGCCTTCCATCCTTTAAGCCTTGTGTTGCATTTCTCAACTATGCTGGTGTAGGTCGAGACCCGACCCTTTGGAAGGAGAAGAGAAATTCCCAGGTACTTGTCAGATGATGACATAATAGTGAGTTGTAGCATGGAGGCTAGAGTGCTTTAGTCTTCAGCCGAAACCCCTTTACTAAAATAAATGCTTGATTTTCCGTAGATGGTTTTCTGCCCCGATCGAATTTCAAAAATGTTTAGGATCGACTGGATTATAAGGAGCTCCGCTTGAGTGGCTTGTCCAAAGATTAACAAGTCATCAGCAAAAAGGAGGTGGGATATCGTCGGAACATACCGGTCGACACGAATCCCAAGAAGGAGGTTTTCCCGTTCGTAGGAGTAGAACAAGCGGAAAAGAGGGTCGGAGCATAGAATGAATATATAATGGGACATGGGGCAGCCTTGGCGAATCCCTCGCTTCGGATAAAAGAAACCATCTGGAGACCCATTGATCATAATGGAGAATGAAGGAGATGTAATGCACTCCATGATTAGATTATTTGTGTGACCGACAATCCCGAAGCCTTGGAGCATCGTCTTGATAAACTCCCATTCGAGCCTGTCGTAGGCTTTCGCCATGTCAATCTTGAGAGCGAATGGATTTTTCTTGTCGGAGAATGACTTTATAGCGTAAAACAGTTCCCGTGCAATAATAACATTATCTGAGATATACCTTCCAGGGACGAAAGCACTTTGGGATGGAGAGATTAATTTATCCATCAATGGACGAAGCCGAGTAGTAATAATTTTATATATGATTTTATATGAGAGAGATTGGATGAAACTCTGTGGGCAACGTCGGAGCGGTGACCTTCGGAATGAGTGCCAAGTTTGTACAATTGATGCTGGTCGGGAGCTGACCTCTACTGAAGAAATTTTGAATTGTGGCGTAGAGATCATCGCCGACTATGCTCCAGTTCTTTTGGTAGAAGACAGCGGGGATTCCGTCCGATCCCAGGGCCTTTAGAGGCCCTACACTGTTGAGGATTTGTTTAACTTCTTCCTGGTTCGGAATATGGCCTAGATGCTCGTTCTCCCCAGGAGAAATGTGCGTCGATAGCTCGGGAATAGGATGCTCTGTATTGAGGTTTGCTGTAGCACTAAATAGCTTCTCAAAGTGGTTAACGAGAGTAGTAGTGATCAACTTTGGGTTTGTAGTCCATGTGCCATCAGGACGTTTGATACCACGAATCTCGTTTCTTCTCTTTCTAGCTGAGGCTTTGGTGTGAAAATACTTGGTGCTTTTGTCACCTTCTGTAATCCACTGACATCTAGAGCATTCTCCAATAGACCTCCTCAAGAAGGAGAAGTTCGTTTAGTTCATTACTAATGGATTTTTTCCTCTTTAAGTGAATTAACAGTGACGTTACCTGCCTGGAGAACGAGAAGTTGATTTTGAAGGCCATTTATCCGCTTCTTGATATTTCCAAACCTGCGTCTCCCCCAATTGTGCAGTTTCTTCAACGTCGAATGCAATTTCTGAAGGAGAGGCAGATTGGAGCATTCACTGTTCCCCCCGCCAAATGTCCGAGAGAACTTCGAAGAATGATTCGCTTTGCATCCTGTAGTTTTCAAATCGGATAGGGCATCTTCTGTGGGGAATCTTGTTGTTAGTGTTCAACAGTAGGGGGCATGATCACTGCTCGCTCGGGGGAGGATGAAAACAGTAGAGTGGGGGAATGTGTTGCACCAGTCCGCGTCGGCCATGGCCCGATCGAGGCGTTCTCGGATATGATGGTATAGAGAACGGTCGTTGGACCACGTGTATGCCGGTCCAATGCATCCTAAATCAATGAGGCCACAGTGGTTCATCATTTGGATGAAGGCTGCTAAAAACGTTTGGTCGTAGCATCGTCCACCATCTTTCTCTTTCGGTCCGGTGATGGCATTAAAATCTCTGATCGTACACCATAGAGTGGTGAAGGAATCCAATAAGTTTTTGATGGTATCCCAGAGTCGCGATCTATCTTTCCTCTTGGGGCAACCATAGACGCAGAGGAGTATCCAGGCAACGGTCTCTTGTGTTGCATCAATGGAGAGGAGGATGATATGCGGTGATGAATAGGTGACCGAAGCTGTCATTTTGTCGTCCTAACCCAGCCAGAGGCCACCAGATCGACAATGGGGGGGGGGGGGGGGGGGGGGGGGGGGGGGACGGAGAAGTAGTTCGGGAATCCGATGTTGGGAAGAGTGTGGGAAGTATGCTTTGCTGAAGAGAGGGTTTCAGAAACGAAGTGGATGGAAGGTTTGATGGCGGAGAGTAATGCGCAGAGTATATGAACTGTCGAGTCATTTCCTATACCTCGACAGTTTCAAGCAAGGATTAACATTTTTCTTGCGGCTGTTGTAGGTCATCCGCCACGACCTTTTGAAGGGGGGAAATATAGACAGTTGATTGAGAGAGACGCTTTGGAGGCCTAGAGTCCTTGGGGGAGGGAGGTCAGACGTTTCTTTTGTCCTGGGGGATTTATCTAAGCTTCTTGAGGGGAATTGTCTGAGTTTCAATATGTTAGGCACCGAAAACTAAAAAAAAAAAAAAAAATCATAAACCCTTTTAAAACGTTTTAAATGGATAAGACCATAAAGTTTCTCTTAAATAAGGTCATTGGATAAATAAAGAGAAACAAACACTTCATGAAAGAAACACCATTGTAAAAGATACGCAAAATGACCTTTTTCCACTGAATGTGAAAACGGACGCAAAAAAGGTGATACAAAATTTGTTTTGTTTTTGTACAGTTTCAAAATGGCATCACAAAAGAGCATCGCAGACAAATACTTGCGACACTACAAGAAATGAAAAAAAAGGGATGCAAAAATAGTTTAATGACAATAATAAAAAATGTTGTGTTCAAGTGACGCAAAATTATGTTTTACAATTAGAAAAATATTAATAGCAAGAAAAAGGACTCAAAAGAAGTTTTTGCGAGTTCCACAAAAAGTCACTGCAATAAAACGATGCAAAAAGAAAGTATTCCAACTAGAAAAATAATTATTCCAATAAAGGAGAAGCAAAATAATTTACTGTGACAATAAAATAAAGCAGTCTCAAGAAAGCGATGCAATATGACATTTTGCGGCTAAAAGAGGCAATGTTGTTAAAACTAAATTCAAAAGTAACTTAATTTTCACACAAATACGACGACCTCGCATAAAAGCGACGCAAAAAGATATTTTGCGAGCAACATAAAAAAGTTAACGTAAATGGGAGATGCAAAAGATATTTTTATGACAACTTAAGAAATCGTCACAAAAGTGTGTGGTAACAGACTTATTTGGCGACGGTTGGTATAGGTCGTCGCTAGAAGTTGATGCAAAAGGCACATTTTCAAGTAGAGGCGGTCAAGGTTGGGTTTATAGGGTGTAGGGTGCTATAATTGCTTTCCAAAACATCGTTATAATATTAATTATTTGATGAGAAATAATTTTTACAAGAAAATATTTTTCGAAAAATATTTTTACTAAAACCAAATATATTATTATATTAATATAATTTTTACAAATTTCAAGATTTTAATATAATAATATTTTTTATTTAAATTTTATATAGTATTATATTAGGAGAGGTGTTTGACCTACTTAAGTCGTATACGTATCGTATTCTTAGACCTTAAGGAACTTACCTTCTCATGACACCTCCTCCTTAGTAAATGGCTTAGTCATCACACTTATGCCACCTCCTCCATCATGAAGAGACGGCCAAATCCACCTCCCACTCCTTCTTTAGACTTCCTTTTTTTACTTCTTTTCTTCCTTACTCCTTAAGAAATATTCTAAGCTTTCTTTACTTCCTATACTTTCTTTCTTATCTAAAAGTTAATAATGGCACTTATCAAGGGTTATTAAAACAATTTTTCGTTATAGTGCTTATTCATATGAAAAAAGACATAAAAGCAAACTTAGAAAATTACTTTTTATTACATAATCCTATTTAGATATAGATCTTACAATGCCAACAATAGACATACTTGAAAATTATGCTTCAAGAATCTCCATATTGTCCCAATATTATGGCTCTTTCTTCTTAATGAAATCAAACTTTGGATAAGCACCACAATCTTTATAGCACTTCATACTAGCTTTGAACAAGAAATAACACAATCATAGCGCTTTCTTCACAATCTTTCATGCATTTTCCATCAATTGGTTGGCGTGTTATCTGACTAATCAAACCTATCTCAAATACTATAAAGATTTCGAATAATAAAACTCCATAGGAAAATTTTATTGTAGAATTATTGATAGTTATGTCTCAACGAATGGAAATATTATCATAAGAATGGAAAGATCTTGGTATATATAGTTAACTTTTAAACCAACTAATTAGGAAGTCATGTGATACTTACCTTTTCTGAATACTTTGGGAATCAAATATTCATGGCATATTTGATGCTTTAGGTATAAAGAAATGCTAATCATTAGATTCCTTTATTTACCACATCATCCTCAATATTACTGAGAATTTATGATTTTCATAGTGTCACTTATGAACTCATAGAAATATGATGTTGACCATAATATATTGGAATAAAATATTCCTATCCAATGGAAATGTTAACCTTAACCATTCCTTTTCATATTTTGGTTTTATCAAAACAAATGATATACTATAAATAAATAATAAAATAATAATACAAATATCAAAATATTAAATAAATTGGATATTAACATAAAATCTATAAACATGAATGTTAATCACATTGTATGGGTTAGTAGTTCAAATAGTCTTTGAATTATGGACTTTATATTAAAATTCTTGTAAGATGTGAGGTTTAGTGGAGAAATATGTCCATATATGTCATGTTAATACATAAATATGAGAAAATAGTCGAATATTAGATATCCATGATTGTGAAGCCCTGACTAACATATGGGATTCACATATTTGAGAATATAATTCTAGATGAAATCATTTTAATTTATTTACCATATGCAAGCAATAAGTATGACCATGTTACCTTTAATGCAACATGTTTGTAATTTAAAGTTGCCAAACGTTAATCGATAAATATATATATTTTTAATATAGTTAAATAACTAACCAAGATTTAAAGTAGTATGTATATAGACTTATAAATTGTATGATTATGATTAGTAAGTTAATTGGTCAAGACAAAATATTTGGGTCAATTTGTATTTAATTACCATAAAATTTTCCTTATTCATTGACACCACATCTTTTATCTATTCTAATTGATTCCTTCAACCTTTTTATTACTTTAATAATAAGACCATGCATGTTAAATGAAAAGACAATGTGAATATTATATCCTTATATTTTTTTTTCTTTATCCATTCTCGTATTCGACATCATTACGACCCCAACATTGCCTGAAATTCTATCTGTTTGTACTCAATTTTAATTTATTATTTGAGGCTGTGACACACATATCCATGTATCGATATATTATACAGATATGCACTTGCATGGACTTAATTTTTTTATATCACTATTGGAATGAGTGAAATTGACGATATTATTAAAGACGTAGTCAGCATTAGTTGATCTATCAGACGAATATAGAAACATCTACAAAAGACATTGTAAATAACTACTAACAATAATGTATTAGCGATAAGTATGGGGAAATAGACAACACAACGCAAGTGTGACATACATTTATGTCGCTAATATAGAGAAACCTTTAAGAAGTGTCACTAAATATGTCCCATGTTTATGTGTCATCGCTAAAATCGTCGCTAGTCATCGCTAATTGTCTTTGAAATTGTCACCGCTATACATTGCTAAGCATTAGTAATAATTTAATATATTTTGCCCGTAGCAAACATACCTAATTCTCTCTCTCATCTTTTTTAAGTCGTGGATGAAGTATCTCAATGCGATATATTACCCCCCACCCACCAATATATATATATATATATATATATATATATATATATATATATATATATATATATATATGTGTGTGTGTGTGTGTGTGTGTATTTTGCCCGTAGCAAACATACCTAATTCTCTCTCTCATCCTCGACGCCGCCGGGCTAGACGCAGGCAGCCCGCTCCTTTCCCACCGGCAGCCTCCCCCGGAGCCTCCCTCCTCGGCCCTCAGCCGGGGACAAGATGTGCAGCGTCTGACCAGCCCCCTTCCGTCCCGGCGCCTCCCCATCCGCCGCTCCTTCCTCTGCGCCGGCCCCCTACGTGGCCCCGTCCGCTCCTCCCGCTACGCCGGCCCACTTCGTGGCCCCGTCAGCTTTCCTAGCTCTCAAGCAGCCCCCTCCTGTGGCCACGTCCTCCTCGAGCCCCCCGGCCCCCGCCCCGTTCTCCGGCGGGCCAGGAGTCCCCCCTCTCTCTTTTCCTTGCCTTCGCCTCGGATCCCATGTCCGCCTCGGGGCCCCAGAGGGTGCCTCATTCCGCTCTTGTTCCCCCTTCGGCGACTCCTGGGGCCCTTGTCCCCCCGGCCGTCGGCGCTCCCCTCCGCGGGTTGCGAGCCCCTCTCGTCCCCTCGCCGCGCCGCTCTTCCCCCTCCCAGCTTTGAGCCCCTTAGGCGCTCCCTCCCCATCCCCTGATCGCCGACTCGCTCGACTTCGGCTGCCTACGGCGCTTCTTCTCCCCCCTGTCGGTATCCCCGGTCCCACTTCCAGCCTCCTTTGCCGGAGCCCCCTGGCCCAGGGCTGTGCATCCACCCGTCCCCCCTAGCCGCCCCTCCGGGTCAGCCCCTCCACTCCGGGCTGGCCATCCCCGTCGGTGCCTTCCGGCCTCCTTCGCCGGAGCCCCCCGGCTCCAGGCTGAGCGTCCCCCCCTCCCCGGGCAGTGCGCCCTCTCCCTCCCCCGGAGCAGTGAGCCCACCTCGCGTAGAATGCCCCCTCGGGATGTGTGCCCCCATCGGGCAGTGCACCCGACACCCCCCCTCCCTAGGGCCTAGCGCTCCACGCATTTCGTAATTTCGATTTTCGAAATTCGAAATTTAGCAGTTTCGAATTTTGGTTAGCGAGATTTTGAAAAAAAAGAGAAAAGAAGAAGAAGTAGAATTGTTAGTGGTTAATGACGTTTCTCGTTATGATCTTTGTTAAGGGTTCTACCCTCATTTTGTAGGAACTTGGGCTATCTCCCGGTTCCAACCTCTCGATTTCCTTTTCAATGAAGGCTTTAGCCATTGTTATAAATATATATATATATATATTTTATATATATATATATATATATATATATATATATATATATACACACACACACACTTCAGCGACCTCCGCAATTTGGCGACCACCATGCCGACCGTGCTTCTACATGTAAACACCTACTTGGTTGTCCCTGAGCCTAGGTCAAACTTCCCAAAAGTAGTCTTTGTCATGTCATGCCCTGTTCCCAATATATGGTGAGCTTGCCATGACCTGTGGTGGTGAGAAAGCCGGAGACGCACAACATCCCAGGCTATGCACTATACGAATATTATGATATATGTACCGGCAATTTTTGCTTATGAGTTCTAGGATTTAGAGTACAACATCAAGAAGTCTATATAGTTTAGAAAACTTAATATTCTATTAGCATTAACTGTCACGCCCCAGTACCAAAACTCACGGAATGAGCACATGACTTGGCCAGCTGGTACACACTCAAGGGCGAACCATTATATAGAAACCCTCAAGCATGCACTTAAGTTGTCTATAAGGTCGTCTATCTATACAACTCAATAGATATCTCTATAACGCAATCTACAATAATAAAGGAGATACAAATGGGCAATGTATATCATGGTGTACACCCCATGCTACACTTCTTTGAATAAACTCGATATGAATAACATAAGTCTATAAACACTAGGCTAACAATCAGAATATATCATGATAAGAAATAGAAAGCACGAGAGGATGGCAAAATAGTATCACTAATAATACCTTAATTTTGCAGACGCACTCATAACCAAGCATCCATTTACCTATAACATGGAGAGATCACTAGGTCCTCAGTAGGGACATAGCAAGATACATAAATTTCAAGTCTACTGTAGTATAAATAACATGCATGTAAAAGGCTGAAAAATAGACTAAGGTAACGTAGTAGCACGAAGAAAGAACATAACAAAGAATACTACGCTGAAAGTGAGATGTCACAGAAAAAAATGGTACTATACATGGCTATAATTAATTGAGTTACTGTAGTCTTATGGGCTGTTCCAGGTCCTATACAAAGTAGTCCTGCGTGGTGCTCCCAAACTATACTATGTCTCTATCGCAACTTTGTATAGGACTCCCGAGTCGAGAGTGGTCAAACCAATCCTAGTATCGATCAAGTCGAGGTAAGTCAACTCAAGTCAAGTTCAAGTAACCAAATCAAGTCAAGTCGAGTGGGCAATAATACAAGAATCTAAACAAGCATGGTACAACATGGAACAAGTATACGACAAAGAAAAGACAAGCATCGTATATGGAATAAAAAAGTAAGCATCATGCAGCATGTACAAAAAAGACATGTTAAAAAAAGGAAGAAATAAACATGAACATGAACGAGGGGAAATACACATACATAAGTACTATACATTTTTGGCAAGGTATACTTGCCTATAGTCCAAGTATTTGCTTAATCCTCAATACTAAGGCCTATATCAAAAATTTATAATAAAGATTCACTACAACAAAAAATCCTTTTAATAACGCTCGATAAGACGTATTGATGACGCCTGATACCTAAGCGTTATCAAAGTTCAAAATTCCTTTATTTCTATGACGGTTTGGACTAATTCTGGGCTCTTTATGACGTTTATAAAACAAAGCGTCATTAATAGTTTAGAGCGGTGGCAAACTTGTAATTAATAAACTTCCAACAAAACCCTTCACACCCGATCTTTTTCAGAGCTTCCCTTCCCCCCCTCTTCCCTCCTCTCCCTGAACCCTAAAATTTTCCAAACCCCTTTCAATTTCTTGCTCATTTCCATCTCCCTGAACCCTAAAATTTTCCTAAACTCTAATCTTCTCCTTCTCCTCCTTCTTTCAACCTCCTACAAACCCTAACCTTAGCCCCAACGCCCCCTCCCACAAACCCTAACCCTAACCTTAGCTCCACCGGAAGATCTCCGTCGAAGACCTCCGTCGAAGACCTCCGTCGACGTGGTCGACGAGAGCCTGGCCGTTCGATCATAACCGTCGACCACCGCTCTCCGCCTATATAAAGACCCCCTTTGCCTTCGTTTTCTTCATCCCCACTTCAACGTCGAAGCTTGTCCGACTCCACACCATTCGCCGCTTTCTTCCTCCTCGAGAAACTTACAGCCATGGCGAAGACGAGCACCACCGCGGCGATCTAGAAAGATTCATCCATGGGTAAATTTGGTAGCTTGTGAGGATGTCGAGACTCGTTCCCGAGTCAGTGACACTGCTCGTGTCGTCTCGACACTTGAGGAGGATGGCTTCGTGGACACTGGAAAGGAAGACTCGACTCGATCCCAAGTTGAGTATTACTTGTCTAGAATTTCTGTTCCTCGGGTATTATAACTAGTCAATGATGATTCGGTTGGTCGATTCCTACCTATAAGGGAAATCGGCTTCTTTGATGCTGTGTTATAACGGATACATATTTTGGATGGGTATGATCTTTTGTTGTGATTTCAGTTTAGTTAAATAAACGTTTGGATATGTGTTCTGTTGGTTGGTTATGATATAATGATCATATGGGATTGGATAAATATTCGGTTTTTTTTTTTAAAATACTGGGGGAAATATACGTATGTATTTTAATTATGCATCATATATTTTTGGGTTGCTGTTTTTATGTTGTGGTTGGATATACATGTATGTATATAAGCTATTATTGGATTATGGTTCTACTGTGAACATCTCACGTCACAGTTGGGTTTTAGTTCATTGGATATTGTTATGCTTAGGATTGTTTCCATTCGGGTTGGGTTCCTTCTATTCTTTGTTCTACTTCTCTGTAATTAAAGTTCATTTCTTTTCCTTGTTTCACTTGCTGGCTATTGGTATTTTTTTTTCCTATGGGTTAGCTTGCTGTCATTGGAATTATGTGGCCTGTTGATTATAAACTATCAAGTTGGATATCTAGTACTGTGATTATTTTTGGCTATAATTATATCTTCAGTTTCTGTTTTGATATGCTGGGCTATGCATTTTCGAGTTGGATAATTCCTATGGTTTTCTGTGACTTTCTTTGGTTCAAATGTGACCTAATTATCACATATATTCGGATTTGGGATTTCCTTATACCCTGTCAGTTGGATTTTTGTCTTGGATATATTAGTTTGGGATACTGTTGATTTTTGGTTTGGAAATTTAGACCTATGGATTACATCTTTTCTGATATGCTGTATCAGTTACTGTTGGTTGGGTATTATGTATCCACGTTTGGTGATGGTCTATTATTTGATCAAATAAACCTAAGCGATACGCAAACCGTATCGGGAACACTGACCCCGTGTCAGGACGTGTCCCATATGTGTTGAGGTGTACGCTGAGCAGCATATGATATGCTAGACCGAAGTCTGAGACTTTATCCGTGCCCCGACTTCGTGTTTATTTAAGTTAGTATTTTTGCAAGAATTTGATACTTGTTTTTGGAAATCTGGGTACAGGACACGGAATACAACCACGACCGCCGGCGATGCGCCTCCGCCTGTAAGTCATCACCGTGCGAAAAGCGCTGGCACGCCCTTGCTGGTGTATAAGGAGTAGGCTGATGCACCGAAGACACCGGGATCGCTTGCGCAAGGACGGGAGCTGGCGGCCAATGCAGCCACTCTGCAGGCCAATGCACGTATAGACACTCCTCTAGTTTCTTGGTATGCTAGATTCGGAAGCCATGCAAGCAAAATTTGATTTTTCCAGCGTTAAGTTTTTAACAGAGGTTTTGAAATGTTTCCATTAACTTGATGGGTTGAGTTACGCATGGTATCTAGTTATTTCTGCTGAAATATCTGAATATGAGAGAGAGACGAGCGTAAATAAAAAGTGAGAGCAAGCCATAAATAAGGCATGAGCTCCGTTAATAGCAGGATTAAGGCATAGAGATACAAAGCTTGCCTTTAGAAATTTAGATGCACATTAACAGGGTCCAATACATGCATGTAAGATATGAATGAACAGCTTACTCGTAAAGATATAAGAACCAAAACAAAACATATTTTTATATGTGAGAAATAGTAGCACTAAAATGTTATGCCAAACATATGGTACGAGAAACCTTATCTATGAAATGAAACAATTAACGAAGCTGAAAATATGTGAGAAATAGTAGCACTGACTCGGGAACGAGTCTCGACATCCTCGACATTTTTTTCCATCTTCTCATATATTTTCAAGGCATTAGTTAGAAAGATTCATCTTCTATCTTTTCTTCTTATATTTTCATATTTATTCAAGGTAGAGGAGGTCCAGGAAGGCGCTGGTGGTGGCGAGTGGCGACGTTGGAGAAGTATGTGAGGATCATGGATGGAGGAGCACTACATCCTATTTCCAAGGCCTCAAGGTTTTTTCTCTCTTTCTTTTCAATCTGTCCTTCTTATGTTTGATGAAATGTGTCATAGAGTCATAGAGATTGAGTTCATAGAGATTATGTTTTATACGAATAAATGTTATAACTTATTATTAGTTTTGAGTTAGTGTTAGAAATTCACAAAAATTGTGTCATAGAAATTGAGTTCATTTGTTCAATTTAGTTGCACATCACGTCATAATACAATGTATCATTATCTAATAATGATAGAAAGCAATGAAGAATTGCTGCAAAAAAAAAGGATTGGTATTGAAAAGCCCAAATGGCTCCAACTTTAGATATATAGGACCTGTGAATGAATGTGGATTCCACAACCACTCCACACCTCAGAAATAGAGAGAAGAAAGAAGACCAAAGAAAGAAGGTTCTACTTACTGCTGCAAAAGAAGTACAAATTAGAAAATGTTAATGCATGCTTCATTCTGAAAGTTGTCTGAGGACTTCACATAGCAGAGGAATTCTTGACATGAGTACTTAGAGTTCTATAAACTTTTTCCATTTATGAAAGTTTTGGCTTCTGGGTTTTCTGAAATTCACTTGAACCTATGTTTTTTTTTTCTCTTGAATTTTGTAGTGACTTGAAGTTTTTTTTTCTTTCCAGTTTTCAGTCTTTCAAATATAATGTGTCATTTATACCTGGTTCTAACTTGATAACATCTAAATTGTGGATATAGGTGGGGTGAGGATTTGGAACACGAGACCTCCATTTGGTTGGCATTTTAATATCATTCTATTTTTAGTAATTCTCCATTTGCGCCAAGTGCAGTCAGTCTAATAAGTGATGCTATCTTAATTATGCATTTTCGATTTTGATTTCTAATATATAAATTTCTTGTTAACTTTCTTTAATTTATTGGCTTGGTAAAATCCAGGTTGATTGCTAGGCTCACATTTCAGCGTTGATTACTAAAGTGCTAAGCTGATATTTCCGATTTTTTACAAAAAAAGGGCACAACGTGACGCTGAGGTGCATGCAGGCGCTGGTGAGGGTTCAGGCGAGAGTAAGGGATCAGAGGATGAGGCTCTCCCACGACGGTGCCGGCTGTAGCAGCACCAAGTCGTCGCTCAGATGCGACACTACTTCTCTTTGGGACTCCCGATATCTTCAAGAGATGGCAGAGAGAACATCCATGGTCAGAATCTACTTAAGTAAATATTTCTAATAATTTGGTTAGCAAAAGAGAGATTTATTCCTATTTTTTGGGTACATTCTGTATTTGGATATTCAATGTAATGAAGATGTTGATATGTACTCTATTTTGAGAAATGTAATAAAGATGGTGATATATAATGTTAAGTTTTTGGAATATAATATATACTGTGCAGTATAGAGCATTATAAATATGCTAATTTGAATAGTATAAAGTGTTATAAATGTGCTGCATTGAGCCTATACATATTATCTATTCATGACGTTTTAAAATTGTTCTGAATTGTGCACTATATATTAACTATTCATAACGCTTTTATAGAAACTATTCATGACGGTTATTTTATTACGCTTTTAAAAAACATTTATAACACCCGTTTTCATGACGGTTGCTGTGAAAAAAAGCGTCATGGTTCGTCATTAATGACGCTTTTTAGCCGTCATTAAAAGGGTTTTTTGTTGTAGTGATTATTGTTTTTTATTCTAATTATACATATGACACATGGGCTCATGGCACAATAAATTCACATGCTTCCTTAGGGACACCATGACTTAGTTTCTAACTTTTTGACTTCCAAAACTTGAGGCTATGTCCCATCCACAAGGAAATATGAATAAATCATACTAAAATCATAAACACAATTTTAAACATGATTGATACCCAATTTAACTCTGTGTTCTAGAATTAAGATTTTGGGGCATGGTACATGGAATTTGTCGTGTTATGCCTACTAGTTAATCATAGAATTGACTTAGAATATTGCCAATATCTAGACATGACCTATGGTTATCAAAATATAGTCATTAAACAATTTAAAAATATATTATTTTGTTAAAGAAATAATTTCTACTTTTCAGCCCTAAAATTTAACATCTTCCTACCGGCCGACATAGGTTAAAATTACACATATATAGGAATCTAGTTTCTTGGCACACTAAGTTTAAGTTAGGTTTTATGTGATTAAATAACATAAAACATGTAAAAGTTGATAAAATTACAGATTTATATTGACATAGATTCATATTTACAACTTGCATATTGGTTCTCAAAAAAAATTCACAACATCTAACTCGCATGAAAAATTCTTAATTCCAATTGATTTTCTAATTCTACATGCATGCATATGATCAATTATAGGTTCTTTAATGGTTAAAATTTATCAAGAACTTGGTTTTAGGAGATGATTTGAAATTTATTTGCAAGAAAATAGTTTTGAAAAAGAATTAAGAAAAAGGTTTTCGAAGGCTTACCAAGAAACGCCAAGAAAAGGATTAGATGAGAGTTTTTTATTTGCCCAATATATGCTCCTCCTTGCATTCTCTTGATTTACTCTTCTTAATTTTGAGATAATGAGGATGATAATGGTGGTGGCGGTTTCTTTGTGTGGAGATGGTAAGGGTTTTAATGGTGGGTTCTTGGAAAAAAAACTAGAAATGAAGGTATTGTAGAAATAGAGAGATGGAAACTTTGTGAATGAGATGGGTTTCTTCGTGAAAGAATGATGAAAAGAAAAAGAGGGGGGATGTTGTATGGAAATTTGGGAGAGATAGATGGAGGATTCAGCCACGAGGAGGAAGAAAGAAAGAAGTTAGTTAGGGTTAGGGTTAGGGTTAGGGTTTATTAAAAAATTATATATATATATATATATATATATATATATATATATATATATATATATATATATATATTTATATATATATATATATATATATTTATATATATATATTTATATATGTATAAAATATATATATAATATATATAAAAATATATATATAAATATATATATATATATATATATATATATATATATATATATATATATATATATATATATAAAATATATATATATATATATATATATATATATATATATATATATATATATATATATATATATATATATATATATGTGTATATATTTATATATATATATATAAAAAAAAATATATATATATATATATATATTTATATATGTATAAAATATATATATAATATATAAAATATATATATAAAATATATATAAATATATATATATAAAATATATATATAATATATATAAAAATATATATATAAAATATATATAAATATATATATATATATATATATATATATATATATATATATATATATATATATATATATATATATATATAAAGAAAAAAAAAATATATATATATATATATAATACGCTGGTCATGGCATATGATTACACATGCCATGCCATATTTCCCAACCTATATACGTATTAAAACTTAACCATGACTAAGACTATATAATAAAAAAAATCCTCAAAAATATTATTTAAGCCAAAAATAAATTTTAATTTTTTTGGGCGTTTACATTCTACTCACCTTAAAAGAATTTTGTCCTCGAACTTAAATCACATCAAAATTGAACTCTTCAAAATTTAAAAAAGTTTAATCCTTCCTTAAATTTATATCCCCTAAAATTCAAACTCTTTGAAATTTAATCATCCCATATTTGAACTCCTCAATTTTCTATTAAAATAAATTAATTTTAATCTATCAAAATTTTAAATTAATAATTTAATCCTTAACATTTAAATTTGTCCATGTTCCGCTCGATCAAAAATCTTTAAAAATCATCAATTTAAATGCAACATTTAAAATCCTCAAAATTTAAAATATAAATATAAATGTTACAATATCTTTAAAAAAAAATTATACCTATCCTCGATTTATCATAATCCCATATTATTATTTTTTTAAAAAAATAACCATAGTTTCTACCCACATTTGATCACCCTACTCCATCAAAATACAAAATATCCATATTATATACTTTCATAGGGGTAATTTACTAAGTTTATCTGGAAATCAGTACCCTTTATAAGATTGAAATAACACTATATACTTATGACTTTACTACACCTCCTTATCTACCATTAATTACGAAAAAATCATATTAAACAATTGTTTATACAAATTACCTAAGAAATACTATTTGTCTAATTCTCCTAACTTTCACCATGCACGAAGTTCGTCCCTTGGGAACAGGAAGAGACGAGAAACAAATGATATCGATGTCAAGGAGTATGATCGGATTCAAATTATGAATTCCAAGGGAGGTAATTTATTTCAAAGGAAGTAGTTAAATTAGTTGTGGATCGAGATCCGATTAATACTTAATCATAATTGCAGGCTCGCTTGGTATAGTAATGTTACCGAGACGATATACTCTAACCTGCATGGGCCCGCACAAAAAACCATGTCACGTCCCAATCCTAAAACTCACATGATGAGTATGAGACTTGGCCGGCTGGTACATACTTAAGGGCAAACCATTCTATAGAAACCCTCAAGCATGCACTTAAGCTGTCTATAAAGTTGACTATCTATATAACTCAATAAATATCTCTCTATCTCAATCCACAATAATACATAATATACGAATGGGCAATGTATATTATTGTGTGCACTCCATGCTACACTTGTCCGAATAGATCGATAGAAATAACATGAGTCTAAAAACACTAGGCTAACAAGCATAATATATCGTGATAAGAAATATAAAGCACGAGAGAATGACAATTATATCACTAACAATACATGAATCCCGTAGACGCAATCATAACCATGAATCCATTTATCTATTCTATTAGCGCTCAATAATAACCTAGAGAGATCACCGGGTCCTCAGAAGGGACGTATCAAGATACATAACATACAAGTCTACAATATAGTAAAAATCGCATACATGTAAAAGACAGAAAAATAGATTAAGGTAACACAGTAACACGAAAAAAGAAAATAACAAAGATTACGATGCTGAAAGTGACATGTCACGGGAAAAAATGGTACTAAGTGTGGCTACAATAAATCTAGTAGCCGTAGTCCTGTGTGGTGCTCCCGGTCCTATAGAAAGTAGTCTTGTGTGGTGCTCCTTAACAATAGTAAATCTCTATCATAGCCCTGTATAGGACTTTCGGGTCGGGAGTGGTCAAGTAGCCAATCTTAGTATTGATCAAGATCATGTCAAGTCAAGTTCAAGTAACCGGATAAAGTCAAGTTGAGTGGGCAATAATAAAAATAATCTAAACAAGCATGGTACAACATGGAACAAGTATGCAACGAGAAAAAGATAAGCAATGTATATGGAATAAATAAGTAAGGATCATGAAGCATGTAAAGTAAGACATGATAGAACAAGGAAGCAATAAACTTGAACAAGAATGTGTGGAATAAACATGCATAAGTACTGTACAAGTTTGGCAAAGTAACATTCTTGTTGTCCAAGACTCGACAAAATCCTCAATACCAAGGCCTATACCAAGAATATATAATAAATATTATTACTTTTTTATTCTAATTATACGTATGTCACATGGGCTCATGGCACAGTAAATTCACTTGCTTCTATGGGGGCACTACGACCTAGTTTCTAGCTTTTTGACTTCCAAAACTTGAGACGAGGTCCTCAACACAAGGACATGTGTATATATAAATCATATGAACACAATTTTAAACATGATTTATACCCAATTTAACTATGAATTCCAAAATTAAGATTTTGGGGCATGGAACATTGAATTTATCATGTTATGCCCACTGGCTAATCATAGAATTGACCTAAAATATTACCAATGCCTAGCCACGACTTATGGTTATCAAGATATAGTCATTAAACATTTAGAAATATGATTTTTATAGAAATAATTCTTGCTTTTCAGTCGTAAAATTTAACATCTTCCTATGTGCCGACATAGGTCAAAATTACCCATAGGAATCTAGGTTATTGGCACACTAAGTTTAAGTTAGGTTTTATGCAATTAAATAACATAAAAATATATAAAAATTGGTAAAAGTATAGTGTCACGACTCGCACCCAAGAGTAAGGACACGAAAAGTGGGTACGTCCAGCCTACGCCGCAGTGTCGGCGATAGAACGCTGTCCTAGGTCACAACATCTAACAATATAAGGTACCTGTATAGTATATACACTCCGAGTGGAGGTGACAATACAGAATACAGTCTCAAACACAACTAAGGCAGAAATAGCACGATATCATAGATATGAAATCTCAAAGAGAACATACAAACAGAAGGAAAGTCTAAGTGTCTAACGACACAACATCACAACATTCAGAAAATAATACAACTCTAAAGTCAATACAAATGACATATAGAAAATAAGATAAAGCCTAGCTAATCTAGTCTAAGCAGTAGGGATGACGTCCTCGGCTAGAGCTGGATCCTCCTGTGGGTCCAACTTACATGTGTCGTCTAGATGGGCTCCATAGTAGGTTGGACAGAAGTCCTCGGTATCATCTGTAATATTTTTAATAGGTCCAGTCAGGACAGGAGCGAGCACAGTACATCTCATGCAGTTCATATCATGGCAGGAAATATAAAGCATGCAAAAGAGTAAGATACATGAACTGTAAGAAGATGAACATGAAAATAAGAGATATTTGTAAACTGGAAATATATACATGATAAGTAAGAACTGTAAGTGACTAGTGATTTAGAGCACAATATGGTTATATAAACAGGTTGGGTTATACAATAAAATGGGACTCCATTATACATGAAGGTACAATGGACATATACAATGTCATATACAATAGGGAATTTGATCGCATAACCATTTTCTACTCACCCTCCCCAATCAATACACAAGGATCCAGTCAAGTTATGTTATTGCACACGAAGTATAGTTGTACAAGATGATCATGTGGGCACATGAGAGTACACGATTTCACACGATTTGAACACGAATAACACGAACACAAGGAGTATTCAATGCCCATGATAAAGTACACGAAAACAAAATACCCGATGTATCCTATAAGGGGATAACATCGCATGAAAGATCCATATAGTGCTAATCCGTGATAACAAGTGTCAGCATCAAGTAAAGTAATCTAGAGCAAGAATATAAGTCGTGACAAGTATGAAACGATCAGAGAATGTACTTGCCTGCGATCTGAATGTCTGTGAGAATTCACTGTCCGAAACGAGGTATCTAAGTCCTATTTAGAGCAAGACAAGTCATGATGTTTACAAGGGGGTTATAAATGAAGTGTACAATACATCTACATAATTTCTAGGTCAGTTTGGACCAAAGTCAACTCTAGTCAAATTAGGTCAAACTAGTTAGGGTTTGGTCAATCTTGGTCAACTAGTCTTAGTTAGTCTAATCTAGGCTCAACAAGTCAATTCTAGTTATACATGACATAGCCTAGGCAACTTCTACACTACACACAAAACTAAACCATAATCTAGCATCACATTTAACTAGCTAGGCACACACAACCAAGTAATCTAGTCTAGTATCACATTTATTTTAACATTCACATATATAAACCATATATATAGAGAGTATATATATATATATTTTTTTTTTATATATATATATATATATACTCTCTATATATATATATATATATATATATATATATATATATATATATATATATATATATATATATATATATATATATATATATATATATATAGGTTGTGTGTGTATAGACATTTTGTAGCATTAGGTAAGGTAGAACTTCTAGTTAACATATTTGTATACATCCATACATACATATAGGACATAATATTATATCAAGCATATTGATATATATATTTACATATAGTGATATAGAGAGAGGCACATGTGTATGTGTGAGTGTTGGTATACCAAATGTGTGTGTGTGTGGCAAGTAAGAGATAGTGATGTGCTAACATGTGTGTGGTCATTGATAAGTTGTGTGACAAAACTAACTTGTGTGTGTGACTAACATGGTTGAGTGTGTCAATATGTGAGGGTATAGTGAAATGGACATGGGGTTGTGTCCATGTGTATGTGGCTAACAGTCAAGTGTCTCAGGAAAGTGATCTTTGTGTGTGTGTGTATGTAGTAAACTATAGATAGGTTTGTGTGTCACTATGACAGTTTTGGGTATTAGTAAAAATAGAAAAAAGGTTCTCAGGATTTCAGTAACTGAAATCTTAGTTTTTGTTCATTAACATATCAGTTTTTATGTATCATTCATGTATCAGTCTAGGATCTCAGGCTTCCCAAATGTGCCATTCAATCTCTAACTAAAAACACCAACCTTAGTTAACATTTAACCCATGAACTATTCTTCATATAATTTCAGTTTTGCATATGGGGTAATCTCAGTGTTGCCCAACATTCAACCAAAAGAACCAAATGAATTTAAACAAGCAAACTTACCTTTATTTACAACCTTAACCCTAAACTCAATTAACCTATAACAAATTCAGTTAACAGTTTAAACCAATTCTCAGTCACAGTTTTTTTTAGAGTATCAGTGATTTGAAATCAGGAACCTTGGCTATCATTCAAACTCAACATTCGAATGAACCCAATCGAAAACTCAATCCTATACTTTAATGTACATGCAAAAGAACCAGAATACGAAATCAAAATCATGATTTGCGATCAAAAATCCTAAACTCAGGAATTAAGTTCATATACATATAATAACTGATAGTTCATATTCAACCAAAATTAGAAATGACTGATACACAAAAACCCAAATTCGAAAACCTAATTAAACTAAAGAATTTAATAATCAGGCATGTAGGTGTGTTTTCCCTACATGCACACATGTCCAGGGTGTCATTCGTATCCACAAGAGTGGACACGAAGTGTCTAATGCAAGGAAACAGGGTTCAGGAATCCTGCCGTGCACAGGCTCGTGCGGCCATGTCGAGTCCAACAGGACTCGACACACAACACGAGGAGGGTCGTGTCCGTGTCCCTAGGTTTGTCGGGTGATGGCCTGCCCAAACGTGTCCCAGAAACACCATCACAACGTGTCCACGAAGGACACGAAGCCCGTATCGGACAGCACTTACACGCTCGTGCAGTGCAGTACAAATCGTGTGCTCACGCGATTGCGTGTCCGATACGACACGAGTCCCTCTGAAACTTTGTGGGTGGCATGTCAGTCATTGCCCCTAGGTGCTGACTAAAAATGGTGGTGTCTCGTGTCGTGTCCAGTGAGAACTGGACACGGGGTAGCAGGACAGTGAACCATGGCCTCGTACACATGTTTGTATACAATTTTGGACACAAAAAGGTACACGAAGTGTGCTCAGAGTTAGGGTTTCGTGACCTACACATATAGGGCTATAATCTCTTTAAATAGAATTCAAATTAAACAACATTTAATCCTAAGAGGCAATTCATCAAACACTTATTCAAGGACACTGATACGTGTCCGATACGGACACTAAATGGATGCGGTTTCCGACCAAACTTGACCCACTGCGATAGTATACCTAGATGAATGCATCCATGGAAAGAAAACTAAAATTTGAATAGGTTTGATGGGTTTTACCTATTGAAGGTGAAACCTTAATTTAGAGCTTTTTGAATGAGGGCTCCTCTTCAACTTACGACGATCCCGAGCCTCCGAATCCTTGCTAGCTACCCACTAATGGTGTCCTCTACTGTAGGGGAGTCCAATGCAAAAGACTAGGCTCAATTTGGAGTTGATTTGGGTATTTGGGGAGGAATTGGGGAAGAACACAAAAAGAGGCAATTAAAATGATTTAAAATGATGCTAAAGGATTAATGTGTTGTATTTATAGAGAGGGGGGTGTTTGATGGCTACCATTTGGTTAGGGTTAGGGTTTAGGATGAGTGGTCAAGGCTTCTCCAACAAATTCAAGCCAATCTAAGGGCTCACAACTAAAGTAATCTTTCTTAACATTTAGCCTAAAATATTCCACTAACAAAATATCTAGATATTAATCTAATTTGATTACTTAGTTGAAACCCTCTAACTTAGTCTCTAGGGTCATGAATAACATCTAGATTAGGCTAAACTTCTAGGTCAAGTCTCAAATAATTAACTAGCACATATTTAATTCATATAATTTATAATTTCACAAAAGTGTCAAAATAACCAAAATACCCTTAGGCTAAAAAGTAAAAATATGAGATTCTAAACACATGATTAGGTCTCCATGATCATGATTAGTCTTCTAGGTCATGCATGACTAAGGTTACACTATCAAAATACCAAATTCACATATCACCATTTTAAATAGTTTTAAAATAACTAAAAATTACCAAAAGTCACAAAATGATTTAAATATCATTATTAAATGATTATAATTACAAAATTTCAAAATTACCCTCATTTTAGAAAACTGGGTATTACAAGTCTACCCCCTTTGAAGAATTTTGTCCTCGAAAGTAAGATGGTCGTACTCATTCTATCTCAACTATCCCAACAATCAAAGTCTCAGAACCACACAGTTCGACAATCATATGCGTCTGTCCAAAATCGTGATACTCAGAATCTTTGTCATGCTAGTGAACAAGGCTATGATAATTACAGAGTCCTCGGCTAAGGTACATACCTCTAGAATCGTGGTATTTAAAATTTTCGCATTACCACATGCTTGGCCGCAAAAATCTTAAATTCGTACACCCGAGAAATACATCCAAAACCAGACTATATGTCCTCACTATGCCAGCTAACATGACTATAGAAGACTCTAGATCCCATAACTGAGGCGACCTATCCCATACGACTTATCTCATAAAAAATTAAATCATAATGAAATACCAAATCAAAACTTATCAACAACAAGGAACAGATGAAATCGAATTTCAAGTTAGTTTATAATGAGGCAAAGGCAGGAATAGAATAAAAAAAGAACAGAACCTGCAAGCATCTCTCCTACTGCCTGTGCATCCGCAACTGTCATGGCGAAAGCTCTCCCCTGTTGGCCTCCTCCTCTAGCCTGCTGCTGATGCTGGACAACCCTCTACTGTCCTGTCGGAGCCCTAGCTCCTGCTGTTGCCTGAGCTAATGGTGTCAGGTTCTTGGGACACTCCCTACACTGATGTTCTGCTGAACCACAAAGTAAACACGTACCTAGCCTCTTCCTGCAGTCGTTCCACCAATGACCTACCTTCTTACAGAAGTTGTACATAGCGTCCTACCGCTGTCTGGGTGCCTACTGGAAATAGGTACGTCCCTGATCCTGAAGCTGTTGCTGAACAGGCCTCTGCTGCTGCTGAAACTGTATGTGAGGCCTCTTGGCCGGGCCTGTACTGCCACTAGCTCTATGAGTGTCCTGTTCCCTCTTGAGCTTCACCTCAAGATCATCCTCTGCTTCTAGGGCAACCACCAGAATCTCCTCAAAAGTGGCACTCCGATCACTCTTGGTCAAGGACTTGACTTCCTTGACTAATCCCTTCCGAAACCTCCGAGCCTTCGCTGTCTCACTGAGTCCCTCAAGAAATCTGCCTAGACGGCAGATTCCCCTGCGTACTCCTCGACTGTACGACTTCCCTGAACTAGGCTCTCAAACTGCGTCTCCATGGTGCCAAGAGCTGTGTCAGGGAAAAACTTCTCCTTGAACAGCTTCTTGAAGGCTGCCTAAGTCTGTCCCTCGGTCTCCACCCTAGGGTCCGTCTGATACCAAGTGCGGGCCAGGTCCTGCATCTGGCTGCCTGCTGCCTCAATCTGAAGTCGGGCTGGTATCTCCGCCAGCCGAAATATCTCCTCGATATGCTCGATCCAGTCATCCGCATACAAAATCCCCTCTGTGCCGCGAAAGTCCCACGGACGCATCTTTTGGAAGTCCTAGATCCCTGGTGTCTTCGGATGATACTGCTGAATCTGGCCTGCCTGGGGCTGCACGATAACTCTCTCCACAGTAGTCAGAGTAAGCTGATGGGCATTCTCTATGTCCTGTTAAAAATGAGCGGTCTACTGTCGCTGGGACTCCACCATCCTCTGGAGGAAATCGAACAACTGCCCTGCGTCAACTGATCCGAAAGGTGGCTGCTGCTGCTGCCGAAGAAAATCAGGAATGACAGGGGAAGGTCTCTGTACAGGCGGAGGTGCACCACCAAAGGCTGCAGAAACTTCGACATGCGAAGTGATGGAAGGAGCTACGGTCCCAGCGTCTACAATCGAGCGAGAGGTGGCAGACCTCTCACCTGCATCTGCTAGGCCATAGCGATGCGATCGTGTCTCGATCACCATCCTGGAGACAGATCGAACAAGAAATCAATACTGAGATAGAAGCGATAAATCAAGGGAGGACAGTTTATTTCAAAAGGAAGTATTAAAGTAGCAAGAATTTTGATAACAAGAATCAGGTTAAGAGCTTTTCCTAATGTGATTGAGTACCTCAAATATTCTACTCCCACTGCAGGCTGTAGTGATACTCTAGTTCGAATACCACTACATAAACTTGACCTACATGGGCCACCACTAAAAACGTGTCACGACCCGCACCCTAGAATAAGGGCATGAGAAGTGGGTACGTCCAGCCTACGCCGTAGTGTCGGCGGTAGACCGCTGTCCTAGGTCACAACATCTAACAATATAAGATACCTGTACAGTATATACACTCCGAGTGGAGGTAACAATACAGAATACAATCTCAATCACAACTAAGACAAAAATAGCACGATATCATAGATATGAAATCTCAAAGAGAACATACAAACAGAAGGAAAGTCTAAGTGTCTAACGACACAAAATCACAACATCCAGAAAATAATACAACTCTAAAGTCAATACAAATGGCATATAGAAAATAAGATAAAGCCTAGCTAATCTAGTCTAAGTAGTAGGGATGACGTCCTCGGCTAGATCTGGATCCTCCTGTGGGTCCAACTCACATGTGTCGTCTAGATGGGCTCCATAGTAGGTTGGGCAGAAGTCCTCGGTATCATCTGTAATATTTTCAACAGGTCCAGTCAGGACAGGAGCGAGCACAGTACATCTCACGCAGTTCATATTATGGCAAGAAATATAAAGCATGCAAAAGAGTAAGATACATGAACTGTAAGAAGATGTACACGAAAGTAAGAGATATTTATAAACTGGAAATATATACATGATAAGTAAGAACTGTAAGTGACTAGTGATTTAGAGCACAATATAGTTGTAAACAGGTTGGGTTATACAATAAAATAGGACACCATTATACACAAAGGTACAATAGATATATACAATGTCTTATACAATAGGGAATTTGATTGCATAACCATTTCCTACTCACCCTCCCCAATCAATACACAAGGATCCAGTCAAGTTATGTTATTGCACACGAAGTATAATTGTACAAGATGATCATGTGGGCACATGAGAGTACACGATTTAACACGATTTGTATACGAATAATACGAACACAAGGAGTATACAATGCCCATGATAAAGTACACGAACACGAAATACCCAATGTATTCTATAAGGGGATAACATCGCATGAAAGATCCATATAGTACTAATCCGTGATAACAAGTGTCAGCATCAAGTAAAGTAATCTAGAGCAAGAATATAAGTCGTGACAAGTATGAAACGATCAGAGAATGTACTCGCCTGCGATCTGAATGTCTGTGAGAATACACTGTCCGAAACGAGGTATCTGAGTCCTATTTAGAGCAAGACAAGTCATGATGTTTACAAGGGGGTTATAAATGAAGTGTACAATACATCTACATGATTTCTAGGTCAGTCTAGACCAAAGTCAACTCTAGTTAAATTAGGTCAAACTAGTTAGGGTTTGGTCAATCTTGGTCAACTAGTCTTAGTTAGTCTAATCTAGGCTTAATAAGTCAATTCTGGTTATACATCACATAGCCTAGGCAACTTCTACACTACACACAAAACTAAACCATAGTCTAGCATCACATTTAACTAGCTAGGCACACACAACCAAGTAATCTAGTCTAGTATCACATTTATATTAACCTTCACATATATAAACCATATATATATAGAGTATATATATATATATAGGTTGTGTGTGTGTATAGACATTTTGTAGCATTAGGTAAGGTAGAACTTCTAGTTAACATATTTGTATACATCCATACATACATATAGGCCATAATATTATATCAAGCATATTGATATATATATATTTACATATAGTGATAGAGAGAGGCACACGTGTATGTGTGAGTGTTGGTGTACCAAATGTGTGTGTGTGTATGGCAAGTAGGAGACAGTGATGTGCTAACATGTGTGTGGTCATTGATAAGTTGTGTGACAAAACTAACTTGTGTGTGTGACTAATATGGTTGAGTGTGTCAATATGTGAGGGTATAGTGAAATGGACATGGGGTTGTGTCCATGTGTATGTGGCTAACAGTCAAGTGTCTCAGGAAAGTGATGTGTGTGTGTGTGTATGTAGTAAACTGTAGATAGGTTTGTGTCACTATGACAGTTTTGGGTATTAGTAAAAACAGAAAAAAGGTTCTCAGAATTTCAGTAACTGAAATCTCAGTTTTTATTCATTAACATATCAGGTTTTATGTATCATTCATGTATCAGTCTAGGATCTCAGGCTTCCCAAATGTGCCATTCAATCTCTAACTAAAAACACCAACCTTAGTTAACATGTAACCCATGAACTATTCTTTATATAATTTCAGTTTTGCATATGGGGTAATCTCAGTTTTGCCCAACATTCAACCAAAAGAACCAAATGAATTTAAACAAGCAAACTTACCTATATTTACAACCTTAACCCTAAACTCAATTAACCTATATCAAATTCATTTAATAGTTTAAACCAATTCTCAGTCACAGTTTTTTTAGAGTATTAGTGATTTGAAATCAGGAACCTTGGCTATCATTCAAACTCAACATTCGAATGAACCCAATCGAAAACTCAATCCTACACTTTAGTGTACATGCAAAAGAACCAGAATACAAAATCAAAATCATGATTTGCGATCAAAAATCCTAAACTCAGGAATTAGGTTCATATACATATAATAACTTATAGTTCATATTAAACTAAAACTAGAAATGACTGATACACAAAATCCTAAATTTGAAAACTTAATTAAACCAATGAATTTAACAATCAGGCATGTAGGTGTGTTTCCCCTACATGTACACGTGTCCAGGGTGTCATTCTTATCCACAAGACTGGACACGAAGTGTCTAATACAAGGAAACAGGTTTCAGGAATCCTGCTGTGCACAGGCTCGTGCATAGGCTCGTGCGGCCATGTCAAGTCCAATAGGACTCGACACACAACACGAGGAGGGTCGTGTCCGTGTCCCTAGGTTCTCCAGGTGATAGCCTACTCAAACGTGTCCCTGAAACACCATCACGACGTGTCCACGAAGGACACGAAGCCCGTATCGGACAGCACTTGCACGCTCATGCAGTACAGTACAAATCGCGTGCTCACGCGATTGCGTGTCCAATACGACATGAGTCCCTCTAAAACTTTGTGGGTAGCATGTCAGACATTGCCCCTAGGTGCTGACCAAAAATGGTGGTGTCTCGTGTCGTGTCCAGTGAGAACTGGACACGGGGTAGCAGGACAGTGAACCGTGGCCTCGTGTACGTATTCGTTTCCTATTTTGGACACGAAAAGGTATACGAAGTGTGCTCAAAGTTAGGGTTTCGTAACCTACACATATAGGGCTATAATCTCATTAAATAGAATTCAAATTAAACAACATTTAATCCTAAGAGGCAATTCATCAAACACTTATTCAAGAACACTGATACGTGTCCGATACGGACACTAAATGGATGTGGTTTCCTACCAAACTTGACCCACAGCTAGGGTATACCTAGATGAATGCATCCATGGAAAGAAAACTAAAATTTGAATAGGTTTGATGGGTTTTACCTATTGAAGGTGAAACCTTAATTTAGAGCTTTTTGAATGAGGGCTCCTCTTCAACTTGCGACGATCCTGAGCCTCCGAATCCTTGCTAGCTACCCACTAATGGTGTCCTCTACTGTAGAGGAGTCCAATGCAAAAGACAAGGTTCAATTTGGAGTTGATTTGGGTATTTGGGGAGGAATTGGGGAAGAACACAAAAAGAGACAATTAAAATGATTTGAAATGATGCTAACGGGTTAATGTGTTGTATTTATAGAAGGGGAGTGTTTGATGGCTGCCATTAGGTTAGGGTTAGGGTTAGGGTTTAGGATGAGTGGTCAAGGCTTCTCCAACAAATTTAAGCCAATCTAAGGGCTCACAACTAAAGTAATCTTTCTTAACATTTAGCCTAAAATATCCTACTAACAAAATATCTAGATATTAATCTAATTTGATTACTTAGTTGAAACCCTCTAACTTAGTCTCTAGGGTCATGACTAACATCTAGATTAGGCTAAACTTCTAGTTCAAGTCTCAAATAATTAACTAGCACATATTTAATTCATATAATTTACAATTTCGCAAAAGTGTCAAAATGACCAAAATACCCTTAGGCTAAAAAGTAAAAATATGAGATTCTAAACACATGATTAGGTCTCCATGATCATGATTAGTCTTCTAGGTCATGCATGACTAAGGTTACACTATCAAAATACCAAATTCACATATCACCATTTTAAATAGTTTTAAAATAACTAAAAATCACCAAAAGTCACAATATGATTTAAATATTATTATTAAATAATTATAATTATAAAATTTCAAAATTATCCTTATTTTAGAAAACTGGGTATTACATATAGATTTAATATTCAATTAGATTCAGATTTACACTTGCATATTGGGTCGAAAAAAATTGCTCAACATGTAACTAGCTTGCACAATTCTTGATTCCAATTGGTTTTCTAATTCTACATGCATACATATGATCAATCCTAGGTTCTTTGATGGTTAAAATTAAAAGCACCCTAGAGGGGGGAATAGGGTCAAGCTTACAAATCAAGCATAATAATATTGCTAATGGGCAATTTGAATTCAAAGTGCAAAAGAAGAAGTAATAAAATACCAACACAGAAGTATCTTTGTCTCTCCATGATGACAGTCCAGTCCTGAGACTCTCTCCGGCTTGAATCCACTACTATCACAAATAGTACAATGTAAGCTTTGATCCGAAGGCTTACCAACTTCTTACACGAGAATTTTTATCCGGAGGCCTCTCCGACTTCAATACATGAGAACTTTGATCCAAAAACTCTCCTACTTCACACAAGCATTGATCCGAAGGCTTGTCATTTCAACCTTTTTATAAGTTGGTATTGATCTTCTTACAACAAAGATAAAGATCTCACTTTTACAACTAAAGAACACTCTAACACAATTTGTGGATAGACAAGTAAAATATTTCGTAGAGTTGTTTGTGGATAGACTTTGGTAGATTGGAAATTTTTAGGCTCAAAACATCAACTTTGAATGAAGGGGTTCAAGCCTATTCATAACCAAAGCAAAGAAAAGTGCAAACAAGCAACTTTCTGTCAGCGATCGAAAGTTTCGTCGATAATTCATGGATCTGTCACGACCCTCACCCAAGGTAGGGGCACGAGTACGTGGTTACGTCCAGCCTATGCCGCAAAATCGGCGGTAGAACGTTGTATAGGTCGTCTGTAAATACTACAACTAGACAGTATAAGGGTACCTGTCATCTCCGTACGGAGGAATATAATATGGCATAACTCAATCACAAGATAAAACTAAGGTAGATAGCACGAAATGGAAATATGATAGAAGTGAAAACAAAAAAATAAGTTCAGGATCCAACACAGCACAGAGATATAAACAACATCACAGAGTCACAAAATATAATATAAAATAATACAGTCTGAAAGCACTAGCTGGATCGCAGTCCAGGCAAACCTAACTAAGCTATACTAGTCCAGGTGTGCAAAGTCTAGTAGCTAAACTACCAGGTCACAGTCCTGGCCTAAGTCTCCATCTGCCTCGACCCTATAGTAGGTCGAGCAGTCTGCCTCGGAATCATCTGTAATATATCAACGGTATCTTGTCAGGAAAATGAGAAATTACAAAACACTAACAGCAGTTCCATATGAATTAACAAATTCTATAAAAGATAATCATAATAAAAAATAAGATGAAATATCAAGATAGAAAATAGAAACAGGATATGTAAACTGGATATCATGTCATGGTATAAATACAGGAATGTAGAATAGACCAGGGATATATGATGTAATAAAGTAAATGTAAAATATGCCATAAATTATTAGAGCGTTATGTGATAGGCTTGGGAAACCGGACATGCTATCCACTTGGCCCGGCAATCACAAAAAAATCTCTAGAAAGGGTCATGCCGGCCAACCTGGATAACGAGCACAAGAAATAAGATCTCGCTACACCCTACGTGAAGTGAGGGTGGCACAAGCACAAGAATATAGTGACAGGGTGGCTAGATCACATAGCCTCTAATAATTTCTCATCTCCGAGTAGTATAATGGATCCGGACATGACACGTCATGTCACGGGACTCAAAGACAAGGGACGAGTCCACTCCCAAGTTGGTGTCTATATAAGTACAAGAAACAAACAGGATGTACCAATATTCTAAGAAAATCCAGGAACAACATCTCATGACAGGATCCGACGTATACTAGTCTGTGAACCATCGTGTCGGGAATCAAGTAAGACACTACAACTGAATCAGATGTAGCAGATATTAAGACAATGAAAACTATCTGTAAATGTACTCACCTGTGGTCCTGAACTGATAAGGTGAACAGATGCTCAGTGAAGTCACAGACCTAAAGAGGAGATACCATGAGTCAAAATAGGGTTTGATAATGAAAGACATGCTAATTTAGTCATGATATGCAAGTCTAAGCCAAACTAGGTCAAACTAGGTCATACTGAGCCAAACTAGAACAAACAAGGTCACATGAAGTCAATCCAAGTCAAACTACGTCAATCTGGGTCAAGGGTTGACTTACAGTTGACTTTTGGTCAAAAAGTCAACTCTAGTCAACTCTGGTCAATTCTAGGTCAAACCTAGGTCAAACTAGTCAAATGTTGACTAACAGTTGACTTTTCAGTCAACTGGTAAACTCTGGTTTGGTTTTAGGACAATTCTAGGTCAAGTGTTGACTCGAAGTTGACTTTGGTCAAAAAGTCAATCTTGGTCAACGGGGGTCAAAACTAGACTAAACTACCCTCATCTAACCATTACCTAACAAGACAACCTATATCTAACCCCATCTTAACAATCAAAATCCAAATCTTAGACTTACCCCAATACCTTACCTTTACCCTTTACAAGGTATTCCCAATATCTTGTCCCGATACAAAGACAACCCCTCCAAATCTAGGTAGACTGACCAAGGCTTCTTAGGATAGCTACACACTAATCTATGTAGACATTACCAACCAAGAAATCTAGGTATCTAGCCCATCCAGTCCATCTTATCCCACATGTTGGTCATTCTCAACATACCTTAAGGTATCATGAGATACCCTATGGTATCTTGAGATATCACTCACCAACTCATCTAACCAAGCTCTATCTAACTTTAACTCACTCTCCTAGCATCTTAGAGTAGCACCTCACTCAACTCTACTAGGCTACTAACCAACCTCACTTAGGTAGGATACTAACTTATCTAATACACTCACTAACCCACACTACTAACTCACTCACTAACACTCTAACAAGACACTCACTAAACACACTCCACTAGGCCCACAACTCTCACATTTTAGCTCACTTATATGCTCTAGAATGGGAGTTTTAATGGGGTATATATAGGGGCTATAGTGAGGGCAAATAGGGCTGCACAGATGGGGGTAAAATGGGATCATGGGGGGCTGCCTTGCAGCCCCCACTGCCTCTGCAGTTGCTGCATATTGCAGCTCCTACTGTTGTTGCAAATAGATGCAGTCCCCTGTGGGGACTGCTGCTCCTACTGCTGCGGTTTGTCCCCTGTAGGGACACACAGCTGTTGTTGTTGCCTATGGCAGCACAGCCTTCTCCCCTCCCTTCTTCTCCTCGACACACTCCATCCCTCTCACTCTCTACTCATTTATCCATCCATCCACACACACACATAAATATATATGTATATATAAATAGACACACACACACGCATAATACATCAAGAACTCACCCTCTACATCTATATATATACCAGACTAAAACATATATATAGACACACACATCATTCAAATATATATATATATATATATATATATATATTTTTATATATATATATATATATATAAACAAAAAAAATATATATATATATCAAGACACGCAAGAACACATCTCTAACATATAAAAATCTGAGATTAAAACATGTATTAAATCATTCAAACATAAAGACAAACACAAGTGTGTCCAATATTGGGGGTTTCCCACATGGACACAACAACACATCAAGGACACTCCTAAATGTCTCCAAATGGACACAAAATGGACACAAATAGAGACACAACCATGGGGATGATTCCTATGAGTTCAAAACATTCCTAAATGCATGAGAGTTTGATTTAGAGGTAGATTTTACCTTCCGGGAGGTGAAATCTCAAAGAACTCCTTCCGATACGGCACCGACACGAAGGGATCTCCAAAAGGACACGAACCAATGCAAACTCCTTCCAAACATGGCTAGCACCTTCTCTTGCTAGAATAGAGAAGAAATAAAGAAGATTGGATTGAGGAATGGATTGATTTGGGGGTGAAATCAATGGAGGCTCTTCTCAAATTTGGGGAAGAACTCAAGAGAGAGAAATTTATGGCTAAGAACAAAATGAGATGACTGACCCCATCTTCCTTCATGGCCGGCCACAATAGCTAGGTGGCCCCATTTTGGTAAAGTCCAAAATGCCCTCCATTAGCTCTTATTGGTTCAACTTAAATTAGGTTTTGGTTTGAGGCTAAATTATACTAGTTTGAGCCTCTAATCAACCCAATCTAGTCATGAATATTTAGTCTAACCATACTAACTTAAATATTGTCATGTGGGCCATATCTAACTAATGAATGGGTCCCACTAGAGTCAAAGCTACCCCAGGTCTCCGATACAAGTCGGATTGAGTTAAAATACGAACCCGACTCAAATAACCCCAAAATAATATCATAAATAATAAAAAAATTCCAAAATTATTCTAAAGTGGAAAATAATCAAAATACCCCTATTCTTGAAAACTGGGGGTGACAAATCTATCCACCTAAAAAAATTGTCCTTAAAATTAAAACAAAGCAATCACAGAAATCACAAGCAGAAACAAAAGAATTATACCTCAGGGCTCGAAGAGATAAGGGAAACGTTCCTGCATGTCATTATCTCTCTCCCAGGAAGACTCACCTGGAGAGTGATACCTCCATGCAATACGAACCAAGGGTATAACCTGGTTCCGGAGCACCTTCTCCCTACGATCCAGAATCTCCACAGTCTGCTCTGGATAGTGGAGAGTAGGCCCCACCTCAATCGCTGAATGGTCCAATACATGGCTGGGGTCTGCCACGTACCGCCTCAGCTGCGACACATGGAACATGTTGTGCACCCCCTCGAGCGTAGGTGGCAAGTCTAGTCGATAATCTACTACACCGACCCTCTCAAGGATAGTGAAAGGTCCGATATAGCGCGGACTAAGCTTCCCGCCTCCGCCAAAGCGAATCGTACCCCGTGTCGGAGAAATCCTTAGGAACACCAAAGCACCAGCCTAGACATAAAATAAAACTTAGCACACAAGCCAAACAAACAATCACAAGCAACACAAACAGGAATTGAAACTAACCTCGAACTCTAACGGTCTCCGGTGGCTATCGGCCCAATGCCGCTGCCAATCCTGAGCCACCCGAAGTCTGTCTCTAATCAACCTGACCTTCTCAACCGCATCCATAACCATCTCCGGGCCAAGCAACCTCATCTTGCCAACATCATCCCATGATAAGGGAGTACGGCATCTCCGACCGTATAGAGCCTCGAATGGCGACATCTCTATACTGGCCTGATAGCTGTTGTTGTTAGCAAACTCCACCAGGCGAAGATGGTCCTTCCAAGAACCCCCAAGATCAAGCACACACGTGCGAAGAATATCCTCCAAAGTCTGGATAGTCCTCTACGACTGCCCGTCTGTGTGGGGGTGATAAGCGGTACTAAACATGAGCTGGGAGCCCAAGCTAATATGCAAACTCCTCCAGAAGTAGGAAATGAATCGACTATCCCGGTCTGAAACTATGCTCACAGGAACCCTGTGCAATCTCACGATCTGAAAAACGTACAGCTCTGCCAGCCTCTCCGTAGACAAACCCACTTTAAAAGGCAAGAAGTGGGCCAATTTGGTCAATCTATCAACTATGACCCAAATTGTGTCTTTCCCTCCAGAAGATCGTGGAAGTCCGGACACAAAGTCCATGGTGATGTGCTCCCACTTCCATTCAGAAATGGGTAGCGGTTGTAACAATCCACCAGGCCTCTGTCTTTTGGTATTCACCTGCTGACATACCAAGCAGCGAGATACAAACAGAGCTAACTCGCGCTTCATGCCATACCACCAGACGTGCTCCCTCAGATCTCTGTACATCTTGTTGGCCCCAGGATGCATAGAGTACTAAGAGCGATGTACCTCCTGAAGAACCTCCTCTCGAAGCTCTCCATTCGGAACGCACAATCTAGTACCGTGTCTCAACGACCCATCTTCGACAATAGAGAAATCGTCGAGCAACCCTGCCCGCACCTGCTCCCTGATGCTCCTCAGGGCAACATCATCATACTGTATTGGTCTGACTCTGTCCATCAACTCAGACTGAATCTATAAACCCCACATCTGCACCTCTATGCCCGAAACAATTACCTCGATACCAAAATTGTCCAGATCAGCCAAAAGATGACGATCTGCCATCAGATACATAGCTACTGGATACCTGCTCAAGGCATCTGCTACTACGTTGGCCTTTCCTGGATGGTACTGCAAAGTGATATCGAAGTCCTTCATCATCTCGAACTACCATCTCTGTCGTATGTTCAGGAATACGTACTTCAAGTTCTTGTGATCAGTGAAGATCTCAACCTGTTCTCCATGCAAGTAGTATTTCCATAACTTTAAGGCAAAGATAACAGCGGCCAACTCCAGATCGTGAGTCTGGCAGGTCTTCTTATGGGGTCGTAACTGCCTAGATGTATAGGCAATCACCTTCCTGTGCTGCTGAAGAACACAACCCAAACCCCTGCCAGAAGCGTCGCTGTAGATCGAGAAACCACCGGTCCCAGATGGTAATGTCAAGATCGGAGCTGATGTCATCCCCCTCTTCGGCTCATCGAAGGTGGCATGACACTCCTCAGTCCAGACGAACTCCACGTCCTTTCTGGTGAGTCTAGTCATCGGCTCCGCAATCCACGAGAAGTCCTGGACGAACTTCCGATAATAGCCAGCCAAACCAAGAAAGCTCCGAATCTCGGCAACTGAAGTGGGTGTAGAATAAGACTCCACTGCTGCAATCTTCTTCTGGTCCACAGAGATTCCATGCTCGGCCACAACATGACCCAAGAACTCGACCTGGTCCAGGAAGAACTCGTACTTCGAAAGCTTCTCGTACAACTTCTCCTTCCTTAGAGTCTCGAGCACAATCCTCAGATGCTCCTCGTGCTCCTCTAACGTCTTCGAGTAGACCAAGATGTCTTCTTTGAAGACCACCATGAACTTGTCAATGTACTGATGGAATACCTTATTCATCAAGTTCATGAACACTGCTGGGGCACTGGTCAACCCAAATGGCATGACAGTGAACTCGTACAGGCCATACCGAGTCCGAAAAGTCGTCTTCGGAACATCTTCCCGCTTCACCTTTAGCTGATAATAACCGGACCTCATGTCTATCTTCGAAAATACCTTCGCGCCGCTCAACTGATTGAACAAGTCGTCAATCCTCGACAATGGGTACTTGTTCTTGATAGTGAGGTTGTTGAGCGCTCAGTAATCGATACACATACATACCGTACCATCCTTCTTTGGTACAAACAGAACTGGGGTACCCCAAGATGATGAACTGGATCTGATAAATCCCTTGTCCTACAGCTCGTCGACTTGGTTCTTCAGCTCTGCCAACTTGCTGTTGTTGATCCTATAGACATGTTATGAAATAGGCTCAACGCCCGGCACTAAGTCAACAGAGAACTCAACGTCTCTATCTGGCGGCATCCCAGTCAACTCCTCAGGAAAGAAATCCATGAAATCAGCTATCAATGGATACGGCAATGTCTGCCCCGCCAGTAAAGCTCCACAGAATCCATCTACCGGCTCAGCTTTTCCCCTAGCAAACACAAACTCTGGCTCCTCCGACGGCCAAAGCAGAACCCTACCTCCTCTATAATCTATACTAGCATGGTGCCTGCTCAACCAATCCATTCCGAGTACCATGCCGTACCTCGAAAGGGGCATTATGAGCAAGCACGCACTAAATTCTTGACCTCCTAATGTAACTCTCCGTCCCTTACAGATATTATTAACCAGGATAATGCCTCCCCCGATCAATATCTTGCAAGTCCTACCCAGATACTCAGCAATAATGTTGTGTCTTAGAGCAAAGAAAACAGACACAAAACTGTGCGTAGCACCAGAATCAAACAAGGTAAAAACAGGGAAAGAATCATGGAGAACGTGACCTGCCACAACATCACTCACCGGCTCTACCTCCTCTGCTGCCAAGGCGAACACCCTGCCCACAGGTGCTCCCTTCTGGTGATATACGATACGCTGCTGCTGGGTCTGAAGTGGAGGACCTCTCTGCTGAGCTGCTGCTCCTCTAGCCTGCTGCACTCTGTCCTGGCCTCCTTGGACTCCACGAACTTGGCAATCCTTCAGCTGGTGGTCGGGCGCTCCACATTATAGACATACGTCCAACCTCTTCCTACAGGCCTCTCGACTGTGCCCCGGCTTCCCGCAAAAGTCGTACAGAGTAGTCTGCCTCTGGCCCTGTCCTTGCTGCTGGTGGGCACATGCTGGTGCCTGCTAAATCTGTAACTGAGGCTGCTGCTGAAACTGCCTCTGCTGAAAGTGAGGCACTTCGTCGGCCCGTACTAGAACTCGCTCCAAGAACATTGCTGCCCCTCTTCGACTTGAGACCGAAGTCCTCCTATGCTATCTGTGCCTCCATCAGTATCTGCTCGAAGGTCGCATCGCGTCTCCCAGAAGTACAAGTACAAACTGCATGAATAAGGCCCCTCTGGAACTTATGGGCCTTATACCCCTCATTTTCGATCAAATCTGGTGCAAACCTACTCAAACGGAAGAACTCCGCTGCATACTCGTCCACCGACAAGTTCTCCTGCACCAATCCGACGAACTGGGCCTCCAGAGCTGTCAGAGCCACGTTGGGGTAGAACTTCTCCTTGAAGAGCCTCCGGAAGTTCTCCCATGTCAAACCCCTCACCGATGTACGAGGATCCGTACGAAACTATGTCAAGGCGATATCAAAAAACTGACTCGTCGCAGACGTCACCCAAAGCCCCTTCGGGACCTCTACTAACTCCAGTCTCCGCTGGACATCCTCCAACCAATCATCTGCATACAGAATACCCTCGGTACCTTTGAAGTCCTTCGGGTTTATATTCCTAAAATCTAGACATGTGCCAGGCCTCCCCTAACTCTGCTGCTGCTGAACTGGGGCACCCTGAACTTTACCCGAGACTACCCTCTCAACTACTGCCATCGCCAGCTGGTGAGAGTTCTCCATGCTCTGCCATAGCACCTCTGTCTGGCGGTGAGATGCGTCAGCCTGATGCTGCTGTGCCTCGTCTTGTGACCTCTGAATCTGCAACATCTGCTGTAGAAGGGCCATCATCTGCTGTGCATCAGTCGGTAGCGGAGGTGGTGGTGGAAGAGTCTCAGGAATGACTATAGACGGTCCCACAGCTGGAGGTGGAAGACCTCCTGGAACTGTCGCTGCTACCCCCGCCTGAAGGGCAGGAACTGAGGTGGCAGCTCCCTCAACTGCAGCTCCCGCAGCCGGAGGTGGAGGTCCTACCGGATCGGGCCTCTCTGGAACAGCACTAGGTCCTGCTGCTTGAGAGCGAGTAATCGTCATCCTGAGGATAGATTGAAACAAGGAATCAATATGGCACATAATAAGAAATATCAAAGAAGAACAATTAAATTCAAATGCAGAAGAGTTGTCATGGTAATCAAAAGATCAAATTTTTTCTAAAATATGATTGAGTAACTTGTATCATAACCTAGATCCTATGTCCTAATCGCAGGCACGTAATTAGTACTCTAAGTCGAGAACCATTACGAGATCGTACTAATTACGACATGACCTGCATGGGCCAACATAAAAATGTGTCACGACCCGTACCCAAGGTAGGGGCACAAGTACGTGGTTACGTCCAGCCTACGCCACAAAATCGGTGGTAGAACGCTGTATAGGTCGTCTGTAAATACTACAACTAGATAGTATAAGGGTACCTGTCATCTCCGCACAGAGGAATATAATATAGCATAACTCAATCACAAGATAAAACTAAGATTGATAGCACGGAATGGAAATATGATAGAAGTGAAAACAGGAAATGAGTTCAGAATCCAATACAGCTCAAAGATATAAACAACATCACAGAGTCACAAAATATAATATAAAATACTACAGTCTGAAAGTACTAGCTGGATCACAGTCCAGGCAAACCAAACTAAGATATACTAGTCCAGGTGTGCAAAGTCTAGTGGCTCAACTGCCAGGTCACAGTCCTGGCCTAAGTCTCCATCTGCCTCGACCCCATAGTAGGTCGAGAAGTCTGCTTCGGAATCATCTGTAATATATCAACGATATTCTGTCAGGAAAATGAGCAAGTACAAAATACTAACAGCAGTTCCATATGAATTGATAAATTCTATAAGAGACAATCATAATAAAAAATAAGATAAAATATCAAAATAGGAAATATAAACAGGATATATAAACTGGATATCATGTCATGGTATAAATACAAGAATATAGAATAGAACAGGGATATATGATGTAATAAAGTAAATGTAAAATGTGCCAAGAATTATTAGAGCGTTATGTGATCGGCTTGGGAAACCTGACAGGCTATCCACTTAGCCCGACAATCACAAGAAAATCTCTAGAAAGGGTCATGCCGGCCAACTTAGATAACGAGCACAAGGAATAAGATCTCGCTACACCCTACGTGAAGTGAGGGTGGCGCAAGCACAAGAATATAGTGACAGGGTGGCTTGATCATATAGCCCCTAATAATTCCCTATCTTCGAGTAGTATAATGGATCCGGATATGACACGTCATGATACGAGACTCAAAAATAGGGGGCCAGCCCACTCCCAAGTCGGTGTCTATATAAGTACAGAAAACAAACATGATGTACCAACATACCAAGAAAATCCAGGAACAACATCTCATGACAGGATCCGACGTATACTAGTCCGTGAACCATCGTGTCGGGAATCAAGTAAGACACTACAACTGAATCGGATATAGCAGATATCAAGACAATAAAAACTATCAGTGAATGTACTCGCCTGTAGTCCTGAGCTGATAAGGTAAACAGATGCTCAGTAAAGTCACAGACCTAAAAATAAGATACCATGAGTCAAAATAGGGTTTGATAATAAAAGACATGCTAATTTAGTCATGATATGCAAGTCTAAGCCAAACTAGATCATACTGAGCCAGGCTAGAACAAACAAGGTCACAAGAAGTCAATCCAAGTCAAACTAGGTCAATCTGGGTCAAGAGTTGACTTACAATAGACTTTTGGTCAAAAAGTCAACTCTAGTCAACTCTGGTCAAACCTAGGTCAAACTAATCAAATGTTGACTAACAGTTGATTTTCAGTCAACTGGTCAACTCTGGTTTGGTTTTAGGTCAATTCTAGGTCAAGTGTTGACTCAAAGTTGACTTTGGTCAAAAAGTCAACTCTTGGTCAATGGGGGTCAAAACTAGACTAAACTACCCTCATCTAACCATTACCTACCATGATAACCTATATCTAACCCCATCGTAACAATCAAAACCCAAATCTTAGACTTACCCCAATACCTTACCTTTACCCTTTACAAGGTATTTCCAATACCTTGCCCCGATACAAAGGCAACCCCTCCAAATCTAGGTAGACTGACCTAGGCTTCTTAGGATAGCTACACACTAATCTATGTAGACATTACCAACCAAGAAATCTAGGTATCTAGCCCATCCAGTCCATCTTATCCCACATGTTGGTCATTCTCAACATACCTTAAGGTATCATGAGATACCCTATTGTATCTTGAGATATCACTCACCAACTCATCTAACCAAGCTCTATCTAACTTCTAACTCACTCTCCTAGTATCTTAGAGTAGCACCTCACTCAACTCTACTAGGCTACTAACCAACCTCACTTAGGTAGGATACTAACTTATCTAATACACTTACTAACCCACACTACTAACTCACTCACTAACACTCTAACAAGATACCCACTAAACAAACTCCACTAGGCCCACAACTCTCACATTTTAGCTAACTTATATGCTCTAGAATGGAGGTTTTAATGGGGTATATATAGGGGCTATAGTGAGGGCAAATAGGGCTGCACAGATGGGGGTAAAATGGGGTCATGGGGGTTGCCCTGCAGCCCCCACTGCCACTGCAGCTACTGCATATTGCAGCTCCTGCTGCTGTTGCAAATAGATGCAGTCCCCTGTGGGGACTGCTGCTCCTACTGTTGTGGTGTGTCCCCTGTGGGGACACACAGCTGCTGCTATTGTCTATGGCAGCACAGCCTTCTTCCCTCCCTTCTTCTCCTAGATACACTCCATCCCTCTCACTCTCTACTCATCTATCCATCCATCCACACACGTACATAAATATATATGTATATATAAACACACACACATAATACATCAAGACACTACCAGAATAAGTCATTTTAGCGACGCCTAAAGACGTCGCCAAAACGCCTAACGACGTCGCTAAACTAGTTATCGACGTATTTAGCGACGTTTTCCTCTTGTCGCAAAAACCTTAGTCGCTGTTTGGAAAGACATCGCTGATCGTCACCAATACCGACGTCTACCGACGTAGAGCTACGTCGGTAATATACCAACGTTTACCTTCGTTTCGTCGAAGAAATAGCGACGTTTAGGATGTCGCTATACGTCGGTATTTCCTGGAAAAATTATCGACGTTTACGATGTCGCACTACGTCGGTATATCTTGGAGAATATTAACGACGTTTTGTGATGTCGCTATACGTCGGTATATCCTGGGAAAATGAGGTAAAATCTTGGAAAAGTTACCGACGTCTACCGACGGTTACCGATGTATACCGACGAAACTGACGTCGCTATACGTCAGTATCCTGACAATATATGCCAGTTTAGCAACGTCTACCGACGCAATGTGCCGTCAGAAGGCGTCGGTAAGCGTCGGTAGACGTCGCTGAATTTGAAAAAAATAAAAAAAATTGTAGTATGTATTTTTCTCCATAGAATCATTTTTTTCCTGCAGTTTAATCTGAAACACAATACACAAGCACATTTTATCCCTGGGTTCACCGACCCCTTCGGTGGAACACTCAACACCGATAAATTAACATCCAAATGAAACGAATAACAACATAAAATAACCAAAGTCCACACAACATATATAAACCAATATCCAAATTGTCATGGGTCTACACAACTAATAACCAATATATCTATGCAACCAACAAACAAGTGTCACAAACAAATAAGTGTCACAAACAAATACAAATAAAAATAAGTACTCAAACAATCAATACAAACAGTCCTAAGTAGGACTACTGGGGATCTGGAGCAGGAGGGGGCGCGCCGCGACGAAGGGCCAAGAAAAGCTCACAGTCCTCCTGTGAAATCGACACCGATGAAAGAGGTAGTGACATCGGTGGAGTCGGTGTCGATGAAGAAGGCAGTGGCGACGGCAGAGTCGACGACGATGAAGGCGCACCCAGAGGACGATAACTCTCCAACGTTGCAAGTCGCTGGTGGTATGAATCCATGGTAGATAACATTCTATCACTGCTATCAGCCACCGAATCCTGCACCAATCTCAACCTCTTGCCCATGGTCATCTGTGATGCCTGCAGATCCAATACGCTGTGCTCCGTCGACGCTCTAAAATCGGTGACGCTCCGCTCTGTTCGCTCAGTCACATTCCGGAGCTCCATAATGCTGTGATCGAGCGCATCCAATCGTGCTATAAGCGCAGGCTCATCCGACTGGTGCTGAGACTGGTCATGAATCCGTCGTAGCAGCTCGTCACGAAGAGACTCCATCATCTGGTGGACTCGGGCAGACTCCTGGGATGGCTGTGGACCATGCACACTAGCAGGGGATGCCCTAGAGGACTGGCTCGTAACTAGGGCGCCATAGGATGCCGTACCGTAGTACGTACCCCTACGGAGGCCACCAGTGGCGGTCATCCACAGCTCGTCCGCCGACGGAGCTTGAGTGGGCTGCGAGGAAGTATTGGCCTCTCCCGCAGTAGGTGCACTAGCAGTCGTCCGGTCCCGAAGCCTCTGATACTCGGCCTAAAAAGTATGGATAGTACTCTATGATTTCTAATCTCTAATTAATGTACTTATTATTACTAACTACATGAATATTTATTTGCATGCATATTTACTAAGTTATATTAAAATTAACACGAAGTATTATAATTAACAAATAGTATTGTAATACTTACATAGACAAGCTCCGCCCTCTCGTCAATAAGGCCGTCACCCTTCCGATTTGTGGCCAGGAAGACGGTCACCATGTCGAAGTTATCGACCTTCCTTACCTGTAATTAAATATATTATCTTAGTAATAATTTATCGAATTTGCATTAAAATATTTTTGAAAGAAAAATACATACTAGACGACGAAAATGCTCCGTCATCGGAATCGACCCACCGCACCACTTCGAGGCATGCTGCCTAGCCGTCTTGGCCTTCTCGGACTTTTCCTTGTACCTTGGCTCGTTGAATCGAGCCTTCATCGCATCCCACTGATCAGGGGTGATCCAACCTTGGATCGGCTTTCCGGCACGATCACGAGCCTTCTGATCATTAATAGCGTCGGGGATCAGCTTAGCAGCGATAGCAGGAAACATCCCCTCGATCAGCTCGGCCCGGTACGGTGGATAGAAAAACATATCTAGAAGAGTACGCAAACCAAATATTTTTCTGTAATATATAATATGCATAAATCAAATGATTAATGTTAAAAGCAAATCTATTTTAACCTTGAAGCGCGTAAACCAGTAGGCCTTCCTATCGTCCGGAGCATCCGAGTAGTTTATCCAAGGACAACCATAATTTTGCCTCAGGAGCTGGCCTAGGCGTCTCTGTACCGACGGGGGACGATATCTATACAGACATATTATATTCATAAGAAAAGTTAATTTATGATAAACACAGAAAAAAATAATAAACCAAAATACTTACTTTGTACCGTCGGCCCAGATCTCCGTCCTCGTCTCCTCCGGAGGTGCGCAGGCATCATCTGCCTGATACTGGTCGGCCGTCGGCGCAGCCTCCTCCATCTGCTCATCTGCCTCCATCGTTGTACCAGCAGGAGGAACGCTACTCTCGGAAGCAGTCTCAGGCCTGGAAGTACTCGTCCCTGGAGATATGCCACATAGCATCATGGCGGGCGGAGCTACTGTCCGATACACAGGAGTACTGGGCGACGAGGATCCAGAGCCGGTACCAGTAGGAGGTACTGAAGAAGAACCCCGTCCTCTAGCATTACCACCAGTAGGTACCGAAGGAGTAGTCTGTCCTCTGCCAGTATCAGTACCCCGTACCCCATGTCGAGAAATGCGGAACGATCTGCGACGACCTGTCATGCCTGATAACAACATATGATGAGATACAACAAAGACAACAAATAATAGAGACTAGAAATATGAAAGTACAACAAAGATAAGATAATAACCAAGACAACATATGATTATACATTTTACAAGAAATATCTAAGTCCAGATAGTATATTTTACAAGAAACGTCTAAGTTCAGATAGTACATTCTACAAGATGAAAGTACATCTCTCTCAATCATCTTCAGAATAATCATCTTGTTCGTCTTCCTCGACCTCATCTTCACTTTCATCTTCGCCTTCGTCAGCTTCGTCTTCCTCTTCGGATAATTCTACATCTTCCATATTATGTGTCGTGTAATACGTAACTTTCGTGGAGTACACATCAACAATATTGGTTACAAGAGGTAGCTCGTCCTCCTGATAAGCTTTTTCGTCAACATCAAAAGTATATCTAGCTTTAGTCTTACATACTGTCCACCAGTCAGACTTCGTTGCTCCCCATCTCGGATAAGCTATAAAGTACACGAGCTGAGCTTGAGTTGCTAGGACAAATGGTTCGTAGCCTTGATATCTACGCTTGTAGTTTATATCCACAAGACCATGCTTGTCAATTTTCCAACCTTAATTTTCAGTCGAATCGAACCATTCACACATGAACAACACGATCTTTGCAGGTTCTCTGCCATAATTATACGTCAACTCCACAATCTCTTGCAAGATGCCAAAGAAATTATTTCCTAGATCGACGTCTTTGTAGTTCGAAGATGTGATACACAAACAACTATTTTTTTTTGTGGAATCAAGATAGAGGAAGCTGTCTCTGATCGGAGCATTTGTCGACTTGAACCGAAAGCCATTGATACAGTAACTTGGCCATATTTTAACAAAAGTAATTGGTCACTTGGCAAGAGTTCTAATTAATTCAATCTCGGGTGAAATTAGACGATCGACCTGAATACCAAAGAAGAGATAGTAAGTTATTTATTGCGCAGTTGCATTAAAAGAGGCCAGTAATTACCGAGCTGCTTACATATTCGCTCAACCAAGAAGGAAAATGACGTCTCATTTCTTGTTCTAATGCTTCGTCTGTTAGGTAGGGTTTGACCGACCTCAACTCATCATTATATGTGCTGAAAAACAACGAAGCAACCGCCGATTAGTACAATAATATTAGCTTATACTATTACATTGAGATAACGTAAACTCATCATTAATTACTTACCCCTCTAGCTTCTCCACTTCATCCTCGTCGCAATTGAGTAGTACATACAACTGAGCAGCCCTTAGCACTTCGTCATTCAAATATCTCTTCTTCATTTTTCCCGAAGGCTTTCTGGACGCATTGAATACTTTCAGTATTCCATCATTAGATTCTTGATAATCGTCGTCGTTTTTCGGAGCCCTCGTTCTATTCGTAGCAACATGAGGTTTGAAATACGTCGAGCAGAAGTTTGTAATCTCCTCGAGAATATAGGCTTCACAAATAGAACCCTCGACCCGAGCCTTGTTTTTCACCTTCCTCTTTAGGTGGTTCAAATATCGCTCAAACGGGTACATCCACCGATAATCGACAGGCCCGCCAACACGTGCCTCGTAGGAAAGATGAATTGGCAAATGTTCCATGGAGTCGAAGAATCCAGGAGGAAATACTTTCTCGAGCTTGCACAGTGTTACCGCAATATCGTTCTCCTACTTTTCTAGACGATCGACGAGCAACTTACAAGAACAAAGATCTCTGAAGAATATGCTAAGCTCGGTCAATGGATTCCAAACAACCGGGGGTAAGAATTCCCGAAATGCAATCGGAATTAACCTCTCCATGAATACGTGACACAATCATGGCTCATCATACCTGTCAGTTTGTTCTCCTTGAGGTCGACGTATCTTCTCAAGTTCGAAACATACCCGTCTGGAAATTTTAGACCTTGAATCCACCTACAAAGTCTCACTTTATCCTCCTTCTCCACTGAGAAAATTGCCTTAGGCTGCTTCAACTTCCCATTCTCGTCCTCTATCAAATGCAATGCAGGACGTCGACATATTTCTTCCAAGTCCAATCTAGCCTTTGGATTGTCTTTTGTCTTCCCATTTACGTCCATTACAGTATTAATTATGTTGTCAAACACATTCTTCTCGATATGCATGACATCAAGGTTATGTCTAATCAGATTGGAGCTCCAATATGGAAGATCCCAGAATATACTCATCTTCGTCCAGTTATGAGTGCGACCAAATCCATCACACTTGTAGCCCGTAGCAGGCTCTTCAATAGCTCTTGGTAAAACTTTTACCTCTTCCTATATCGTGTATCCGGGCCACCTTGGCGGGGGATTAGCCTTCTCCACAACGCCAGCATGAAAAGCATTCATGTTCCTGCGGTACGGATGGTCCTTCGGCAGGAATTGTCGATGACAATCGAAGAAGCACGGTTTGCCTCCGTGTTTCAAACAGAAAGCCTTAGTGAGGTCCATGCAACACGAACATGAAAGACGACCATACGTGCTCCATCCAGATAACATGCCATAGGTCGAAAAGTCGTGATGGTCCACATAAGTGCTGCCCGTATCTGAAAATTTTGTTTTCTAGATACATCGTACGTGTTGGAACCTACTTCCCATAGCTGATTCAACTCATCAATCAATAGCTGTAAATACACATCGATGTTCCTTTTTGGATTGTTCGGACCTGGGATAATAACGGTGAGGAACATATACGGAGTCTTCATGTACATCCAAGGCGGTAGATTGTACGGAGTGACGATCACAGGCCAACACGAATACTGGGATCCCGAAAGTCCCAATGGGGTAAAACCGTCGGAGCAGAGACCCAATCTGACATTACGCGGATCAGAAGCAAAATTTTGATACTCTCGATCAAAGTGCTTCCATGTTTCTCCATCAGATGGGTGATCCAACACTCCTTCGGTCTGTTCCCGCTTATGCCAACTCATGTTTTCTGCAGTTTTCTTCACCATAAACGATCGCTGCAACCGCGACGTCAACGACAAGTAGTGCATCTAATCGGTAGGCTTCCTGGCACCGACAGACTTTCCTCTACTACTACTGCCCTTGTAGCGATCGGCACCACAAAATCTGCAGGCATCTTCATCATTGTCGTCTTTGTAGTACAACATGCACCCGTTGTGACATGCATCAATTTTTTCGTATCCCATCCAGAGCGATCTCACCATCCTCTTAGACCGGTAGAAGTCTTTAGGCAACTTAGCACCCTCAAGCAATATTTCTATAAGCAACTCCATAAGATGGTTGTAGCAATCTTGCGACATGTTAAAATCGGACTTAATGCTCAACAATCTTGTAACCACCTCCAACGGTGAATGATCCTCACAACTAGGATATAATGGAGTCCTTGTATTCTCCAGCGACTCCATGAACTGTGCAGCATCGGCGTTTGGTGCCTCCTCAGGTGCATCATGATGGTCTGGATCGAAACTAGGCCCCGCCGCATCAAAAATCATGTTCACCAACCCATCGTCGTAAGCAGCGTTGTTGTAGACATCCACATAAGGCTCATACTCCGATGCTAAAGACACAAGTTCTCCGTGTGTGCTCCACTGATAGTAATTCAGCGTGAAGCCCTTCGAGTATAAATGATACGTGACTTCTACTTCTGGATGATATTTCAAGTTGCGACATCTCACACATGGACCCTTAATTTTGGTACCGTCCATGTACTGAGGGAACACCTTGGCAAACTGCAGAAACTGCTGTACATCGTCTATGAATTCATCCCGCACACCGCACATGTCATCAGGATGACGGTTGTATATCCACGAACGATTCTGTAAGTAGTAATTCATATCCATATCCAATTGAGGATAATTCTGTAAGATAGATACATGCACATTGCAGTCAGTGAATGAATGTTAAGGCAGTTTAGATATGGGTGCACAATTTAGACAGAGGTCAGTAGAGAGTGAAATTTAGAGAAAACTGAGATTATTGGTGACATTTCACTCATTGGCACTTCTTCACTATTACTCACAAATGAATTGGCTGTCTCAGCTTGAAAATTTAATATTGTTTTGACAATCATTCAGCAAGTTGAGCTTGGGTTACGTAAGTCGTGTTTTGAAGCTGCAAATCTTTGCAGAAAATTTAAGTCATATTTTGACTGTACATTCTACATCATCATAGAGTTCTACAGTTGCAGAGAAATTTTAAGTCGAAACAAGAAAGAACTCTATTAGCACATAATATTCTTATAGGAGGAAATTTGGAGTTTAAATGTTAAGGAACAATGCTACACTAGGGGTCTATTTAGAGACGAGTGCCAAGCTGAATCCTATTCCAATGTTAAGGAACAATGCTACACTAGGGGTCTATTCACCACCACAAATACTTTTAAGTTGATTTCGTCTTTTGAGAATTTCAACATCTAATCACAATATTATTATTTTTCTTTAACAGCAGCTCAAAAAATGCACTTGTCTCCTACTTGCAATTCATTACTAAGGGCAAATTTTCCCCAACCTCTTGTAAAAAAAGGTGTCTATCGAGGTATAATTGTACTTGTAGGAGTACACGACACCAACTGTCCAATATCGACCCTTTGGGTCTACAAGAGTTACTTCACTGATTTTGTCAAGACAAGTAAAACTTTTTAAATTAATACCCAATATCGACCCTTTGGCTTGTGCTTGAGCAGTATCTGACTCAAACTATCTATCCTAACTAATAAATTAATATCCTACTTTAACATCTATTAACTCTCATATTCCTTCTCACATAAACTAATATCCTAATCTAAACTAACCCTCTAACTGAAACTAATATCTAAACAATGCTAATCATGAACTAACACCCTAACCTGGAAGTCCACACTGCTCAAGCACAGGCCATAGGCCAAGTTATAAGGCAAAATGCAGGCAACTGCCTGTAGCTACAAGGCAAAACCAAATGTTGACGGTATATATACCGTAAATATTTAAAAAGTTTACTTGTCTTGACAAACTGAGTGAAGTAACTCTTATAGACCGAAAGGGTTGATGAGATTTTCATGTTTTCCTTAGTAATGAATTGCCCGATACCGATACCGATACTGTGAACCTTGGTTAACATTAATATTTCCACACTTCTCTAGGCTGAGGTAGAGGTAGATATCATATGATGCGGAATAGCCGGCTCAATGAACCAAATGAGAAGAAAAGAAGTAGGGAAGCTCACTCTATACACTCTAGGATACTACGATATACTACTAGTATACTCACTCTATACACTCTTACTTATGCAAGCCTTTTGAGGCAATCAGCATTATACTAGATTTTTGAAAAAATCTAGAACTCTGATAGGCCCAAAAGGCTTGGCATAAGTAAATTTAATTTCTAGAGAATGGCTCAAAATACTGTACCAATCATACCTATACTTCTAAGATACTCTATACACTCTAGGTACTATGACTGAATGTCACGACCTGCACCCTGAAGAGGGGCACGAGCACGTGGTAGAACGCTGTATATAGGGTCTATAAATACTACGACTAAAATAGATAAATGTACCTGTACAGTATATACACTCCGAATGGAGGTGGCATAGCAATACAGTCTCAATCACATATATCAAACTAAGGTAGATAGCATGGAAAAGAGATATGATAGATAAAACAGGAAATGAGTCCAAGATCCACACAAGTCAGAGCTATACACAAACATCCAGAGTCTCAGAAAATATATAAGATACTACAAACTGAAATGTACTAGCTGGCTCGCAGGCCAGGCAAATCTAACTAAACTATGCTACTCTGGGTGAGCAAAGTCTAGTGGCTCTACCAACAAGCCACGGTCTAAGTCTAATCCATCAGACTCAACCCCATAGTAGGTCGGGCAATCAGCCTCTGAATCATCTGTAAAATTTGTCAACGGTATCCTGTCAGAAAAATGAGCAAGTACAAATACCAACAGCAGTTCCATATGAATTGAGAAATACTATAAGAGACAGCAATAATGAAATATAAGACAAAGATATAGGCGACTTGGGAACCATTTGAAAGCCGAGTTACAACCCTTGAACCAAACAAGGACCGGAGTTGTAACCCTTCTTTCAAACATGACTTAGTCTCAAATCATGGTATAGTATAAAGACAGGTAGAGCATGTGAGTAATGGAATCATAGCATGGTAAGAAGTACAGAAAGTAAAGCTGAACTGGAATATAAGATACGCTAATAAATATAAAAGGTGATTTGAACTATTAGAGCGATATGTGATCGGCTAGGGAGTCAAGAGAGAGTTATCCACTTGGCCCGACAATCTGCGGTGTCCTCAACGGAGAGTCATGGCGTCCAACCTGGATAACTGGTAATGGGGTATCTGCTACACCCTACATGAGGTGAGGGTGGCGCTAGCAAAATAGTTACAGGAAGGCTTTGATCACATAACCCCTAATAATTTCCCTATCTCCGAATAGTATCACGGATCCGGACATGGCACGTCATGACACAGGGTTCGAGAGCAGGGGGCCATCCCACTCCCAAATCAATGTCTATATAAGTACAGGAAACACAGAAATATCACATACTCATATACCAAGAAAGTCTAGGAATAATATCTCATGACAGGATCCGACGTATACTAGTCCGTGAACCGTCGTGTCAGGAATCATGTAAAACACTACAACTAAATCGGATATAGTAGATATCAAGACAATGAAAACTATCAGTGAATGTACTCGCATGTGGTCCTGAGCTGATAGGGTGAACAGACGCTCAGAGTAATCACAGACCTAAAATAAGATACTATGAGTCAAACAGGGCTTAATACTGAAAAAGGAAACTAATATAAGCCATAAATGCAAGTCTAAGTCAAAACTAGGTCAATCTGGGTCAAACTAAGTCATATTAGGTCATACTGGTTCATACTAGTTCATACTAGGTCACTGGGAGTTAATCCAAGTCAAACTAGGTCAAACGGGGTCAAAGGTTGACTTACAGTTGACTTTTGGTCAAAAAGTCAACTCTGGTCAACTCTGGTCAACTCTAGGTCAACCCTAGGTCAACCCTAGGTCAAACTAGTCTAATGTTGACCAACTATTGACTTTCAGTCAACTGGTCAACTCTGGTTTGGTTTCGGTCAAATCTAGTCGCTTAAAGACTAAGTTTGACTCTCGGTTGACTTTTGTTGACTTTTGGTCAAAATGGTCAGCCGACGTCAATACTAGTCTATGAGCACTATATTTGATCATTACCAACCAAGGGAATCAAGTCCTAACCCTATCTTAGACTCTAGACTCAAATACCCTTATTCCTAGGTAAAACCTATATTACCCTACCAATACCTTACCATGTATCATATACCACTCACATCACTCTAGCACTCACATATATCACACTCACTCACACACAACACTCTCACATAATATCACACTCTAATAGGCTTTCCTATAGGTGTCCTATTAGTTTGCACATAGGCTAAACTATGGTTCACTAGCTACACTCACTTAGGCTCTCTCTCACACACACACAACTCAGAGATACACCCACAAACAAACTAATTTGTGGACTGATAAGGAGTGTGTTGGTGGACTAAAATTGGGGTGTTATAGGGCTGAAATATGGGGGTTTAAATGGGATGCAAAGACTGCCATGTATAGAGTGGTTTAAGGGGATTGATATGGAGCAATGTGGACTGAATATTGGTGACAGTTGGAGGCTAATTTGGAGGGTACAATGACAGCCATTAGGCTGTGTTTGGGACAGCAAAGTGGGGGGGGGAACTGGACTGAATGGGAGAAATGTGGACAGCACTGTGATAGGAAAATTGGACTGTTGGGGCTGTCTTGGGACAGTCCAAGGGACAGCCATATAAGGCTAACAAGTGGACTGTTTTAGGACAGCCACTTGGGGAAATCTGGACTGGTTTATGACAGTAAATGTGGCAACTTGGGGACAGGTTTTCAGGAGCAAAAAGGACAGTAATGTGGCTGATATGCTGCTGTTATGGTGGGTAATCCCCCTCTATAGTCACTCACAAACACTCCTCTACATCCCTCTATCTAACACTCATCCCCTCTCAACCAAATCCTCAAACACTTCACATACACTTCTCTTCTACCCCAACACACACACCAATACACAAACACTCACCCTCACTTGGCCGAACCTGTGTGCCCCCCCCATACCAACACAAACACATACACATTCCTACCAATATATATATATACATATATATAAACCAATATATATATATACATATATATATACATAGATTTTAGGAATATATATACATAGATTTTAGGAATATATATACATATAATAATTTAGAAAGTAGAAAAAAAATACATATATATATACATAGAGATTAATATATATATATATATATATATATATATATATATATATATATATATATATATATATATATATATATATATATATATATATATCACCATATATATATATATATATATATAAATATATATATTTTTTTTTTTCCATATATATATATATATATATATATATATATATATATATATAATATATATATATATATATATATATATATATATATATATATATATATATATATATATATATATATATCACCACATATATACACATATAGATTTTAGGAATATGATACATTATGATACATAGGGAAACACATTCTAAACACATCGTAAAATCTGGAATAATATTAGAACAACCTAAAATTAATACACAAATGATTCCACAAGTGTCCACATAAGGTTTTCCCCATTAGGACACGATCCTACTCATAGGACACCTCTACAAGTGTCCAAACGGACACGAAATGGACACCAAAGGGCACAAAACCATGGGGGTCATTCCTATAGGTCAATACCATTCTAATGCATGAGAGAAATGAGGAAAGGAAGGAATTTATACCTCTCGGTGACTCGAATCGATCCCGATACGCCACCGACACGTAGGAATCCCAAACGGACACGGACAAGCTCCGAATCCTCTCAAACTTGAGTAGCTCCCTCCTTGTCTTGAATGGAGAAGGAAGGAAAAAGATTGGGTGAAAAAATGGGAGGATTTGGTGGAAAAATTTCTAGGGTTTTGCTCTCTAGAAAAATTAGGGAAGAACAAGAGAGAGAATGGAAAAGGAAATAATGAAGTGGCTATGCCTATCCACTCCAAAAAGGTGGCCGGCCATGGGGTCCCTTTTGTCCTATTGGAAAAAGTCCAAAAAGCCCCTTTTCCAATCTATTTGCTAAAACATGGAAAGGGGTTTAAGTCGGGGGTAGTTTGGTCATTCCTAAAACCACTAATCCAAATTAATCCTAACCAAAATAATTAGCCTAGTCACTAACTAAAATACTAACATGTGGGCCATGGCTAACTAGTGTGTGGGCCCGTTAGAGTCAAAACTACCCCGGATCTCCGATACAAGTCGGAATGAGTTAAAATTCGAACCCGACTCAAATAACCCCAAAATAATACAATAAATAAATAAATAATTCCAAAATAATTTTAAAGTGGAAAATTACTAAAATACCCCTGTTTATGGAAACTGGGGGTGACAAATCTATCCACCATAAAAAAATTGTCCTCAAAATTAAAACAAACATACACTGAATCACATGGAGAAACAAAATTATACCGCAGGGCTCGAAGAGATAAGGGAAACGCTCCCGCATGTCGTCCTCTCTCTCCCAGGTAGACTCACCTGGAGAGTGATGCCTCCATACAACACGAACCAAGGGTATAACCTGGTTCCGGAGCACCTTCTTCCTACAATCCAGAATCTCCACAGGCTGCTCTGGATAGTGAAGAGTAGGCCCCACCTCGATCGCTGAATGGTCTAATACATGGCTGGGGTCCGCCACGTACCATCTCAGCTGCGATACATGGAATACGTTTTGTACCCCCTCTAGCGTAGGCGGCAAGTCTAGCCGGTAAGCCACTACACCGACCCTCTCAAGGATGGTGAAAGGTTCGATGTAGCGCAGACTAAGCTTCCCGCCCCCACCAAAGCGAATCGTGCCCCGTGTCAGAGAAATCTTCAGGAACACCAAAGCACCAGCCTAGACATAAAACAAACTCAGCACACAGGACAACAAAATCACAAACAATCACAAACAGGAACTGAAACTAACCTCGAACTCTAACAGTCTCCGGTAGCTATCGGCCCAATGCCGCTGCCTATCCTGAGCCACCCGAAGTCTGTCTCTAATCAGCCTGACCTTCTCAGCTGCATCCACCACCATCTCCGGTCCAAGCAGCACTCTCTCGCCAACATCGTCCCATGTCAAGGGAGTACGACATCTCCGTCCGTATAGAGCCTCGAATGGCGACATCTCTATACTGGCCTGATAGCTGTTGTTGTAAGCAAACTCTACCAGGTGAAGATGATCCTCCCAAGAACCCCCGAGATCTATCACACACGTGCGAAGCATATCCTCCAAAGTCTGGATAGTCCTCTCCGACTGCCCGTCTGTCTGGGGGTGATAAGCGGTACTAAACTTGAGCGAGGTACCCAAGCTAGCCTGCAAACTCCTCCAAAAGTGGGAAGTGAAACGGCTATCCTGATCTGAAACTATGCTCACAGGAACCCCATGCAATCGCACGATCTGACGAACATACAGCTCTGCCAACCTCTCTGTAGACAATCCCACCTTGAAAGGCAAAAAGTGGGCCGATTTCGTCAATCTATCAACTATGACCCAAATCGCGTCTTTCCCTCCTGGAGATCGTGGAAGTCCGGACACAAAGTCCATGGTGATGTGCTCCCACTTCCACTCAGGAATGGGTAGTGGCTGTAGCAATCCACCAGGCCTCTGCCTCTCGGCCTTCACCTACTAATAAACCAAGCAGCGAGATACAAACTGAGCTACCTCGCGCTTCATGCCGTACCACCAAACGTGCTCCCTTAGATCTTTGTACATCTTGTTGGCACCAGGATGCATAGAGTACTGAGAGCGATGTGCCTCCTGAAGAACCTCCTCCCGAAGTTCCCCACTCGGAACGCACAGTCTAGCACCGTGCCACAGCGACCCATCCTCGGCAATAAAGAAATCATCGAGCAAACCTGCCCGTACCTGCTCCCTGATGCTCCTCAGGGCAACATCATCATACTGTGCTGATCTGACTCTGTCCATCAACTCAGACTGAATCTGTAAACCCCATATCTGCACCTCCATGCCCGGAATAATCACCTCGATTCCTAAACTGTCCAGGTCAGCCAAAAGATGACGGTTTGCTGTCAGATACATAGCCACTGGATACCTGCTCAAGGCATTTGTAACTACGTTGGTCTTTCCTGGATGGTACTGCAAGGCGATATCGAAATCCTTTATCAGCTCAAGCCAACATCTCTGCCGTATGTTCAGCTCCTTCTGTGTGAACACGTACTTCAAGCTCTTATGATCAGTGAAGATCTCCACCCGCTCTCCGTACATATAGTGCTTCCACAATTTCAGGGCAAAGATAACAGCGGCTAACTCCAGATCGTGAGTCGGGTAGTTCTTCTCATGAGGACGTAACTGCCTAGATGCATAGGCAATCACCTTCCCGTGCTGCTAAAGTTCACAACCCAGACCCCGGCCAGAAGCGTCGCTGTAAATCGAGAAACCACCGGTCCCAGACGATAATGTCAAGATCGGAGCTGATGTCAACCTCTTCTTCAGCTCATCGAAGGCGGCCTGATACTCCTCAGTCCAAACGAACTCCACGTCCTTCTTGGTGAGTCTAGTCATCGGCTCCGCGATCCGCGAGAAATCCTGGACGAACTTCCGATAGTAGCCCGCCAATCCCAGAAAGCTCCGAATTTCGGCAACTATACTGGGCGGAGACCAAGACTCTACCACAGCAATCTTCTTCTGGTCTACTGAGATCACGTGCTCGGTCACAACATGACCCAAGAACTCGACCTGGTCCAGGAAGAACTCACACTTCGACAGCTTCCCATACAACTGCTCCTTTCTCAAAGTCTCGAGCACAATCCTCAGATGCTCCTCGTGCTCCTCCGACATCTTTGAGTAGACCAGGATGTCGTCTATGAAGACCACCACGAACTTGTCAAGGTACTGATGGAATACCTCGTTCATCAAGTTCATGAACACAGCTAGGGCGTTGGTCAACCCAAATGGCGTCACAGTGAACTCGTACTGGCCGTTCCGAGTCCAAAAAGCTGTCTTCGGAATGTCTTCCTTCTTCACCTTCAGCTGATGATAGCCGGACCTCAGATCTATCTTTGAAAACACCTTGGCACCGCTCAACTGATCGAACAAGTCGTCAATCCTCGACAATGGGTACTTATTCTTAATAGTGAGGTTGTTGAGCGCCCTGTAGTCGATACACATGTGAACCATCATTCTTCGGTACAAACAGGACTGGCGCTCCCCAAGGCGATGAACTGGATCTAATGAATCCCCTGTCCTGCAGCTCGTCGACCTGCTTCTTCAGCTCTGCCAACTCGCTGTTGTTGACCCTATAGACGTGCTGTGAGATAGGCTCAGCACCCGACACTAAGTCTATAGAGAACTCAATGTCTCTATCCGGCGGCATCCCAGGCAACTCTTCGAGAAAAACATCCATGAAGTCAGCTATCAATGGATGAGGTAATGCCTGCCCCGCCAGTAAAGCTCTGCAGAACCCATCTTCCGGCTCAGCTGCTCCTCTGGCAAACACAATCTCTGGCTCTCCCGGCAGCCTAAACAGAATCCTACCTCCTCTACAGTCTATAGTAGCATGGTGCATGCTCAACCAATCCATTCCGAGTACCACATCGTACCTCGGAAGGGGCATTACGAGCAAGCACGCACCCAAAACTCGGCCTCCTACAGTAACTCTCCGTCCCTTACAGATATTGTTGACCAGGATGATGCCTCCCCCGGTCAATATCTTGCAAGTCCTACCCAAAGGTTCAGCAATAATATTGTGTCGCAGAGCAAAGGAAACAGACACAAAACTATGAGAGGCACCGGAATCAAATAAGGTAAATGCAGGAAATGAATCAAGAAGAACGTGACCTGCCACTACATCGCCTACTGGCTCTGCCTCTTCCTCTGCTGTCAGGGTAAGCACTCTGCCCGCAGGGGCTCCCCTCTGGTGCTGCGTAAAACGCTGCTGCTGAGTCTGAAGTGGAGGACCTCTCTGCTGAACTGCTGGTCCTCTGGTCGGCTGTGCTCTGTCCTGGACTCCTCGGACTCCCTGAATACGGTAGTCCTTTAGCTGGTGATCGGGCGCCCCACAGTATAAGCAGACGCCCAACCTCTTCCTGTAAACCTCTCTAGTGTACCCTGGCTTCCCGCAGAAGTTACACTGTGTAGCCGGCCTCTGACCCTGACCCTGACCCTGGTGCTGCTGGGCACGCGCCGGTGCCTGCTAAAACTGCAACTGAGGCTGCTGCTGCTGGAACTGCCTCTGCTGGAAATATGGGCGCTTCACCGGCCCTGCACTCGAACTAGCTCCAAGTGCGTCACTGCCCCTCTTCGGCTTAAGGCCGAAGTCCTCCTCTACAATCTGTGCCTCCATAAGGATCTGCTCGAAGGTCGCGTCACGTCTCCCAGAGGTGCGAGTATGCACTGCATATATAAGGCCCCTCCGGAACTTCCGGGCCTTGTACCCCTCATCCTGGACCAAACTAGGTGCAAACATGCTCAGGCGGAAGAACTCCGCTGCATACTCGTCTACCGACGAGTTCCCCTGCATTAGACTGGAAAACTGCCCCTCCAAAGCTGTCAAGGCTACATCTGGGTAGAACTTCTCCTTAAAGAGTTTTCTGAAGTCCTTATAAGACAATCCCCTCACTGACGCACACGGATCCGTGCGGTACCAAGTCAGCGCTATGTCAAAAAATTGGCTCGCTGTAGAAGTCACCCACAGACCTCTCAGGACCTCTGCCAACTCCAGACTCCGTTGGACATCCTCTAGCCATTCGTCCGCGTATAGGATACCCTCGGTACCCTTTAACTCCCGCAGGTTCATCTTCCTGAAGTCGAGGTGCGTACCGGGCCTCCCCTGACCCTGCTGCTGTACTGGTGCTCCCTGAACTGTAGCCGGTGCACTTCTCTCCACTGCTGCCATCGCTAGCTGATGCGAGTTCTCCATTGTCTGCCGCAACAACTCTGCCTTTGTGTTCTGAGTCTGCAACATCTGCTGCAGAAAGGCCATCATCCCCTGGGTATCTGTCGGTAACTGAGGCGGCGGTGGAAGAATATCAGGGACGACCATGGACGGTCCCGCTGCTGGAGGTGGAAGACCTCCTGGAACCGTCTCTACTGCTGCTCCCGCCTGAGGGGAAGGAACTGAGGTGGCAGCTCCCTCAGGTGCAGCTCCCGTAGCCGGAGGCGGAAGACCTGCCGGGTCGGGCCTCTCCGGTACAGCGCTAGAACTCGCTGCCTGAGAGCGAGTGATCGTCATCCTGAGGATAGATTGAAACAAGGAATCAATACGGCACATGATAGGAATATCAAAGAAGGACAATTAAATTCAGTACAAAAGAATTTGTCATAGTAATCAAAAGATCAGAAATTTCCTAAAATGTGATTGAGTAACTCCTATCATACCCTAGATCCTATGTCCTAATTGCAGGCTCTTAATTAGTACTCTAAGTCGAGCACCATTACGAGATCGTACTAATTGCGACACAGACCTACATGGGCCACCACAAAAATGTGTCGTGACCCGCACCCTGAAGAGGGGCACGAGCACGTGTTTACGTCCAGCCTACGCCGCAGAATCGGCGGTAGAGCGCTGTATATAGGGTCTGTAAATGCTACGACTAAAACAGATAAATGTACCTGTACAGTATATATACTCTGAATGGAGGTGACATAGCAATACAGTCTCAATCACATATATCAAACTAAGGTAGATAGCATGGAAAAGAGATATGATAGATAAAACAGGAAATGAGTCCAAGATCCACACAAGTCAGAGCTATACACAAACATCCAGAGTCTCAGAAAATATATAAGATACTACAAACTGAAATGTGCTAGCTGGCTCGCAGGCCAGGCAAATCTAACTAAACTATGCTACTCAGGGTGAGCAAAGTCTAGTGTCTCTACCAACAAGCCACGGTCTAAGTCTAATCCATCAGACTCAACCATATAGTAGGTCGGGCAATCAGCCTCTGAATCATCTGTAAAATTTGTCAACGGTATCCTGTCAGGAAAATGAGCAAGTACAAATACCAACAGCAGTTCCATATGAATTGAGAAATATTATAAGAGACAGCAATAATAAAATATAAGACAAAGATATAGGCAACTTGGGAACCATTTGAAAGCCGAGTTACAACCCTTGAACCAAACAAGAACCAGAGTTGTAACCCTTCTTTCAAACAGGACTTAGTCTCAAATCATGGTACAGTATAAAGACAGGTAGAGCATATGAGTAATAGAATCATAGCATGGTGAGAAGTACAGAAAGTAAAGCTGAACTGGAATATAAGATACGCTAATAAATGTAAAAGGTGATTTGAACTATTAGAGCGATATGTGATCGGCTAGGGAGTCAAGAGAGAGTTATCCACTTGGCCCGGCAATCCGCGGTGTCCTCAACAGAGAGTCATACCGTCCAACCTGGATAACTGGTAATGGGGTATCTGCTACACCCTACGTGAGGTGAGGGTGGCGCTAGCAAAATAGTTACAGGAAGGCTTTGATCACACAACCCCTAATAATTCCCCCATCCCCGAATAGTATCATGGATCCGGACATGGCACGTCATGACACAGGGTTAGAGAGCAGGGGGCCAGCCCACTCATAAATCAATGTCTATATAAGTATAGGAAACACAGAAATATCACATACTCATATACCAAGAAAGTCTGGGAATAACATCTCATGACAGGATCCGACGTATACTAGTCCGTGAACCGTCGTGTCAGGAATCATGTAAAATACTACAACTGAATCGGATATAGTAGATATCAAGACAATGAAAACTATCAATGAATGTACTCACCTGTGGTCCTGAGCTGATAGGGTGAACAGACGCTCAGAGTAATCACAGACCTAAAATAAGATACTATAAGTCAAACAGGGCTTAATACTGAAAAAGGAAACAAATATAAGCCATGAATGCAAGTCTAAGTCAAAACTAGGTCAATCTGGGTCTAACTAAGTCATACTAGGTCATAGTGGTTCATACTAGTTCATACTAGGTCATTGGGAGTCAATCCAAGTCAAACTAGGTCAAACGGGGTCAAAGGTTGACTTACAGTTGACTTTTGGTCAAAAAGTCAACTCTAGTCAACTCTGGTCAACTCTAGGTCAACCCTAGGTCAAACTAGTCTAATATTGACCAACTGTTGACTTTTAGTCAACTAGTCAACTTTGGTTTGGTTTTGGTCAAATCTAGTCGCTTAAAGACTAAGTTTGACTCTCGGTTGACTTTTGTTGACTTTTGGTCAAAATGGTCAACCGACGTCAAAACTAGTCTATGACACTATATTTGATCATTACCAACCAAGGGAATCAAGTCCTAACCCTATCTTACACTCTACACTCAAATACCCTTATTCCTAGGTAAAACCTATATTACCCTACCAATACCTTACCATGTATCATATACCACTCCTCACATCACTCTAGCACTCACATATATCACACTCACTCACACACAACACTCTCACATAATATCACACTCTAATAGGCTTTCCTATAGGTGTCCTATTAGTTTGCACATAGGCTAAACTATGGTTCACTAGCTACACTCACTTAGGCTCTCACACACACACACACACACACACAACTCATAGATACACCCACACACAAACTAATATGTAGACTGATATGGAGTGTGTTGGTGGACTGAAATTGGGGTGTTACAGGGCTGAAATATGGGGGTTTAAATGGGATGCAAAGACTGCTATGTATAGAGTGGTTTAAGGGGATTGATATGGAGCAATGTGGACTGAATATTGGTGACAGTTGGAGGCTAATTTGGAGGGTGCAATGACAGCCATTAGGCTGTGTTTGGGACAGCAAAGTGGGGTGGGGGGGAACTGGACTGAATGAGAGAAATGTGGACAGCACTGTGATGGGAAAACTGGACTGTTGGGGCTGTCTTGGGACAGTCCAAGGGACATCCATATAAGGCTAACAAGTGGACTGTTTTAGGGCAGCCACTTGGGGAAATCTGGACTGGTTTATGACAGTAAATGTGGCAATTTGGGGACAGGTTTTCAGGAGCAAAAGGGACAGTAATGTGGCTGATATGCTGCTGTTATGGTGGGTAATCCCCCTCTATAGTCACTCACAAACACTCCTCTACATCCCTCTATCTAACACTCATCCCCTCTCAACCAATTCCTCAAACACTTCACATACACTTCTCTTCTACCCCAACACACACACCAATACACAAACACTCACACTCACTTGGCCGAACCTGTGTGCCCCCCCCCCCCCATACCAACACAAACACATACACATTCCCACCAATATATATATATATATATATATATATATATATATATATATATATGTATATATATAGATATGTATATATATATATATGTATATATATATATATATACATATATATATATACATATATATATATATACATATATATATATATATATATATATATATATATATATATATATATAAATATATATATATATATACATATATATATTTTATACATATATATATACATAGAGATTAATATATATATCACCACATATATACACATATAGATTTTAGGAATATGATACATTATGATACATAGGGAAACACATTCTAAACACATAGTAAAATCTGGAATAATATTAGAACAACCTAAAATTAATACACAAATGATTCCACAAGTGTCCACATAGGGTTTTCCCCATTAGGACACGATCCTACTCATAGGACACCTCTACAAGTGTCCAAACGGACACGAAATGGACACCAAAGGGCACAAAACCATGGGGGTCATTCCTATAGGTCAATACCATTCTAATGCATGAGAGAAATGAGGAAAGGAAGGGATTTATACCTCTCGGTGACTCGAATCGATCCCGATACGCCACCGACACGTAGGAATCCCAAACGGACACGGACAAGCTCCGAATCCTCTCAAACTTGAGTAGCTCCCTCCTTGTCTTGAATGGAGAAGGAAGGAAGAAGATTGGGTGAGAAAATGAGAGGATTTGGTGGACAAATTTCTAGGGTTTGCTCTCTAGAAAAATTGGGGAAGAACAAGAGAGAGAATGGAAAAGGAAATAATGAAGTGGCTATGCCTATCCACTCCAAAAAGGTGGCCGGCCATGGGGTCCCTTTTGTCCTATTGGGAAAAGTCCAAAAAGCCCCTTTTCCAATCTATTTGCTAAAACATGGAAAGGGGTTTAAGTCGGGGGTAGTTTGGTTATTCCTAAAACCACTAATCCAAATTAATCCTAACCAAAATAATTAGCCTAGTCACTAACTAAAATACTAACATACGGGCCATGGCTAACTAGTGTATGGGCCCGCTAGAGTCAAAACTACCCCGGATCTCCGATACAAGTCGGAATGAGTTGAAATTCGAACCCGACTCAAATAACCCCAAAATAATACAATAAATAAATAAAAAATTCTAAAATAATTTTAAAGTGGAAAATTAATAAAATACCCCTGTTCATGGAAATTGGGGGTGACACTGAACTAACTCTCTAACACTCTAATGACACTCACTCACATATACCCACTTTTATTTATAGGTACAGGCTAGAGCACTGTCAACCATAGATGATGCTCTGATTTTCAAAAAATCATGCGTCGATGACACTTCAATTGAAAGTGATGAATCATGCACCTTGATTCATGTGACATGCGACTGTTATGTGCAAAATAGATGCCTCAACTTTTGCGTCATTGCGCCAACATCGCTCAAACGTTCAAAAAGATTGTTTGTTCATGATCACATTGGTTTACCCCTTTTTTTGGTAGTTCAACAACCTCATTTTTTGCTTAAAAACTCATACTGTATATATAAGGATGGAAAGGGAAGAGGGAGAGTAGGCCCCTTATAGAGAGCTTAGTCATATTTTAAGGGGGTGGCTTATCGCACAAGCGTCCATGACATAAAGGTGCATGGGTGCTCACGCGGGTAAATGTATTTGTGCTCGCCCGCAGTAATAGAACAAGCACGCACGTGCGAGCAGTTATAGATCTGGTGCGCCCCTAGTGGTTGTGTTTCTCAAGAACATAAACGCGTATGCGGGTGGGTTTAGTACGGGTGTGCGACTAGCGGTATATAGGTATATGTGCTCACCCATGACTAAGAACAAGAGCAAACATATGCATGCCCAAACAAAGATAACGTTTATGATCGATCATAAAAATGACCTTGGATGCGATAAAATCAATCGAGAATCGAATTAAAACGAATTTAGATTTTTTTTCCTATTGAGTTAAAAACCAGAACTTACAAGTCTCAGTCTTGGGTTCTTAGCGACCATCTTGCTAGAGTTGTTACTTGGTCAAGAGGATCTCATTTTAATTATCCTATTTTTTGATGGGCTCATCTTTGGACTAATAGGATATGTTCCCAAATGTTGATCCTCAAAATCATGCTAGGTATCGTGAAGTATACCAATTCTTAACGTTGTTATTATTATTATTATTATTATTATTATTATTATTATTATTATTATCATTATTCACACACCCATCGACACTCTAAACAGTTACTAACACTCCGATCAGGTCAGATGCCTGCTACGCTTCTACTAGAACAATCTTACATTTGTCCAATTCTTAATGTGGTTATAGATCATATTGAAATACCTATAGTAAAGTTGGAAGAGATTCGATTCCACCCTAATTTGTGACCCAACCGTAGGACTTGTACCTGTAAGACTTGAGAGGACGGGATCATAAGTCATGGCTGTTGAGTTTGTCTAGATCCGACCTGAAAACTACCCTAGTGGTGATCACCAAGTATGTTTTATTTTCTGGTAGTGGTGTGTGTGCGTGTCGTGTGTGTCATGTCTGTGTGTGTGCATGTCGTGTATGTCGTATCGTGTCTGTGTTAGCACGTCAAGAGGAGGGAGTTAGGGTTAGGGTTTACCTGCCTTGGTCGGAGTCGGGTCGGGGTCGTCGGGGCTGGAGCAGCGGTGGAGCCGGGTTGGCGTCGGAGTCGGGTCGGCGTCGACGAGGGGAATCAACGGTAGAGGGGGGATGCCGGAGGAACGGGGGTCGCCGCAGGGAAGGGGGTCACCGCAGGAGGGGGTAGACGGAGGGAGGGGTCGCCGGAGGGAGGGGGTCCCCGGAGAGGAGAGAGAAAGGGGGAGAGAAATTTGGGGAGCGGGAGATTGAAAATTTTGGATGAAAGAAAATAAAAGATCGAACGGGTGGAACCCTATATGAAACATTTTAGCGACGTCCACAAAGGACGTCGCTAAACATCGCTATTCAATAAAAATCTGGCGACGTCCCTAATATGGAGTCGCAAAACGTCGCTGAGTTAAACAAAATAGCGATGTTTTGTGACTAGACCGCGACATCAGCTTTCCAAAGCATAATGTGTGGCGCTAACGGTCGCTAAACGTCGCTGATAGTGACGTTCAGCGACGTTTTTATATAACGTCGCTAAATACACAAATATTACCAACATATATGACTAGCGTCGCTAAATTCGTCGCCAATATGACTTATTTGGGTAGTGAGAACTCACCCTCTACATCTATATATATATACCACACTAAAACATATATATATATAGACACACACATCATTCAAATATATATATATATCAAGACACACAATCAATACAACATAACCAACACACAACAAAATATATATACATGAATATATATTAAGATACTTTATGATACATGAAAAGAAAATGTAAAGTCACGCAAGAACACATCTCTAACATATAAAAATATGAGATTAAAACATGTATTAAATCATTCAAACATAAAGACAAACACAAGTGTGTCCAATATTGGGGGTTTCCCACATGGACACAACAACACATCAAGGATACTCCTAAATGTCTCTAAATGGACACAAATGGAGACACAACCATGGGGGTGATTCCTATGGGTTCAAAACATTCCTAAGTGCATGAGAGTTTGATTTAGAGGGTAGATTTTACCTTCCAGGAGCTAAAATCTCAAAGAACTCCTTCCGATACAGTACCGACAAGAAAGGATCTCCAAAAGGATACGAACCAATGCAAACTCCTCCCAAACTTGGCTAGCACCTTCTCTTGCTAGAGTAGAGAAGAAATGAAGAAGATTGGATGGAAGAATGGATTGATTTGGGGGTGAAATCAATGGAGTCTCTTCTCAAATTTGGGAAGAACTCAAGAGAGAAATTTGTGGCTAAGAACAAAATGAGATGACTCAACCCCTCTCCTTTCATGGTCGGCCACAATGGCTAGCTATCCCCATTTTGGTAAAGTCTAAAATGCCCTCCATTAGCTCTTATTGGTTCAACTTAAATTAGGTTTTGGTTTGAGGCTAAATTAGACTAGTTTGAGTCTCTAATCAACCCAACCTAGTCATGAATATTTAGTCTAACCATACTAACTTAAATATTGTCATGTGGGCCATGTCTAACTAATGAATGGGTCCTACTAGAGTCAAAGCTACCCCGGGTCTCCGATACAAGTCGGATTGAGTTAAAATTCGAACCCGACTCAAATAACCCCAAAACAATATCATAAATAATAAAAAATTCCAAAATTATTCTAAAGTGGAAAATGACCAAAATATCCCTATTCTTGAAAACTAGGGGTGACAGGATCACCGTTGGATTTTCTAACCCTGACTAGTAACGACTAGAAATATAGCCATTGGAATCATTGATGTGACCAGATTGGGATCATTGATGGGACATGATCTAACCGTTCGATTCTGAGCGATAATATTTTGGATTATTCGTCAGATTTTTGTGGGCTTCCATCGGATAATCCAATAGCCCCCAGAAGGTTTTATGTGGTCCATTCGGATCATCATGTGGATTTTTGCGGAGATACGTCAGATCTTTTCCTTGTCTGCCCAAAAATGATTATGGTTCAATATCAACCACAGCTTTCGAATTTGCCATCCATTTCTTGTGTCTACAATTATTTCTAAGACTCATTACAAACTCCAGATATACTTAAGTAGGTGCAGACTTCTTTAGATTCTTGAAATTATGATGGCATGGCTTGGCTGTCCGGGCAGCATAACCCCCGAATACGAAGATGTCGTAGTAAAGTTCAGAGAAATCTTGTGGGAGACCGTTGTCTTTGGCCATCATGATTCTTCATGCATATGTCCATGTTGATCTTGCTTATTGGTTTTCTGTAAATACATGTTAGATGAACAATATAATATACATAGTAGCAAGTATGATAAAGATAATGCATATTTGGACTATGGTAAGTTTAAGTATAAATACTATAGTGATAGCATAAATATTAGAGATATCACAATATTAAATTTAATCGAATAACCACAATAAAAAATATGGTTAGATCATTGGGCTAACAATCTCTCCTTTTTTATTATGGCAACTCATTAAATTTAAGATATGTATAATAGATAGCATTAATATGTAAAACAATAAGCACATATCACTTAAGGGTATAATTATAAGTGTAAATGGTACCGTGATTACATGATGATTAGTGATAATATAATGCTAAACTTAATCGAGTTATTATATTCAAAAATATGATACAATCATTGGACTAATAATCTCCCCTTTTTTATATAGCAAATCGGTTAAGTTTAGTATGATAGCATAAATATTAGAGATATCATAATATTAAATTTAATCGAATAACCACAATAAAAATATGGTTAGATCATTGGGCTAACAATCTCTCCTTTTTTTGTTATGACAACTCGTTAAATTTAAGATACGTATAATAGAAACACATAGCATTAATATTTAAAATAATAAGCACATATCACTTAAGGGTATAATTATAAGTGTAAATGCTGCAGTGATTACATGATAATTAGTGATAATATAATGCTAAACTTAATCGAGTTATCATATTCAAAAATATGATACAATCATTGGACTAATAATCTCACCTTTTTTATTATAGCAAATCGGTTAAGTTTAGTAATGGACGCAATAGATGCATGTATCACTAATATACGAAAGTCATAAGCATATATCATTAAAAGTATAGCACTTAAATTACTTCTACCCCCCTTTTAGAAACATATAAATACATACTTAAACTTACTTCTCCCCTTTTGACATGATCAAAAATAAGCTGCCCCATACTAAGAGATAAAATGGGATCAATTAAAGCAAATCACTACAAGAAAAAGGGTTTTTTTTATGGTTAATCCTCATCAAGAAAGGGTTATCTTGATGGTTGTGCATCCGTCAAGTAGGCTAGAGTCAAGAAAATTCTTCACTTTTCTTGACGGTTTTTGTAAGGGTTTTTCTTAAAGGTTATTAACCGTCATCTAAAAAAATTCTTGACTGTTTTTAGTTGTCAAGAAAAGTAGTTTAAAAAACCGTCAAGATAGTTGAAATTTTTTTTGACTCTGGCCTAGATGACGACTATTAACCGTCATGAAATCTATTTTTGACTGGAAGAAACCGTCAAGAAAATCTTTTATTTACGGTTAAAATTTGTCCTAGAAAGCCCATTTTTAGGAGAATTTAGTTAATTGTAGGCATTTTATGACCGTCAAGAGAAGCTAAATTTTGTATAGCCAAAATTTTATTTATAATTATATATCATGAATCTAACACACACATAAAATTAATAATCAGAAGATATATCAAATAACTATAATAACCAATTTTTATATTAACAAATTATTTTGTTCATACACCACAAACATCCAACACACGTCCAAGCCCAAACATCCAACACATGTCTAACCACAAACATATCGAACCAAAGTATATAGTTTTCGTACATCTTAAACATCCAAAACTAATATTTATACAAGTAAAACCAAAATATATAGCAAATCCGGCCGGAGCACATCCCTTCCAAATTCACAGAACTTTATTTTCCAAGTAGTTCCTGAGAACAAGAGAAATATATTTAATCATTTATGTGCACATGTTTGAACTGATAACTGAGAAAAAAATGAAATAACCACAAGGCCTACAATTCAACATATTAAACAAATTCCAGTCTCAAATTGCTCACGAAAAATTACAAAGAGTGCCAATTATAAATATAACAATAATATAACATGAAGGTCTACATGCATGTATATAATCAAATCACACTTATTAAGAATCTTTTTTTTATGTATTAGGAAGCAATAGTACACATGATAGAGATGATTGTGTTGGCATACTAAATTGATGCCTGGTGCAAAACAAAGCTGGAACTAGATTAACATATATACAGAGAATTGCATTATCCAAATATCTATCCTAAAACTTCTAAAATCATTCAAACATGATTTCAGAAGAACCATGCATGTCAACTCTGAGAGTATCATCAAAATCAAATGCTTCCTTAGGTGGAATATTAATAGGTTTCTTCATTTTTGAAACATGTATTATCTTACAGTTATAGCCACCTATTTAAAATTTAATTAACAACAATGTACGAAGACTGTTGTTTTCTTATTGAACAATGAGTGTTACACAATTTAAAACATATTGGATCATTACCTTATATTATGATTCATATAAAAGCACTCTATGCTAAATGGCATTCGTTATCCAACACCCATTACTAGTTAAAAGAAACTTAAGAGTGTATCACAAAGCATGATCTTGTATGCCTTAGGCTTAAAGTACCTCCCTTCCTACTTGCCAAATACACTTTGGATCATAAGAACATACAACAAGATAAGAGGTGTTACAGTTGTCAAATCTTCCACAAGGATTTCGCAGCTTAAAGTTCACCCCACAAGTAATGATACCTTACTTTTTGTACCACAAAATAGTCATAGTTGAATAGCACACTAGGTATTTCTTGTTAGTGGTAGTTTGATGTTTACAATTGTAACAAAGTATTAAATAAATTACTTTAAACAGAAGGATCATCTATGTTACACGGATACAGTCACATATATTGAAATGGACATGATACAGATACAAGATATGACCATTTTCAAATAGGTACATAGGCAGCCCCATTGTTGCAAGAATTTAGACATAGTTATGGGTACAAACACAGTATGGATACGAACATCATTTTCCCTGTCTGTGCAACATAGACCATCATCCACCCTGATGTCGTCTCAAAAATACAATCCAACAACTACTTGTATTCAATAACTTTCAATATATCTTCCTTTTAACTAGCCATCTTCCACAATTATGCATGACTATGTAATAGTCAGTTTTCATGACAGCAATGTTCAGGATATTAATTCAGGATCAGTGCACAATATCGTCTGTTAAACAAGATAATTAAAAGAACAGAAACCAGAATAAAATAAAGTAATAAAACTCATATCACACTTATTAAGATTCTTTTTATGTATTGTTTCCTCATAATTTATTGATAATTCTTTGGTTTAGCTCATTAAATATAATTCTTGCAAGGTTAAATTCACAAGAAAGCCATCCATTTTGTCCAGTTCTCATGTTAGCCTACATATTATACAAAAAACCATAATCCATCTTAATGTATATCATCAATATATGGTAGACAAGCGGAAGTTCTGGGCATACTTAAAGGTTGCACAAATAGTCCTCCAGTGGACCATATCTGTGTCATTATCTTACACATATAAGACAATATTCCCACGACACTCATGTTCGCTAAGGACATATATGACTCATAAGTTCCAAAGGAAACTGAAACCTGATTGAAAATGATTTGGCATGGCCATGATCTTTCCATATATAACTGAGATATGTGAAACAGAGAAGGTAACATTTCTTTGTAGTGTACCAAACATTAGAAGATAGTTTCATGGTCCAACACACAAATTAAATGCATATTCACTGAAGTAGATGAAGTCTAAAATTACCTGCAAAGATTTGTTAGCTAAGGAACTGCAAAACATGTTCCATCCACTTCGTTCGTACTTCATTAAATTCATCAAAAGCGTATTCACTCTTTTCATTGAACTATTTGTAAATAGGAAGAAAAAAAATTGAAATGGTTTGTACTGTCAAGATATTATATTCTAAATATACATGTTGATTAAGAAAAATATCACCTTGGGATTAAGTAAGCTTGGATCAAATGTGATCTTCTTTATATATCTCATAACGTAGTATCTACATTCGACAGAGTCGATTGTACTGGTGCACAGTCATAGAAAATTAAGCAAAGTCCTTACGCATTTGCTTATTTTTTATTTATTAAGAAGAGAGAAATATATCATACCTTAATTGTTATCCAATTCAAATTAAAGTGGATAATATTAATTGTCATTATTAAAGCATTTAAGTATTTTAACTATAATTGTGCCATCCATAAGATGTGGTGCAGATATTCATGCATACCTTGTTACAATCTACTTAACATCATCATGGATGCAACCCCTCAAAGAATCTAGATAATACGCTCTCATTAGTGACATATCAATGACAACCAAAACCTAATGAAAACTATAACACCATATAGTACCAAGATCTATACAAGTTATCGAATTAGTGAGAACTTATAGAAGAAAATTAAGCAAGAAAACAAGTCGACTTTATTTTTTGAGAGATCAAATTGTTACAAATATGTCGTACTCTTGCATCCTGAGTTCATAAAAGTCTTTTGAACCAGACGAGGACACTAGTCTCGAATTAATGAAGAAAATATTCTCGACAGGATTTAGGTCCATCAAACCGATGTACAATAACCTATGTACATAGTTTGCAAATTATTTAAATCAACTTATTAATGTAATAACAAAAATTTCAAAAGCAAAGTATTCATGTACGTTATGTATATTTGGATGCAATTAACTAAGAGAGCACATTTTAATGAAATTTTTGAAATCCTCTTCGACAATACATGCAACTAAGAGGTTATGAAACAATTCGACGAAAAATGGTACCAAAATTGACTTTTTTTTCAACTATCAATCGTTGTACCAGTTTTGCAAAGCAATCCATTCCGGGCGGATTTTTGAATGACCTTGTAATTCTTGTAGAAACCCTTTAGGAGTTTTAACTTTAGTTGGGGTCTTTGTTTACTTATTGAGAGCTTCCTTGCCACCTTGGATGCCTAAAATACAATACTAGTTCAGAGTAAAAATGCATAAGTTAGAAATAATATGGTATTCATACAAGAGAAACTTTTTAATAAGTATTGACTACCCCTCTAATTAGAGTAACATAAAGAACTAAATTGTTTGGACAAAGTATGTGATATCCAATAGCATCCTTAACCTTAGTCAGATGGATACCTTGAGGTGGAATAGGAAGCAATGCATCCCCAATCAATACCATTTTGATGGACACAATAATATTGGGCAGCTTGTATTCCAAAATGGTTCCTTTGGCAATAATATTGTCAACGAAACCACTGCCAATTGGCAATCTTCTACCTTATTAAAAGAAAGCAAATAGAAAATTGCATGTCCCTTTATTACTTCTATTTTAGTACCATGTGGACTAGGATTTTAAAGAACAAAGAAACTAACTTGTAGTACCATTGTTTTGTTCTTCTCACAATCAGGTTTTGTTGTAGCAAGAACCATATCTTGATCAGTTTTGAGAGGGGAGTTTACACTTACAACCTTTTCAGAAAAGTTAGAACTGGTATGATCAGAAAAGTTCAAACAATATAATGAAGAGGAAAGACACTTGAAATAGAAGGTATAATGAGTGTTGTAGTAGGCAAACTGCAGAATGCAGTGAGCAAACTGCAGAATGTATAATACAAAGTTCAAATAATATAATGTAGCAGCAGTAGCAAATTATAGAATGCCGTGAGCAATGTACAGGCTGGTGCGCCACTAGCAAACTGCATGTGTGTGTGTCTGTGTTCAACTACAGGAATTCCTATTATGTATCAGTATGCAGTACATACTATAGAATCTAGGGTGTAGGATACATATGTATCAGCGATCCTTCGAAAGCATAACTCAGTGCATTCATGTAAAGAAACTATAATAATAAATGAAACTTAGTCCAATATAAGTTAAGTTCTATATGGGTATGTCCCTGAGATGGTTCTATATCAGCGAATTAGATCCTAGCTACCTATATATCCTATTATTCCTGTAACTATCATATCCAGTGTAGACATGATAATTTTCCATAGGATTTATGAGAAATAGTGATAATGTACTAATAATTAAAATATAAAAATATGTGGGAAGAGTTATCATTGTCATTTTAAACATTAATCTAAGAATAAAGTAGTATCAGTCGATATCGATTAGGTGTGTCATATCCTGATCCGATATCGACTGATACCAATATGGTGAATCAGTCCTGATCTAGAAATAACTAAGAACATGTAATCAAAAAACAACTTAAGAAATACCACAAGTGGCAAGATGAAAATCAACAAAATACTATATTTTCATGTTTCAGAAAGCTCCTAACAAGATGAAATTCTTTTTATAAGAAGTTGATTATTAAATATTTGTATTGTTGGGGTATTGAATGTTGCATAAATATTGATGTTATCGATTGAGCAACTAAAGCTAGAAAATGGGATGAAATAAACCTGGTTCATAATCCTTGTCCTCTGCGATCCTTCCGAAGCATAACATGGTGCATTCATGGTAGGGATTGGAGGAATTGATACAGTTCCAACCTTATCCGGAAAGATAGAATCGGTATCGGATAACAACGTAGCACAGAGACCTTATGAAATTAAGTTACTTACCATCTTATTTTTCCTCTCAATCTCATCAAGCAAATTTTTTTCTCCTCTTCCCAATTGTTGGGAGCGCAGAAGCGTTTGCCAACCCATCTGATCAAACCAACCCTCGTCTAACGGACCCCAAGCATAGATAAAGACAAGTATATGAAGGTGATTACGTCACCTTGGCAAATCTCAACCTTTATACTTAGATAAAAATTACATGATTGACAAAAACTAATGTTGAACCCTTTTTTCTAATAGGTTCAACTCCCTCACTACTCTTAAAGAAAAATAGAAGATTATAATTGAGATCACTTATCAACCCATAGCAATCTCTGTAACAAAGTTGACTACTCGTTGATTAGATCTCCTTCCTTCTTTTGTCTGGATGGTGAAGTCCAAAGAGGAAGGCACGAGCATTCTCTTAGATTTCTTATGGACGAGCACCTCGAATCTCTAATTTTGTGTTGTACTTTGTGCCTCCACCCTTACTTAATATATAGAGGATGAGAAAAATTATATTCCTGATCATAATAGGATTTCCTAAATAGGAACAAAATAGGAATTCTATTATACCTAAAATTTTCTATCAAAATCCTATTTTAGATCATAATAGGATTTCCTAAAATAAGAATCATATTATATCTAAAATAGCACAACATCAATTATGTACATGCAAATCTAATCAAATCAAATATTCAACTAGAGTTGGATTCCACAAATTTGTTGTTACCAAATCTAGACTTGTCACGACCCGCACCCATTTTTTTTTGATACGAGACGTGTCTAAGCCATCCTATGCCACAGAGTCGGCGGTAGAACGCTGTCACGGCCATGATGATCAAAATAAAACAATGCTCATTCATAAAACTAATTTAACTTACAATATTTACAAGTTTTATATTTGCAGAAAATATAAACTCGTACAAATATTGGAATGACTACAACTCATCTATCTAGCTAGTCTCTAGGCCTTTCGTCTGCAAGTACACCCGTAACTCCCTATGCTAAGTGAATCCACGGCTAACCTGAAAAATATTAGTTTCCAGTCAGGAATGGAACAAGTACAATTCACTGAATGTAATTTTAATAATTGAAAATGACTATAAGACAGAGATTAGCCTTTAGACATATGATTTGAAAATAAACACAGACAGACAAATAAAACTAAATAAAGGAAAAATAGTAAACAAACACAAGACAATACTCACCGACTGACTGACTGAAGTACCTTTGATATGTGACCGGTCTCGGGACAATTATGCGACACGGTCTACACTGTATAAAGTTACACGGTCTACACTGTATAAAGTTACACGGTCTACACTGTATAAAATAATAATGAAACACTGTCTACACTGTATAAAACAATAATAAATCATAGTCTACACGGTCTAATGCAAGAATAAATCACGGTCTACCCGGTCTAATGCAAGAATAAATCACGGTCTACACGGTCTAAAGTCAGATCACACATCGTTGGTACTTCACCCTCCCGACACAACAAGGAACAAAATCAACATAAAGCTGAAATCACATATCTATCGACTAAACACTGATGTATAGTAAAAATTAATACTGAAAACAAACAATAAACTGTACTCGCCTGTGGTCCTTTGCTAGTGAAATCGATAATCCAAACTACTTAGTGTGCCACAATAGTCAAAACCCGTACAAAAGCCTCCGGATGCTAAAATAAACATTACCAATGTTCTCAGAATAGTCAAAATAACTAGAATTGCTTGTGCTTAAGTCCAATTCTGAATACAGGGACAAAACGATAATTTTGGGTCAAAACGTTGTCCGCCGTTGGACCCGCTTTGCACCGAAAAGCGTGCCAGAGTCAATGGTCTCTAAAGTCATCAAACTACATGTCTACGAATTTGTTTTGATGATATGAACCCAACCGTATGTCTAAAGTTAGATTTCGGTGGGCCGTGCACAAAATCGCCCGTTGAGTTGGATCGTGGGGCCCACAAAACGGCGATCCGATCAACTGTCTCAGAATTGGACCAAACTTGGTATACAGGACCAAAAAAACGATACAGACCTGTTGGCATAAGTTTCGTCTCGATCTGACGAACATACACAAAGTAATTGAGAAATTCGCACAGAGGTCGATACGGTGAATTTCGACGGATACGCTTCAAATTCGTCGCGCACACGTGACCAATTTGAATTTCGTCAGAGCCCAAACGTCCACGAAGCCGTTATGGACCTTTCGATGCTTTCGGTTCGCGACCACGTCGCCCGGATTGGCGGAACGCACGTTGTATCAAAGGTTTTTCAATATTTTTAATATTTTAAAAACAGGTTTTCGTCAAACTTTGAAACAGTTTTAACAGGGATTTAATAGATGAAAAATAAAAGTAAAAGAGAGGTTTCGAACTCATATAGGTTGTCTATAACTGCCTTCAATTAGGTTTCTAAATATCGCTACGGCTTGGCGGCAATTTGCCTTCCAATATGGGGTTGGGACCAATGTTCTGTCCTGTTTTCAAATAGGTTTTTTGGCAACTTCGGGCACAATTTACGACGCGTACGGTAGAAATTAAATCGAAATAAATGAAGGGATTAGGAGAGGGTCATGTTGGGAACATACCAGATTGAACGGTTCGTGAAACGACCCATTATCCGCGAAGAAAAATCGCTGCGAAGGCAGCCCCTTCGCAGTACTGCTGCTGTCATGTTCTGTGCGCGCGCGCGCGTTGGCTCTGCCATGGCCACTCCGGCCGGCGGGCGGTGGCCCTCGGTTGCGCGCGCGGCTGGGGGTGCCGCCCAGGGAAGAGGAAGGCTGGCGTGGGTTAGGGTTTGATGGTTGTCGATGGAAACTCCTCCCCTTCGCGCGTATATAAGAGAGGGGTCGGGAATTCCTCTCTCTCTCAGTTTGAGCCTGGGGCTCATACGCGGTCTGGGCTCTTTAGCTGAGCAGGGCTGGGGACTGGGAGCTTATGCTCGGGTCTGTGGGATGTTTGGGATGGTTTGGGCCGCTTTAGCTGTTGTTTTCTATTCTTCCTTTCTTTGGTTTTGATTTCCTTTTTTCTTTTTCTTTTATTATACATATATATATATTTATATATATATATATATATATATATATATATATATATATATATATATATATATATATATATATATATATATATATATATTTTTAAATATATATATATATATATATATATATATATATATAAAAAAAAATATATATATATATATATATATAAACTTATATAATAAATCTCCATAAAATTTAAATAAATATTTTTTAAAAATACAAATGTCAATATTATCTATTCTTAGAATAGAACCTATAAATATGAATATATATATATATATATATATATATATATATATATATATATATATATATATATATATATATATATATATATATATAGATATATAACATTTATTTGACAAAATAATATAACCAATTTTAATAAAATAATATTATATAGTAATAACCTCAATAAAATAATAATAAATATAACAAAATTCAATAAAACAGTAATGGTGTATATATACCATTATGCGCAGTCTAATAATCCCAAAATGCACAAAGACCCATTTTATACAAGTGTCATTGAATATCAAATAATAATAATATTTATAATATTTAATTATGAATACTTAGAAATATTCATTAAATCATTAAAACGGAAAACCATCCACTCACCAAAATACATCAACACGCATGTCATCGGACGTGCCGCATGACTACATGGGGTTGGGCTCAGTTCGGGTCCAGTCCGGGCTAAAATGGTATAACCAGTTTCCCTAAAACTCAATAATATAAATAATAAATAAATAAATCTTTGGTAAGGGTTAAGTCGCAACTTGGCTTGGTTTTCCTAGTTAGAACATCATTGTGGCTCAGCCTTCCCTACCAGGGCTAATACATTAGTCAAAGCACGCCATTGTACTATCCATGCCACGATTTCAAGTCAATGTGTACTCCAAAACTCCATCATGGCCAAAATCATCTACCGTAATAATTAACTAAATAATTATTTATAAAAATTCTAAAAATCACCATTTAATTCAAATAAATAAATAAATAAAATATTTTATTACAATTCTGGGAAGAGGGGCTACAAGACTGGACTCCAGTAATCTCCTTCTCCAATCTAACGAGAGGTTATTGACCCCGTGGGTCCTCAACTGGACTCCATATTGTTTCAACACAAAGTCTAGAAACATGGAATCTTTTGTATTATTGTAAAGAAATAGTACAGCAAGAACTTTAACAAGAATTCTGAGTATAATAGAATCTGGGGATTAGGGCGATGGAGACGACTTCTATACTCCATTAACGATCGGATACAAAATTGGTGAAGCTTGGTAGTTGATGACCTCTCGGTAGCAAGGGGAACTTTATCACTGAAAGCTCTCTCTCTCTCTCTCTCTCTCTCTCTCTCTCTCTCTCTCTCTCTCTCTCTGAAAGTTCTTAGCAAAGATGTAGCATATGTAGTCTCTCTCTGCCTTTGTGTGTGTATGCGAGGATGTAATTGTCCTCTATTTACAGCTTTTCTTCACTGGAACAGCTATGTGCGTATGTACAGAAAATATATTATCTTCTATTGCAGAGGTGCATGAAACTGGATAGGTGCATGAGTCTTAGGGGTTAGTGGGGAGGGAATGTGTTCAAGAATTACGTATAGCTCTCCATGTGTTTTGAAATATGTTGCACGAAATACTGCCATATCAGCATACGGTCTATTTATTGTGGAATAGGTATGCGTTAAATAACTTTAGACGCGTAGTATTTGACTGCTTACTGCAAATGATATCTTCATAGAACAACTATGTGCCAAATGATCACTTGAACGCATAGCTTTATACTGCAAACAATTGTTCTGGAAGTAGTCGCATAAGACTGCTCCCTTTACAGCTGTTAAAATATGCCGACATAATCACTGACATCTTTCTCGTAATCTGAACATTGTACACTGTCCAAGGTTTATCTTTTCATATATAAGAGACAAAAAAAGTCATGTGTCAAACGGACCATGCGTCTCTCAGACTCATCTTCGACCATGTGTTATCAAAAGCTCATAGTGTCACTCCCAAGAACCAGAATACTGGCAAGTAGGGACGAACCAGGCCAGCTACATATACCGAAGTACTCCAGTACTCCGAAATAACGTATAAGTTTTATAGATGGGGGTCACTGCTACAAACCAACAGTCAATTCTAGGTCGCATAATCCTAGATAATCTCAGTCTCAAGCAAGAAATAAGGTACAAAAATATAATCATCAGGCATATAAGACAATAAAGCATCCCAAACTATAATATATAGATGATCATGAAGCTAGCAATACAAAATGAAGAACTAGCAAGACTAAGTAATACATGATCAACTCTAGCTGCAGTCTAGATATATATCATCATGTCTAAGCCCGTAGGCCAAAAGTCGTCCAAAACACGAGCTAAACACGTGCTCGGTGGCTAAACGCCTCAAAAGAATATGTACAGAAAAGAGTGGGTAAGAGAAAGAACACCCATTCAAACCCCCTGGTGCTTCGGCTAGTCACCATCGAGTGGAAGGTCCGAAAGATCCTCGGGCTCCTCAACTAAATCTGGTCAATACAAAACTAGTGGGGTCAGACCCTCAATAGCAAGTACCACAAAGGAAGCCAAACTATAAACTAAAATCAGCATACAATTCATAATATCTCTAACATAAAGCAGTAAAAGAGACTAGAATAATAATATGGTACCAAAGTATATACGAAAGGAAACTGGAAACATGTAAGGAAATGGTAAGTAAATATATAGAATAAACGGGACATGTGAACATGTGGTGAAGTCGAGCATGTAGTAGGAAGATTAATATATAAGGAATGACGAAAGCTAAGTACTGCAAATAAGATAAACTGGAGAAACACTAGACTAGACAGGAATGGACTCCATCCATCAATCACGGCCAAGCAATGAGTAAGGCTTGATACTTTAGCTAACTAGGGTGGTCATAATCCTAATTACTAACATATGCAAGTTTGAGAAATCTAATTCTAGTTATCTGCCTTGCAGACTACCCGATTGATCCAGGCCAAAAGAAAAACAAGTATAGCAGACACACTGCAGTAAGATACATGTGTCCTAAAGAACTGTCCCACTCGACGATGTGCTGAAAGAGTGCTCATCATAACATATATCTCCAAATCCATAGTATATATATATATATATATATATATATATATATATATATAAGACCGGGAAACAAGGGGTGCAGGTAACCGGGAAAGTCTCACCTCCTAATCAAGCTAGTTGTATAGTTCCTAACATATACATTTAGGATTCCGGGTGTAGAATTCTGAAGAATCCATCCTAGACATGAGACATGCAAGACTAAACAAAGCAAGCAAGATTGTGTACTATAACAAGCCACAACAAGACATGACAATATCAAGGCAAGAATGCGCTACGACGAGCCACTATCAAGGAGCTAGACATGTACTAGAAACAAGAGTGTGTCATGACAGGCCACTATCAAATAATGTAGGAAAAGAAAACATATACTAGAGTGCACCACGACAGGTCACTGTCAAGGAACTAGACATGAACATGTGCCGGGTCGAACCAAGCACGACAAAGCAACATAGTAGACTAGCATATCATGTACTTTAGAGCAATATGTAAGAAGAATTCAGGAATTTAAATCAAAATTAGATTTTATACAACTTGGGTACTGGAACGGAATTTCGGCGTTACATATCGGTATACCGGCGGTATGCCGATTATCTTCGCAACAACTCTCAAGTAAAAATATAGGCTCACAATCGGAATTCCAGCGGTATACATCGGTATACCGACGGTATGCCGATTATCTTCACAGAAACTATCAAGTTAACATATATCACAATATCGGTATTCCGTTGGTACACATCGGTATACCTGGGGTATGCTGATTCTAGCCGAGAGGCAATACTAAAGGGTAGAAACGAGTCCCAGAAACCAAAACTCATTCCGGAAGTTGTTAAAACCAGTATAACCATAAAAACAATAATAAAGGAAGGTCGTACCTAGCATGTATACTAAGTCTCATGGCAATCACTCAGGTACGTTTTCGATACGGAGTTTTCCTACTAGAAAAAGTAAAGGGACATAGCAAATAACGAAAGCCCAGCTCAGACCAAATTTCCGGAACGGACAAAATGGCCATTTTCATGAGAGAAACATATTTAGTAAAGCAAGTAGTAGAAATTACTGGACTACCAACGCAATGTAAAATAAGAACCACCACAAAGCAATAAGGACGTCTAGTAATTCAGTAAGATGTACTTGCCTAATAAAGCTCCAAGTCTAAACTTCAAATCCACCACCAAGAGGGGTTCAGAATCCACACTTTCAGGTCTCGGGACCAAGCTCCAAGCTCTCGAGGAATACGAAGTGGAAACGAGAAGAAATAAAGAGTGGAGAGAGAAAGTAAAAAGAGAAAATGAAAGGAAATCAAATCATATATATAGAGAGGGTAAATTAATTATGACCGTCCGATCGCGATCCGCGACTCGATCAAAATTAATCTCAACCGTTCAGAAGAAAACCAAGAAACCAATGGATAATAGAATGTATCAATACTATTCATCAAAATATCTAAACACTATTCATGAAAATATCTAAATAAAAATATCTCGAAACAAAAATATCTGTAAAGTGGAAATCTTGTCCGAACGGCTTCCGTCGAAATAGATCGGTATGCCGGTCTCACAGAAAAGTCTCAAAAATCAAGTTTTCTTCCGGTTCTCCAGAATCCAAGAAAATGCAGAATTTAGTATAAATTATGCATCTGTATTCAAATACAAATACTGTGAGACGAGTCTCACAACTATCCCCTCCTTAGAAAAATTTCGTCCTCGGAATTTCCTAAAGGTAATTAAAAACAAGCAAGAAATCCGAGAAAACATGTTATCAAGATCAAGATATGAAACTCATAAATCATGAAATCCATCTAGGGTAATGTAGAAGAAACTCAAAAAATAATAATTAAACATACCGAAGCAACATCATATATTCCTATAATAACATTCAAACAAAAGGTAGAATCATAGATGTACGAATAAATATACCTCATGAGTCAAACAGATACGGATAACGGGCTAGGATATCATCCTCGTACTCCCAAGTCGACTCGCCCGGTGAGTGACGATCCCAAGAAATATGAACTAGTCGGATAGTCCAGTTCTTAAGAATCTTGTCCCTCCCGTCCAAAATGGATACGGGCCTCTCCTCATACGATAGGTCGGTACTAACGACTAGCTCGGAATGATCTAAGATATGGCTCGAATTCGAAACATACCGACGCAACTGAGAAACATGAAAAACGTCATGTACCTCACGTAGAGATGGTGGAAGAGGAAGACGATGTGATACATCTCCTACTCGCTCGAGAATATCGAACGATCCAATAAATCTAGGACTAAGCTTTCCCCATGTGCCAAACCTGTTGACACCACAGGTAGGCAAAATTCGTAGAAATACGTGATTGCTGACAGAGAACTCAAGATGACGTCGATGTTGATCTGCCCAGTGATGCTGTCGATCCTGAGCTACTCTAAGCTGCTCTTTGACGTGCCTGACTACTCCAACTGACTAAGAAATCATCTCTGGACCAAGCATATGTCTCTCTCTAATGTCATCCCAAACTAGGGATGACCTACATCTTCTACCATACAAAGCCTCGATGCCATCTGAATGCTAGCCTGGAAACTGTTGTTACAAGAGAACTCCACCAGATGTAAGTGATCCTTCCAAAAACACTAAAGTTAAGAGTGCACGATCGAATCATATCCTCTAAAGTCTGAATCGTATGCTCCGACTGACCATCTATCTGAGGATGTTATGCTGAACTGAAACTCAAATGAGTACCCTAACTCTGCTGAAGACTCTACCAAAATAAGAAGTGAATCTTGAATCCCGGTCTGAGACTATGCTAACTGGTACCCCATGCAGTCTGACAATCTGCCTCATGTACAGCTCGACCAACTGTACTGTAGACTGACCAACCCTGAAAGGTAGGAAGTGGGCAGTTTTCGTGAGTCAATCCACTATAACCCAAATGGCATCTCTACCAGTCAGGGTTATAGGAAGTCCAATCACGAAGTCCATAGTAATATGATTCCACTTCCACTCCGGAATCGGTAAAGGATGAAGAAGTTCAGCCGATCTCTGGTGCTCAGCCTTAACCTGCTGGCAAACTAAGCATCGAGAGATAAACCAAGCTATCTCCCACTTTATACCATTCTACCAGAAATGCTGATGAATATCTCCGTTCATCTTCGTCCCTCCTGCATGAACAGAATACAGAGAACTGGTCTAAATAGGACATCAATAAACACTATCACAAACTGGTCTAAATAGGACAAGCTCTGGCTCAGTTCGACTATAGACCAAAATATCATCAATAAACACTATCACAAACTGGTCTAAATAGGACATGAAGATGAGATTCATGAGATCCATGAAGATCACTAGCGCATTGGTCGCTCTGAAAGGCATAACAAGGAACTCCTAATGGCCATATCAAGATCTAAATGCCGTCTTGGGTATGTCCTACTCTTTGAATCTGATCTGATGGTACCCAGACCGCAAATCAATCTTCAAAAACAATGTCGCTCTACTAAGCTGGTCGAACAATTCATCTATCCTGGGCAAGGGATACTTGTTCTACACGGTCACCGCGTTAAGCTGACGATAGTCAATGACCATACGCGATGAACTATCCTTCTTCTTCACAAGAAGGGCTAGAGCTCCCCAAGGCGACCCACTAGGACGAATGAATCCCTTGGTCCTAAGCTCCTCAATAGACTGGTATAGCACCAATAACTCTGAAGGAGATATCCTGTAGACTCTCGCTGACACTGCCTCTGCTTTCGGAACTAAATCAATATAATACTCAATATCTCGAACTGGAGGCATACCCGAAAGCTCCTTGGAAAATATATCGGAAAACTCGCAAACTACTTTGGGCAACTGAACCTCCTCAGCTACTTCCATCCACATGACCGTCGGTGAAGACTCCACCTCACCTCTAGAGAATGAGAACTCCTCCTCATTTGGAACACGAATGACAACCTTGCCAGCATGGCAATCTATCGAAGCGTGTCGAGCACTCAACCAATCCATAACTAAGACAACATCATAATTGCCCATAGAAAACTCTATCAGCCTAGCGGAAAACTCTCTTCCACATACTATGACTCTACACGAGGCATAGACTCAGTCTACTCCTACTAGACCGTTACCAGTAAGTACATTCAACCTTATAGGTAAAGACTCTGGCTCCAAACCATTATGTATCGCAAATTGTGCAGATATAAATGAATACGAAGCACCAGAATCGAATAAAGCTGAAAGAGAATGAACGAAAATGGTACCTGGGACCACCTCCCCTACTGCTAGCGCCTCCTCCATAGAAAGTGTGAAATCTTGACCCTGAACTATGGTTGATGGACCCTCTACCTCTGAGCCTGCCTAAGCAAACTCTAATTTTGCTGCTAGAATTATTGAAACTGCGTCGATAATAGCCTCTGGGCCTGCTGCTGCTGAACCGGTGCTGGTGCCCTAAACTGCTGAACTGCTGGCTGGAAGGATGCTGATCCAGCCGAACTCCTTCTGGGACACGCCCCTATCTTGTGGTCCGGTGCTCCACAAGTTAGGCACAAGCCCTGTGCCCTACGGTACTCTGAAAAGACATGCCCTTTCTTTCCGTAATGGAAACAACTAACTGGGGAAGACTGTCTCAGCTGCTGAGGATGCGACTGAGATGACTGCTGAAAGGAAGCCGTCGGAGCCGGTCCCCTCGGAGATCCAATCATCAAAGCTCGAACTGCTGGAGGTGGTACTGACGACTGGAAGGAAGATCCCCTCTGAATGTGAGGCCACTTCTGTCCTCCGACTCCATCAACGATCCCCTGTGAGGTGTACTCATGCCTCCTCACCGCCTTCATCATTGCATCAAAAGTCTGGAACTTATGCTACTCAACTGCCAGTATGACCTCCAGATGAAGTCCCTGTTGGAACCTCCTCGCCCGATCTAACTCGGTCGCCACTAAGGTAGGGGCAAACCGACAGAACCTCATAAACTCTGCTGTATAGCCGTCGACGGTCCTCCTCATCTATCGCAGGCCAATGAACCTATGTTGCAGATCATAACATGATACCTCATTAAAATAACAAGTCTGAAACCTCTCGCTAAAATCTGCCCAAGCTATCGGCGCTGCTAGAGACACCTCATTGTTTGCCATTAAAATTGTTTGATTACAAATTTTAATACAAACAGAACAATGTTACAATATAGGACTTAGATGTAGTCCTAGGAGTACACTTTTGTTTATCTGGGTCCCTTGTGCCGATGGAGCGAGTGGTAATGCATTGACTCCGTTGACGAGCTGACGACGATTATCGGTTCTCTGAAGGTTTGGATTGCTCTGGGTGCTGGAGCTTGCTGAGAGGAGGAAGACGTTGAGTGTCTGTATCTGCCTCTCTGGCGATATGTTCCTTCGTTGGGTGTTCTCTGTGTTGTCCGTGGGTGAGAAGGAAATGATCCCTCTATTTATAGCTGGGCAGGTTGGCTGCTCATGCGCGCATATGTAGGATGCGCCGGTGCGTGGGGACGCCACATGGAGATTGCTGATGGAGGCGCATGGATGATGTACCCTGATCGAGGGGTTGAATTCTTCATACTGCTGTTGTGAGCCGGCACGTAGCAGAGAAGAGGATCTTTCTGTTGCTGAGATCTTGGGTGAGTTGAGTCAAAGGACACGTGTCGTCGACTCAAAGCTCGGAGATCTCGGATTTGATGGGGAATGATCTGGTGGGATGAGCCTAGGACTGGGCGCATGAGGAGACTTTGGCTCGTAACCTTTATGAGTCATGAACCATTCTGGGCACATGGCTTTTGAGGCGCATGCAGGCGACTTTTGTTCTGTCTTTTGGGATCAGAGAGAAGTCTGAGGCGCATGGCTTTTGAGGCGCATGCCGAGCTTCAAATGAAGACTTTTCTTCTGTCTTTAGGGATCAATGAAGAGTCTGAGGCGCATGGCTTTTGAGGCGCATGCAGATTTGGACGCATGGCTGCAGAGGCGCATACGGGTGATTGAGTGGCCACGTGGCAGTAGCCGTCGGAGTAAAGTCATGATGATGTTGACATTGCCGACGCTTCATTTTCTGAAAAAGCTGTCAACTGTTCAGACTGCGGGAGGTGTGCTGCCAACTCTGTCAGTTCAGCATTTAATGTTTCTGACATTCGATGGACAGCTGAGGGGGCACGTCGATTGGCGTTCCACTGGGTATGGGGACGCATGGGGGCGCATCCTCTGTGATGCGCTTGGTACTGAAGGGCGCGGCTGTGTGATGCGCCTGAAGTCGGAGGGCGCGTGCGGCTGTTCGTTCCTCGAGTGCTTTAAATAGTCGTTTGGCTGAATTCGAGGCGTCCGGTTCATCCATTTAATGCAAGTTCATTGCACGGAATTCGGAGAGCCATCCACCTGGCACGTGGGTTTGATCTGCCCGGCCTATAAATAGTGGCATGAAGAGAAGGTTTGCTTCTCGTTCTCTCATGTACTTCCAACATGAACTTGGGTACTCGAGTGCATTCTGTTGACGAAGTGCTCCCGAGGGTGAAGATGAGATGCCATGTCGTCATTGATGCACTTGAAGGTGACTGTTACATCCAAAAGACGGAGTCGAGGGCTTCCGAGGCAGGCGGAAGGTGCCTGTTGCATCCAAAAATAGGGATGCTCGGGCCTCATCTTCGTTGTGCAGAAAGAGCCGTAGATCGGAATGACGGTGCCCAGACCGTCTTCCTTTGGCTTTTGAGGCTCTTTCTCTGGATTGGGGGTTAAATGCCACCCTCATCCTGCTCGGCCAGGTGAGCCTGGTTGGAAGAGTGGCACATAACTGGGCTGCTGAAGGGATGCACATAACTAAGCTGCTGAAGGGATGCGACCTGCTGAGTACGCATGGTGGGATGCGCCCGGTTGAAGGCGTATGGTGACTGTTGCGCCTGTCTGGAGGCGCATGGTGACTGTTGCGCCTGTCTGGAGGCGCATGGTGACTGCTGGCCATAAACTTAGGATCTTTTCTTTGTAGAAATTCTCCTTTGTACAACCTTCTCTAGACATGTAATAGACTTTTATGTATAAATAAAAAATCCTCTTTCAAATGTCTATATTTGTTGATTTTGCTGTGAAGTATTTTGTCCGAGCTCTGGCGTATGTAGTGTCTGGCGCATGGGCTTTCTGGTTATGAAATTCCATGCTTCTACAAGACCCCCTTCAAAGTTTTCAAAACTTTTGGATAAGTTTTGGAATACTTTGAATAAGAACCATGGAGGTCAGGGCACATGACTGTTGGGGCGCATGCATGTTCGGGCGCATGCTCCTCTCAGTTAATGCATATGATGATGCCTCGGTAACCAAAAAGATTAATGATGATCTTTTGGTTTTGCTGTTATCTCTTCACAGAACTCGAGGCGACGGCTGAGATCACTCGTCATCGGTTCACGCGTGCGACCAAGCCCTATAAATAGGTGAGAGATGGAGAGAGAGATAGTTCTTCTTCTCTGTGCCTTTGCTTTCTTTAGAGTCCTTCTTCAAAACCCTAACTTTTCCTCCTTGAGAGAATGGCTCCCAAGACTCCTCGCAGCGGTGTTGGCAAGGGAAAGGAGCCGGCGAATTTCGCCGACGAGGATGCTCCTATCACCATCGTGACTCCAGCCGACGTTCGTCCCGCGGTGACGGGTGGGTGTCGTCTCTTCCACCACTACTGCCGACGCGTATGGACTTCTGTCCTGATGATACGCCGAGGTTTTATCCCGCCGACGTGCATAGGTTTAGGCCTTTATTATGCACCGAGGTTTAATTGCTGACGCACATGGGTTTTATACCCTGATGATGCGCCGAAGCCTTCGCTGACGCTCATGGGCTTACGCCCTGATGATGCGCCGAAGCTCCAATGCTGACGCACATGGGCTTATACCCTGATGATGTGCCGAAGCCCCAATACTGACGCGTATGGGCTTACACCCTGATGATGTGCCGATTTGTTTGACACCTTTTGTCTTTTTGCCTGACTTCTACTTTTGTTGTGTCAGTGTCGATGACGATCCCTTTGCTGAATGAGGTCCTCCTGGACGCTTCACTTTGTCAAATGGGATTTGATTTTGATGAGGCGGTGATCAACCCTGCGAAGGATGCTATCTTACAAAACCAACCTCGTGAGAGAATGCTGCAATTCCAGAACCAGTTGCCGATTTTCCTCCAGAGTATGATGGAGAGTGGTAAACTGAAATCTGCTGAATCTGAGGATGTGACTTTCTTAAAACTTGCCTTTCTGTTCGACGATCGACTAATTTCTTCTGAAGCGAAGATACTGAAGATCAGAGAAGACTGGTTCTTTTCTGCAAAAGGCATGGTTTTATACATGCGGCAAGTTGACCGCCAGTTGCCGCTGACGGCCTTTTATCGTTTGGCTTCGAAGAGAAGGATGCGCTGGGAACTTACTCCTTCTCAAGGAGGGGCCCTGGGAGGTACCCTTTCGATTGATGCTACCTCGAACCAGAGAGATACCTTGGCCGCTTCGCGAGCCGGTTCCTCGTTTAGTTGCCGAACCTTGCGTCCCGGAAGCCTCTACAGTGAAGTCCCAAGCGACACGTTTCCCTTCAGTGCTCTGACTTTTGTAAATCGGATGCTGACATCGAAGGTCATGTATCCGAAAGGTGGCTTTAGAGTCGAAGGTTGGTGTTACTACATCCCGAGGTGGGACGAGTTGACCATTTGGGTGCTTTCAAAGTTCAAAGCTGAGCTTAAGGAGATTGGGCTGACGGCCGCAATTCGGGCCACGCAGGCCGGCGTGGATCTCAATAAGCCTATGTTCCTTGCACTCTTGGAATTATTCAATGCCCAGACTGGTAGCTTTTTTACTCCGGTGGAGGAGTTGGGGTTGGCTCTCAATGAGATGTACGAAGTATCCAAGCTTCCTTGGGGCTCGGAACCGTACGAGGAATATTTTCCGTCAAATGAAGAGATCCAGGTTCTGGAAGATAAGGACCCGGAGATGATGGCTGTTTTCAAAGAGGTGACGAGCCATCATTATCTGATGCACCGGAGGGACAAGGGCAAGACCCAGCCTCATGTGACTGCTTGGAGGGATTATGTCTTCAAGCAGGATTTGGCAGATTTTTCGAGGATCCGATTTACGACTCCGCAAGGACTGAAGCTCGCGGAAGTGACTTCTGAAATAAGCCGGCTGGACGAGAGGACCCCACATTCGAATGAGAGCGGCAAAGATACGTATAGCTGCTTCTGGCACTGTGCGCACCGGATGTCATCTAAGGCAGTGTTGACGGCCTACTTGATGATATGGCTCCGGGATTGCGTGTTTGTAGGTGGAACCGGTGCCGTAGAGAGGGTACATCGGAACCTCATTTTGCCTTCCATGAAGTTGGCCTTTGGACGACCTTTGGCTCTCCTTCCCGCGATAGTGTGTAACCTGTTGCGGGATTTGAGGTCCTTTGCTGACGATGTGATCCACGGGAAAGGTAACAACGACAACTTTCCCTGGGCCGAGCTGCCCTTCCATTATCTTATGGGATGACTGATTTTGCATCATCCGAACGTGATGAGTCCCGGTCCGGAGGAGGATCATGTTGAAGGAGATACCTTCATCCGCCGCTTCTACAAGAGAAAGTGGTTATACACTGGCGTTCCCGTTTGCAGGAGAGTTTTATCCTACCTTCAGGGGTGGGAGATTGTCAAGGTTGGCCCCATCTTCAAAGATTTCGAGGCCGATCAAGATTTAGTTGACTCTGGCGAAGATGCGATTACTTTGTCGAAATGGGGTTTTCGTTGGTTGCAAAGCATTCGGCCTTCTCACCTGGTCTACCGCAACCAAAATAGATGTTATCTGGAGCCATATCTGCCCAGCCGATTTGCTCGCCAGTTTGGCTATACCCAACTAATGTTGCAGAATCCCATTAGCAGTCTGGATATTATCGGGAGTTTGCTGGATGGAGCCCGGGGCTGGCAATATTATAATGCTGGATGCACTAGCGTTAATTTTACTACGCCAGTTCGCAACCCTCGGCCACAGATCCTGTATTCGGCCGCCAAGCTGTATTGTACTATGAATACTGCGTCTCCTGGTTATGACAGGGAGACTAGTTTCATCATTGGAACTCAGCTGGAGGCCACGGCGAATATGTTGATGGCAGCCCGATCATATCGTCCACCAGAATTGGCGGGATATCGGGCTGCTGCTGCAGCACTGGTGAGAGATCCGTCAGTTGGGAAGAGGCAGGCCGACACAGAAGCTGGTTCTTCTGTACCAAAAAGGCCGAGAAAGACGTCGACTCCAAAGGCTACAGGAGTGCCACTTGAAACGCCAGCAGGATCAGTTCCTGCTGAGGTAAGGCGTCCTCCGTAATTCTGGTTTATGTTGTCATTTTGGTGACTTATGCTTTTCTTCTTATAGAGATCGTCGAAGAAGAAGACCCGTATTTCAAAACCGGGTGTTAGTAGACCGAAGGAGGTGGCAAGCTCTTCTGATGAGCGCATTCCACCGATGATAATGTCTCCCGTGGAGGAGAGTCCCGAAGATGTTACTGCGGAGGTTGCAACAACTTCCGGGAAGGTACAATCTGCCGTGGAGGCCTTGGACGTTGAGGGTCCTACGGACTCGAGGTATCCTGATGATAAAGTGGATTGGAGTTCGTCGCCTTCCGATGACGTCCCTCCGGCGTTGCAAGAGTCTGTTGCGGGGGCAACAGATATGGTTCGAACAGAGGAGAGGGTTGATTCTCCTCCTTATCATGATGAGGGGAGGTCGGCTGTATCATTGCCGTGTCCTACCCCAGCCTCACCCGTGGAAGTTGAGGTGGCTACCGATCAGGAGGTAGCGACAGATCCTGTCTCTGTAGAGGGACTTGAGAAGGATGAGACTCATCTACCAGTCCTGTCTCCCGGGGCGGGCCAGGAGATGAGTGTTGATCTCCCCGTTCTGCCAGGGGAGGTACTGACCGCTGATAGGACGTTGGGGGCAGAAGAGGTGGCCGTTGACGTCGGTGGTTCCTCCGAACTTGAGAAGGGTAAGGGTGTGGAACCCTCTGTTGCTCCTCCTACTTGGGGTACTATCTCGACGCCTGTGCCGGCTTCCTCTGTTCCTTCGGCTCCTCGGGCTAGCAGTCCGGCCCATGTTGATGAAGAGCCTATTGATACCGAGGTTCCAGTCTCGCAGGTTGAGGTTGGTGGATCTTTTTCCGGTCTGCTAACTACAGTAGCTCCTCCAACTCCTGCTATGACGCCGCAGGTGCTGGCGAACGCAGATGAATATGTGAAATTCATCGTCGAGGGGGTGTATAAAATGCTGCAGAGGGGTGTATCTGCGGTAATGGATGCCAACGGGAGCTTTGCGACGGTACGAACTCTGGCAATGCCTTATATCGAGCTGATCCGCGTTCACCAAGGCCACGACCATATGGCCGAGATCCTGGAGGCTTCGGTGATCGAGCTGGACCAGCGGCTCACGGAACTTCAGCGCATCCAGCGAAATGACCTTTCCGTCTTGATAGATGCGGAGAAGGGGAAGTTGATCGCCGAGATTGAGTCTTCCTACCAGGCCACTGTGAGCATCTGGAAGCGCAAGGTGGATGAGACTGAGGCTGCAGTAGAGTAGTTGTCTCAGTCCATGAAAGAGACAATGGAAACGCGAGCTACGTTGGACGCTAATATCGTGGAGATCAACGCCCACATGTGCCGCCTTGAGGACCAACGGGCCCGACTCCAGTTAGATGTCGAACGTGTCAAGGCTGAACACGTAGTATTCAAGAAGGAGGAAGCAACTTTCACTCACCGGGCTCTTGCCCTGGCTCGGCAGCGACAACAGCTTGATAAGAAGCATGAGAATGAGACTTCCGCTGAGGCTGTTGAATTGATGCGTCAAGAAGCTGAGCGTCGAGTCCTGGCGACTGTGGAGACTCATGCAGCCGACTTGAGAAGTTGAGTTAGAGAGCTCTCAGCCAACCCTGGAGATATTTAGGGACTGTAGCCTCTCCTTTTTATGTTTTTGCAACTCTTGCTGGGGGATAGTGTAGTTCTGTACTCTCTCTTTTTTAGAAAATAAAGAAGTACGCAACTTTTTTGTGATGTGTTCATTTTTGTTATCATGAACTTGATGATTTGTGTGGACCTATTATCTTTTGCGCACCTTGGCTTTTAAGTACAGATAATAAGTTTGAAGGAACCAACATGTTTGCTCAGAGGTAATGTGGACGTGGCAATCATTGGGGTTCAAATGATAGAATCTTCCTACTCAGAGGTATTATGGACGTGGTAGGAATGATCCTGGGGGATACGCTGAACAACTCAGAGGTGATGTGGACGTGGAAGTTCTGCGATCAATGTACGACAACGCAGGGGTTGTTTGTACGAGATGTTTACTCAGAGATAATGTGGACGTGGTAAACATGAAGGATAGCGTAGGCTTACGAAGTATAAGATTCCGCTTTGTAGGGTGTAGAGGGACAACTCAGAGGTGATGTAGACGTGGTTGTCTTTCTACTGGAGGATGCTACGGAACAGCTGGGTTCCGAAAGCGTATGGTTTTGTTGGAAGGGAATTGTCTGTGAATCCTGATGATTGGGTCCATAGATCCCCTTGTGGAAGCACATATCTGAAAGATGTCAAGAGTAGTACTTCTTCAGAAACTTGCCGTTGATGGGCATCATGAACAAGTCCCCATTGGGTTTGGCGAGGCGGTAAGCACCGTTTGAGTATACCGTCTCAATGATGAAAGGTCCTTCCCACTTGGGCTCGAACTTTCCTGATGTCTTGTGAGTTAACACCATCGGCCTCCTGACTGCCAGAACCAGGTCTTCAACTTGAAAAGTTCTCTGTTTGACCTTCTTGTTGAAAGCCTGTAATATACGGGCTTGGTAGAGTTCGATACGTTGTTGAGCTAGGAGACGCTTTTCGTCAAATGCCTCCAACTCCCGCAGACGACGACGTTGATTATCCTCTTCTGTGAGTTTGTTTGTGATTGCTACGCGGAGTGAGGGTATCTGGATCTCGAGAGGCAGTACCACTTCACTCCCGTAGACCAGGAAGAATGGTGTGTTGCATGTTAGGGTTCGTACAGTTGTACGGTAGGCCCAAAGACATTCGCCAAGCTTTTCGTCCCAGTCGCATTTGTTGGATGACATGACCTTTTTGAGCAGCCTAACGATAGTTTTGTTGAACGCCTTGGCCAATCCGTTTGCTGCCAGATTGTAGGCGGTTGAGGCCACGTTCTGAATGCGACTCTTGTCACAGAATCTGCTGAAAATATGGCTGATGAACTGAGGACCATTATCATGGATGATCCGCCTAGGTACTCCGAAACGGTAAATGACATAGTGTTTGATAAAGCTGACCACCCTGGAGCTCTTTACTTCCGCCAATGGGACTGCTTCTGCCCACTTGGAGAAGTAATCGGTAATGGCCAGGATGAAGCGGTGCCCCCTTAATGAAGGAGGGGTGATCGGCCCTACAATGTCCATGCCCCAGGCTTCGAAGGGCCAGGAGGCGACTGTAGGATGTAGTGGTTCTGACGGCGTATATATGAAGTCTGCGTGAAGTTGGCACACATGGCACTTCTTAGCATAGTCGACAGCATCAGCGGCCATGGTTGGCCAATAGTAGCCCATGCGTCGCAGTCGATCTTGCAACTTAGGACCAGGTTGATGAGCTCCGCAAGTTCCGTCATGAGCTTCTTGAAGAGCTTCGGTCGCCTCTTCGTTGGACAGGCATCGAAGGAGAAGCCCATCGTAGGAGCGTCGGTACAGCATTTTAGTGGCTGTATCATAATAGAATCGAAGAGAACGTCTCCTGACTGAGACGGCTTCTTTCGGGTCCTCTGGGAGAATTTCGTAGACGGCGAAGTCGATGAACGGGAACCTCCAGTCTCGTTAACACCAGTACTTGTCGGCATGGCGTGGGCCACTCGTAAGCATAGGTTGTTTCTAGGACAAACCAAGTCTCGGCCAACTACCGTGACGTAGTGTTGAGTCCCAAGGGGTGCTGCTAATGAGGCCGCGAGGCCAGCCAGAGCATCAGCCTCTTGGTTTTGTAGACGAGGTACGTGTTCGATGAAGAACCCGGTGAAGGTTGAAATGATGTTCTATGCAACTTCATGGTAAGGGATCAGATCTTCATGGCGAACCTCGTATTGCCCTCGGATCTGGTTTACGACGAGTTTCGAGTCGCCGTAGGCTTTTAGATGATCCACCCCCAGCTGTTGTGCCAGCTGGAGTCCCATAATAAGCGCGTTGTACTCGGCAACATTGTTGGAGCACGGCTTCGAAAGAGAGTAAGCACGCTGGATGACTAGCTGATCGGGGGAGACTAAGACTACCCCCACTCCTGCGACGATCTGGCCTTTTGGGCCTGTTCTTGAAGCGCCATCGAAAAACATCCACCAAACGGAGCTTCCTTCGGTGACGTTTGTTTCTTGAACCTCATCCGGGATGTCTTCATAGTGTCTTGAGGACTCCGGAATGGGGTATGCTGCTAAAAAGTCGGCCAGGGCCTGACCCTTAACGGCTTTTTGTGGCACAAACACCATATTGTATGGTGTTAGCAGGATCGCCCATGTAGCTAGCCGGGAGTTTAATGACCCTGGCTTCGTCATGAGGACTCTGAGTGGATTGACTCAGGAGATGACATGAATTGTCTGGCCCGAGACATAATGGCGAGTCTTCTGGATGGCAAACACCAAGGCCAAGCACTCCTTTTAAACGGGGTTGTACCGGTGTTCGGCCTCGATGAACGTTCGACTGAGGTAGTAGATCGCTTGCTCGTAGCCTGTATCGCTGTTTTGAGCCAGCAGAGCGCCAAGGGAATAATCCATGGCACGGACGTAGAGGAGAAATGGTTTGCCGGCGACAGGTGCTACCAGGACTGGCGGGCTTGTCAAGTAAGCCTTGATGTCGTCGAAAGCCTTTTGGCACTCCTCTGTCCAGACGTAAGAGACTCCCTTCTTCATGAGCTGAATAAAGGGTTAACATTATCCGAAAAGGTTTGCTATGAACCACCGGATGTATGTCAGACGTCCCTGTAAGCCCCGAAGTTCTCAAAGATTCTTCGGAGGGTCCATATTGAGGATGGCTTTGGTCTTCTCGGGATCGACATGAATGCCTTTCGCCATGATGATGAAGCCCAAGAACTTTCCGCTAGAAATACCTATGAAGGATTTAGCGGGGTTCATCTTGAGTTGATGCGCCCGCATGAGATCGAAGACTATCTTGAGGTCTTGCAGGTGATCTCCTTTGAGACGGCTCTTGACTGCGATGTCGTCAATATAGCATTCGACTGTCTTGCGAAGGAGCTGACGAAAAATGGTGCTCATAGCTCGTTGGTATGTCGTACCGGCATTCTTCAAGCCGAAGGGCATCACTGTGTAACAGAAAATGCCATTTGGAGTCCTGAATGACGTGTGTTTTACGTCATCGGGGAACATCTTGATCTGGTTGTAGCCCGAATATCCGTCCATGAAAGACATGCGCTCGAAGCCGTATGTGTTGTCGATCATCACGTCGGTGATTGGAAGCAGGAATTCGTCCTTCGGGCAAGCAGGGTTGAGATCCCTGAAGTCGATACAAACTCGTATCTTCCCATTCTTCTTGGTGACGGGGAAGACGTTGGCTACCCAATCTGGGTGTTGTTCTTCACGGATGAAGCCGCTGATCAAGAGCTTGTCCACCTCCTGATCGATGGCGTTCATGATGTCCGGACGGAAGCGCCGCTGTTGTTGTTTGATAGGCTTGGCATTTCATCCTATGCATCGCGATCTGGGGATCAAGTCCCGGCATATCTTCGTAGCTCCACACGAAGACGTCGATATACTCTTTAGCCAGCTGGATTAAAGATTCTCGGTCTTCTCCTTTTAGGCTTTTGCTGACGAAGATGGGTTTGGAAGAAGATCCATCCCCAAGGTCGATCTGCTCGACTTCGTCTTCGGTGGGAGGTTCACGTAATTCAAAACGAGACTCCTATTGTTTTCCCAGGCGCTGAGCCCAAGGTTCTTCTTCGAATAATTGCGGCGCTTGGTCTTCGCCTTCTTCTTCTTGAGATTGTGCAGACGTCATGTTAGCTGACAGCACTTTCCTGAAGACTGATCAGATACTGGTATCGGAATCCCAAGTCGATGCTTCGGACGAGTGGGAATGTTCTACGTCTTCTGCGTCTGAACTCTCTGGAGTTGATGGCGGCGTGACATAGCCTACCCCCCGTCGAGTCCGATTGTAATAGTCCTGCGGCTTTTCTTTAGGTGTTGGAAGCCGGAGAGGGAGACGTCGACCCTTGCCGTAGTTTAGGCCTTTGTTGCTTTTCAGGTCGTAGCCCATCTTTTGGATGATGTGCTTTGTCGTATTCATGTACCGATAGACATGTATTCTGCCGGTATCAGGTTCTGGCTCGAGTGGCGGGAGGTCTTGATGACGCTCGACTTTGCCAAAGATGATGGATCCTTCGTCTCGACTTCGTGGAGGGACTATGTAACAGACTCCTTGAGACGGGACTACTCGATTTACATGATGGACGGTCGTTATTTGTGTTTGCAACGACCGTAGAGCGTTATCTAATGTATACATGGCATTCCAATGTGGAAGACAAGAATAATTAAAAGACACTCTATTATTGATGAAATACGAGATTTTATCCCATGGGATTACATTGTCTAAGGAGGGTGCATCTACATCAGCAGAGATATATTCGCCAAGCTCCTCATCTGTAAGCACTGGGGTTGGATCAGGAGAGTCCACCACAGCTTTGATTTTGGGGTCCGAGAGGGTTATGTGAGCCCACCTTGGCATCTTGGATGACTGCGGTGGCTTGCCCTTAAGACGCACCTTCAGAGGTGCCTCAACTGCGCCTCCAATGATTGGTGCCTTCCCCTGTAATTTTGCCACCAGGGGAGCCGATGTTTGAGGCGACTTTCCCTTGAAGCGTATCTTCAGGGGAGCTTCAGGAGTTGGTGCTTTTCCTGGTAGCTTGATGCTCATTGGAGGCACCTTCTGGGGCGGTTTGCCCTTGAGTCGGATCCTCAAAGGGGCATCGGGAGTCATCTCAGGCTCCATGTCCGGCTCAGCTGTCGTCTCTGCCTCGTCATCAGCATCATTGGCTTCCTCCTCATCAAGTGACTTGTATAAGTCGGAATCGGTGAAGTAGGCTTCAATCCCTTTGAAAGGATCGATGTCTGCGAAGTCCGTCCGGATGACACCGTTGGTGGATACATATTTCATGCATTGGTGGAGCATGGATGGCACCACCATGTACTCATGTAGCCATGGTCGACCGAGCAGGATGTTGTAGTTGACCTCGGCATCCACAACATAGCAGGTCACCTCAGTTCTGAGGTTACCGATGTGACACTTCAGTCGAATTTTGCCCAGTGGCTCGCTTTTGCTAGCGTTGAAGCCACTGATGGTTGTGTTGGAGGGCGCCAGCCGGTATATTGGGATCCCCAGTGTTGATAGCAGTGCCTTCGGAATGATGCTGAGAGAAGACCCCGGATCGATCTGAATCCGGTTCACCTTGACTGAACCGATATACCCTGTATAATACAGTGGCTGGTTATGTCGGTGGTGCTTGAGCAGCATGTCTTGTTGGGTGAAAGTTATGTTTGGGATAACTTCATCCGCACAATGACAGTGCGCACAAGTAGTTGGGAGGTCTTCAGGCTGCTTGACCTGACTGAGAAAGGATTCGGCATCCTTAAGAGCTTCACAGAGAGCTTCTCGGGAGTCTTTGGAAAGACGCAGGAGCTCGAACAAAGATAGGCGGGCAGGAGTACTGGCCAGTTGTGCCAGTATGTCGAAGTTGTGGGGCTTGGCTAGCCCCGAAGCATTCTTCTTTCCTAGAGGTCTGTCAAAACGAGCCTCCACCTGCTTCTGCTTATTGGCTGCTGAGGGCTTAGATGGGCCCTCTTCCTGGACAGCAGGGACGGTGCAAGGAGGCACCACCTCGGCGGCAGCTTCGCCGGGTTGGGCGTTCTGTTGTGCACGCGTCTGCACAGGGAGTGCCTCTTCCATTAAAGAAGAGACCATGCGGCAAGACTTGATCTTCCTGCCTTTGGATTTGGAGGTAGGACGTACCTCCGGTTAAGTCACCTCGGAGACGAGGTCGGGGTGGGTCTCTCCTCGAGATGTGGTGAGTGGGATGAGTCCACTCACATTGTCACGGGTAGGTGGTAAGTTAACCACCTCCATTGTCGCCTTAGGGATGGGGACGACGCCATCTTGTGTGGTAGTTGGCGGCAAGGTGCCGAACTGGAGTGACACCACATTGGCTGACACCGTCTTCTCCTCGCAGTCGATGGAGATTACATCCGCATTGATCATGCGCTGGATGTAATTTTTAAGGACATAACAGTCCTTGGTCGGGTGTCCGACAAACGGATGGTAGTGACAGTACCTCGGGTTGTCCACTTTTCCAACTTCATCGGGCCGCTTTGGGTCCGGTAGCTTGATCTTGTCACCCTGCTTCAGTATTTCAAAAAGTTGCAGGGTGTCTTCGTCGTTGAATGAATAAACCTCCTTGGGCCTTGGTGCAAGTGGAGGCTTCTGAGTAGGCGCAGATGCGCCTTTTGAGGCATTAACAGTCAATCCCTGCTTCCCCTTTGTCTCTCGTCCGGGGTTGTTGGCTGCAGACCTTTTTCCCTTGTCATCAAAGGCAGGGAAGATGTCCCCCAGAAGACGTGCATTGGCCGCCTTCTTTTCTGCGGCTTCTGCTTCGATGATCATGGAGCTACAGTCGGGAGGAGGAGTAGAGTTAAGCCAGAGCTTGACTGCAGGCAGCATGTTCATGCTGCAAGAGGATAGGAGCGCATGTTCCGGCATGCCTGGAGGTAGTCGGAAGCAGGCCTGTCGGAAGCGTTCGATGAACACCCGAACCGTTTCCTTCTCCTTCTGGCGTATCTCTATGAGGGACGCCATCGTCATGTCCTTCCCGCCGTCGTAGAAGCGGTCGAGGAAGAGGCGCGTCAAGTCGTCGAAGGATGATATGGAATTGTCGGGGAGGCTGCAGTACCAGTCATACGCCACTCCCTTCAATGCTCCGACAAATATGCTAGTGAGGAGCGCGTCCTCCTTCGAAAGATGTCCCGTTTAGGACTGGAAGTACGTCAGGTAGCGGCGCGGAGAGTCCTTCCCGTCGTATGGCGTCAGTATTTGTGGTTTATACTTTGGAGGATAAACCACCTTGTTCCACTCGAGGGGATAGGGTTGGGGGATGCCCATCTTCTGGCGCTCCTCTTGCCTGTTCTTGGACTCAAAGCGCTCCCGCAAGTCCTTGATCATTTCGACCACATCCTCCATGGAGCTGGGAGTCGGGGAAGGTGGTACCACCTGGAGTTGAGCGTTTGAGGGCTCAGACGTTCGGGGTACTTCTCGGCGATCTGTGTCTGAGGATACCCGTTGAAGGGGTACACTCGACTCCCCATTGGCCCCTGGGTCGGGACCGGTCGAAGGTGTTCGGGTCAAGGCCGACCGTATTTTAAACACCGCCTGAGTCAGTGTTTACATAGAAGCAGAGAGGGTTTTTAGTCCTCCCTCTAATGTGTCTATGCGCTGGACGATGTCCTGCGGCGGCGCATCAGACTCGGAATCACCCCCAGCCATGTATACTGTCATGACACGGCCGGGAGTGGATGGATTGGTTGAGGCTTCGCTCTCGGCCTCACTCTCATGTAGAGGAGTCGCCTCTCCTGGAGTTTCATCTTGGCCACCCCCAGCCACGTTCTGGAGGTCATTCTCGATGGGCGCATCTGCAAGGGTCTGATTACCCTCAGCTCCGTCTTGAAGGGCCTCTTCGTCTCCGGAACTACCCCCAGCTGTATTCTGGGGGACATCCTCGTTTTGAGGGGCTTCTGGGAGGCTGACTTCGCCTCGAGGATGAAGATCTGCCGTAGCTGTGCTTTGGACATCTTCGTCTTCGGAAGGAGGCTCAACAAGGGTCTGACTACCCCCAGCTTCCTCCAAGAACTTCTTCCTCGACCGAGTGCCTTCGAACACTCCGGAGGATGAGACAGCTGCCTTGGTTTTCCTCGGCTGGCTTTTGGATGAGGACGAGGAATTGCCAGTCGTCTTTCGGACTGACGAGGAGTTGGAGATCACGTTGCATGAAGCAACCCTTGGCTCCTCTTCTGTTGACACCTTCATCCCAAGGCGATGTCGGAGGGGTGTCGATGATTGCAGCCGCTGGAAGACTGACTGCCTTGGTGGTACTGCCGCCTTGCAACAGCAGTTGATGGTGACCACCGCACAAGTATGCCCTGTGAGAGGCGCATCGTGCTTGTTTGTCGACTCTCCTGACCGGCGCTTGTGAGTGATCACGTTATGCAGGTCGTTGGAGAAGAGTGCTACCTTCATACCACCTTCAGGCGCATGGCAAGGCCAAACGCCGGGGTGGTCAGGTGAGTGCTGCGCCCCCTGATCTAATACCAAACAGGCATCCCGATCAGTAGTGGGGGAACCACAACATTTGAAGTGACTTAAACGGACCTCAGACGCACAACCAGAGGAGGCACGGGAGTTCAAGACCACTGAATTTGCCTCACTCGACTTGGTTGTGCACGCAGTAGATGCGCCCAAGTGAGATGAGGGCTTTGAAGGTCGGCTCGTTTTTGGTGCAGAAGCACCTGAGTCGACCTTGTACAGCTTGCCATCAGCAGAGCGCATGATTGTGAGCGCAAGCTTTTGGCTTGCTGCTGGCATAGCACGTTTGTGGCGTATGGCCCGTGCCGCCTTGGATTTCTTCGTACTAGTCCGCTGGGGCGTATAGTACTCAGCATCCAAATTCTCTTCGCCATTACAGTGAGTGAGTCTGTCAAAGACAGAAACTTTTTGTGGCGCATCAGAGGTGATGCACGGGGCATTGGCTGCGCCCCTGCTCCGTCGATGCATCTTCCTCGCCTGAGAGGGAGATGGCTGGGGAATGTGGTCAGCCGCACGCTTCCCCGAGAGATGCACTGCATCAGCGAGCGCATCTTGGTTGCTGAGGGCGTCAGCAGGAAGGAAAGGCTGGATTAACGCATCCCCTTCAGTGGTGGTGCCCGAGGCGTCGACCTTGCGCACCCAGACTTGGCGGGTCTTCTTCGGCTTCGGCAGCCGCTTCAAAGGACTCGCACTTCCTTCAGAAATGAACTCCTCGTACGCCTGTTGATTGAGGCGCACGACCAGCGTCTTGTGGGAGGATCCCACCTTCACGTCGTCGGCTTGCGATACGACTTTCTCAGTGGAGGAAAAAGAGGTCCCCAGCAGAATCGCCAGCTTGTTTGCCTCTAAAATTGTTTGATTACAAATTTCAATACAAACAGAACAGTGTTACAATATAGGACTTAGATGTAGTCCTAGGAGTACACTTTTTTTTATCTGGGTCCCTTGTGCCGATGGAGCGAGTGGTAATACGTTGACTCCGTTGACGAGCTGACGACGGTTATCGGTTCTCTGAAGGTTTGGATTGCTCTGGGTGCTGGAGCTTGCTGAGAGGAGGAAGACGTTGAGTGTCTGTATCTGCCTCTCTGGCGATATGTTCCTTCGTTGGGTGTTCTCTGTGTTGTCCGTGGGTGAGAAGGAAATGATCCCTCTATTTATAGCGGGGCAGGTTGGCTGCTCATGCGCGCATATGTAGGATGCGCCGGTGCATGGGGACGCCACGTGGAGATTGCTGATGGAGGCGCATGGATGATGCGCCCTGATCGAGGGGTTGAATTCTTCATACTGCTGTTGTGAGCCGGCACGTAGCAGAGAAGAGGATCTTTCTGTTGCTGAGATCTTGGGTGAGTTGAGTTAAAGGACACGTGTCGTCGACTCAAAGCTCGGAGATCTCATATTTGATGGGGAATGATCTGGTAGGATGCGCCTAGGACTGGGCGCATGAGGAGACTTTAGCTCGTAACCTTTATGAGTCACGAACCATTTTGGGCGTATGGCTTTTGAGGCGCATGCAGGCGACTTTCCTTCTGTCTTTTGGGATCAGAGAGCAGTCTGAGGCGCATGGCTTTTGAGGCGCATGCCGAGCTTCAAATGGAGACTTTTCTTTTGTCTTTAGGGATCAGTGAAGAGTCTGAGGCGCATGGCTTTTGAGGCGCATGCAGATTTGGACGCATGGCTGCAGAGGCGCATGCGGGTGGTTGAGTGGCCACGTGGCAGTAGCCGTCGGAGTAAAGTCATGATGATGCTGACGTTGCCGACGCTTCGTTTTCTGAAAAAGCTGTCAACTGTTCAGACTTCGGGAGGTGTGCTGCCAACTCTGTCAGTTCAGCATTTAATGTTTCTGACATTCGATGGACAGCTGAGGGGGCGCGTCGATTGGCGTTCCACTGGGTATGGGGACGCATGGGGGCGCATCCTCTGTGATGCGCTTGGTACTGAAGGGCGCGTCTGTGTGATGCGCCTGAAGTCGGAGGGCGCATGCGGCTGTTTCGTTCCTCGAGTGCTTTAAATAGCCGTTTGGTTGAATTCGAGGCGTCCGGTTCATCCATTTAATGCAAGTTCATTGCACAAAATTCGGAGAGCCATCTACCTGGCACGTGGGTTTGATCTGCCCGGCCTATAAATAGTGGCACGGAGAGAAGGTTTGCTTCTCGTTCTCTCACGTACTTCCAACATGAACTTGGGTACTCGAGTGCATTCTGTTGACGAAGTGCTCCCGAGGGTGAAGATGAGACGCCATGTCGTCATTGATGCACTTGAAGGTGACTGTTACATCCAAAAGACGGAGTCGAGGGCTTCCGAGGCAGGCGGAAGGTGCCTGTTGCATCCAAAGATAGGGATGCTCGGGCCTCGTCTTCATTGTGCAGGAAGAGCCGTAGATCGGAATGGCGGTGCCCCGACCGTCTTCCTTTGGCTTTTGAGACTCTTTCTCTGGATGGGGGGTTAAATGCCACCCTCATCCTGCTCGGCCAGGTGAGCCTGGCTGGAAGAGCGACACATAACTGGGCTGCTGAAGGGATGCACATAACTGAGCTGCTGAAGGGATGCGACCTGCTGAGTACGCATGGCGGGATGCGCCCGGTTGAAGGCGCATGGTGACTGTTGTGCCTGTCTGGAGGTGCATGGTGACTGCTGCGCCTGTCTGGAGGCGCATGGTGACTGCTGGCAGTAGACTTAGGATCTTTCCTTTGTAGAAATTCTCCTTTGTACAACCTTCTCTAGACATGTAATAGACTTTTATGTATAAATAAAAAATCCTCTTTCAAATGTCTATATTTGTTGATTTTGCTGTGAAGTATTTTGTCCGAGCTCTGGCGTATGTAGTGTCTGGCGCATGGGCTTTCTGGTTGTGAAATTCCATGCTTCTACACTCATGAGCTGCCCACCAGTCGCGGGCCAAATCCAAGATCTATAACCTGATAACTGCCACACGCTCCCTAGCTGGAATCCCTGCCGCCTCCATAATGGCATCAGTATTCTAAAGCCATGCATCAGACACAATCTCAACCTTTATACCATAGAAGTACAGGGGATGAAGACGCCTGAAGCTGCTCGTAGAATTATAGACCTTAGCACCACCCCTCTTCTAAGTCGTCTGGACAGAATGGGTGAGAACATCGCTCTAACACTGCTACGACGCCATAAAATCTCTCAAAATATTCATCAGTGCTCGAACAACACCCTCTGGCTGTTCTAGCTGAACTGGTACTGCTGGCTGAACAGGCAAAACTGGCAACTCTGCCCTCCGATCTACTCTATACTCTACCCTTGAATGTTGAGGTTGAGTCTCCCGAACGGGTAGAACTGGCGGAAGCTGAGTCGCTATAGCTGGAATTCGAACAAGCTGATCGGAAGGACCAGGAACAGTGCCCCTGAAAGTTTAAGGATACAAGGATCAAGTCGAGGGAATAGGAAAGATCAACAATTAAATTTGATATCAGGTCAAATGTCAAAGGTAAAGAGTAATATGAAGGACATCAATGAGGAAGAATTTGTGACTGAGATAATTGGCAGCAACCCCCACATATCTGATAAATCAGACCTGCATAGACCACCACTAAAACCTATGTCTTGCCCCATGTAACTCATATTCCCAAAATTCTCTAATTTTAATTAGTTACTGTGTTATATTTTGTTTTCTTTTCTTTTTCGTTAGAACATGTCTGGGAATAAATTATCTTTGAGAAATATAAATATCATATGTTATTTCAAAACCAGTTAACAATTTATGGTGTAAAAGCATTAGTTGGTTTTAATAAAAATAATTATTATTTTGTACTCATTAAATTGCTTTACAAAATATTTGGACTTCCTAAATATTGATTTCAAAATTAGTTTTATAATTATAAATATTTCGTATAATTTTAATATAAAAAAATATATAAGTCTTGAATTATTTATTTCTTTGGTTAGAAGATATACCACTTAGTTGGATAAAAGCTAAATATTATTTTCAAGTTATTGTATTGATCACTTAATTTATTTAGATTTTAAATGAATTACTTGATAGTAAGAAATATGCGATTTAAAGTATTTCGATAGATAGTCAATATTATTTTAAACTAAATATTATTATTTATTAATAGATTATGGCAAGGTTTAAATGCATGTGGCTAAATCATTGATAATATCGAATATCAATTTAAATTGTGACTAGATTAATTTCTGTTTAAAGGTTATTATTTGATTTGAGTAATTTAAATTGTTGATAAGCATTAGGTGCTACTTCAAATTATTGTTGTTACCAAGAATCCTATCTAGATAGGATTAACTATGTTTTAGATAACTATTTGTTTTAAACAAAAGGAAAGCAATTAAAGGCTTGGAATTTATAACTAAAGATAAACTAGAAGGTTTAGCTAAATATCTAGTTAACCCCTCCCCGCTTCCAATCGGCTAGGCAATATACGATATTTTATATTTTATATATGCCTCCACAGGTTCTCTGCTCATATTAAATAGGATAAGTCTCTCCAACTGCTCCTTGTCGCTCATCATCGACTACCATACATCTATAACATAGAGAATAGTGGAGAACCTTTCTCTCGCCTATTCTAACCTCTCCCTGGACAACCATCTCAGCCACCCTCGTCGACTCGTACAGTCTTCCTTTCACCACCACCAACGCACAGCCAATACTAATAATGGGTGTCGAAGTATCCGTGTCCACCACCACAATCATTATGTCCAGCCTCGGATCCGACCCCGGGCATCCATATCCGTGTCCTTATCCCGCAATTCACAGCAGAACACATTCACGTGTCCAAATCAGAAAAAGAATACCGAAGTAAATAACGGACCGCACGCAATCCCGATATTCTTCCTCCGCCGCCGCGCGGAAGAACACCGAGCGAGCACCCTGGTGAAGACCTCTTCCATGACCGCTCCTCGTGCGCGACCGGACGTGCCCTACCGCCGTTGTCTGAACCCATCGTATGGTTCTCCGCTGCCCGCCCAGTGGCCATCCCAGCCCAGCGTGTTGTCGGTGCTGTGCTACAGATTCTGCCCAGACCCACGACCGTGCCACCTACCCTTTGCCCCGCGTCCCCGGCGGCTGTGCTTTCCGTACCGGCGCAGACCGTCTGCCGTAGATCTGGTCCACCCACACCCAGCTACCTGATCTGCCGAGGCCGTGAGAACTCGCCCGACTCCCCGCATCGATCTCTTCGGCGCACGCGCTCCACTTCTCCACCGCGACCGAGGAACCGTTGGCAGAGCTTTCTCGCTCGTTGTCCCCGTGCTCGACCTCTCCACGTCGCTGCACCGACCTTTCCACCCGGTGGCGCCAACAGCCGAGCGAGCCTCCACGTTGCTAGCCTCAAGGGTTCCGCTGACCTCGGCGAGGACCGGTGCCGACAGGGTCGTACCACTCTTCCCCTCTTGCGCGCCATCGTTCTCCTCCCGCGCGAGAAGCCAACGGCGAAGACTTCCCGTCTCGCCCAGTGCCGCCCGGCCGACCTCTCCGCCTCCCCGGACCAGCATAGGCGGCGTGGCCAGTTCGTGTCGCCTCAAGCCGGTCGCGCGCTCACGCCGAAGTGAAGGTGAGATCCCCTTCTTCTCCTCCTCCTTTTCTTCTTTCCCTGAGAAAATGAGGGATTGCTTTCCCTCTCTCTTTCTTCCTTTGTCTTTAATAAAAAGGGGAGAGAGAGATGTGTGACAAGTTTTTCATTGCTAGCAGCAATGAATGTTGCGCTGCTGATTAGTGAGGGGTTGTTTTCGAATATCAGTACATCATATGAATACACATGTAGAGTATACATGCACGTATATAAGCCTGTAGTATAATCTTATTTTGGAGAACAACATCATATAAATATACATGTACTATTATTAAATAATAATTTCATTTATATCGTTACAGTATTATTAGTTATATATTTTTATGTGTTAGCTACCTTCCAATGCAGGCTTAATCTAATATATATATATATATATATATATATATATATATATATATATATATATATATATATATATTAGCCTATGGGCCTTGGGTTTTTGCGTATTTTAGTTTTTGTAATATATATGTTGGGATGGCTTAACTGTTAAGACTATGGGTTACCAAGTAATTAAGAGTTCGAGCTTAAAACTCTTGGACTATATTTAGTATAGGATGGGCTAATATGTATATATAGGTTTATTTTATAAACACTATTATTTAATTATTTGTATATATATAAATAGTTGGGATTTCTCTATATAAGGTGGGATTTGGGCTTTAAATATGCGTTATACAAATTATATTTTCTAAGATGTACTTTATGTTAAAAAGGTATATTTTCTAAAACATGTTTAACAAACAAAATGGGTTGGGGCTTTGGACATTGGGGGGCTTATTTGCTACCCATTATCTATGGGCTTGGGCTTTAGTTTAATAGGCTTTGGCTCTAATGTTATAAACATTTTGAGATATGACAAATGTCGTTTCATCTTTGGGTTAAATATATGTATATTATTATTTTTTATTATTTTGTCTTTCAACTATATGTGTTCAAGTAGTAGACTTATATTGGGGCCTAAAATAATCTTTTGGTATTTTACACCTAATATTTCTAAATTATTTCTAAATATTGTTTTGAATAGATATTATTTTATAGAGCTATAAATAATTTCTTAGAATTCTATATATTTATTCACAAGTATTTTGATTAAGTAAAAGTATAGTTTTAATATCATCATAGATAAATTTCTGAAATATGTATATATATTTATGGGGGACAATCCTTAATCAATTTCCTTCTAATTAGAATAGTAAATCCTAAAGTGTGACTAACCGTATCCTCATTTCTTTGGGTCCTTGGACTCCTTCATATCCAACCTAGGCTAACTGGACTGTGCTGGAACCAACAAGATGGTTTGTTTTACCAGCTAAGGACCTCAGGCAAGTGCACTTTCTGATAGCTTTTCGATTCATATTAGTTTATACATTTCATGTTTATACATATGTCTTGTTGCTTGTTGACACGCTCGTCACACGGAAATAGTATCATGGATCTCTACTTACTATATTTTGTGATTATCATGTTTTCGTGTTTCGTGACTTGTCCGAGTCCATGAGTACTAGTCGGGAGGGGAAATATCTTAGTAGACGTGTAAACTACCCCTTATCCATCCCCCGTGTCTTTTGTGGAGAATAGTAGCTGCACGCGACACGTGCAGGGTGCCGAATTTATTCCTAGTCGTTCACATGTCAAAACTGATATTTCAAAACACATAGATAGTTGCATTTTATTTGTTTCCTTGTCTTCTTCACCGCTTGCCATGACATCTGTTACTTTCTCGTTTTCATCTTACATATGTTATTTTTATGTCTTGTGAATTCTATTGTGTTTTCGTATTGTCGTCGGTTTGTGTGCTTGTTCCATTCGTGACTGGAAACCAATATTTTTTAGATTAGCTGTTGCTTCACTTAGCATTGGGAGATACGGGTGTACTTGCAGACCAAAACCTAGAAATTTGATAAATGTGATATCATTTTTATTACTTGTAATAACTTTATACTTTTCTTTAAATGTAAATCTTGTAATAATTTGTAGATTTGATTTAATAATGTGAATGGGCAATAAATGTTATATTTTTTGATTTTGAGCATCTTGGCCATAACAGCGTTCTACCGTCGACTCTGCGGCGTAGGCTGGCTTGGACACATCTCATATCTGAAAAGTGGATGCGGGTCGTGACACCCCAGAACCAGAATACTGGCAAGTAACGGACCAGGCCAGCTACGTATACCGAAGTACTCCAGTACTCCGAAATAACGTATAAGCTGTATAGATGGAGGTCACTGCTACAAACCAACAGTCAATCCTAGGTCGCATAATCCTAGATAATCTCAGTCTCAAGCAAGAAGTAAGGTACAAGAATATGATCATCAGGCATATAAGACAATAAAGCGTCCCAAACTATAATATATAGATAATCATGAAGCTAGTAATACAAAATGAAGAACTAGCGAGATTAGGTAATACATGATCAACTCTAGCTGCAGTCTAGAAATATATCATCATGTCTAAGCCCGTAGGCCAAAAGTCAAGTCCAAAACAGGAGAGAAACACGTGCTCGGTGGCTAAACGCCTCAAAAGAATATGTACAGAAAAGAGTGGATAAGAGAAAGAACACCACCCAAGCCCCCTGGTGCTCCGGGTGGTCACCATCGAGTGGAAGGTCCGGAAGATCCTCGGGCTCCTCAACTATATCTGGTCAATGCAAAACAGTGGGGTCAGACCCCCAATAGCAAGTACCATAAAGGAAGTCAAACTATGAACTAAAACCAGCATACAATTCATAATATCTCTAAAATAAAGCAGTAAAAAGACTAGAATAATATGGTACCACAGTGTATACAAAAGAAAACTGAAAACATGTAAGGAAATAGTAAGTAAATATGTAGAATAAATTGGGCATGTGAGCCTATGGTGAAAGTCGAGCATGTAGTAGGATGATTAGTATGTAAGGAATGATAGGAAACTAAGTACTGCAAATAAGATAAACTGGAGAAAGACTAGACTAGACAGGAATGGACTCCATACATCAATCACGGCCAAGCACGAAAAAGCAACACAGTAGACCAGCATAGCATGTACTTTAGAGCAATATGTAAGAAGAATTCAGGAATTCAAATCAAAATTAGAGTTTATACAACTTGAGTACTGGAACGGAATTTCGACGGTACACATCGGTATACCGACGATATGTCGATTATCTTCACAGCAACTCTCAAGTAAAAATATAGGCTCACAATCGAAATTTCGGCGGTACACATCGGTATACCGGCGGTATGCCGATTATCTTCACAGCAACTTTCAAGTTAACATATACCACAATATCAGTATTCAGTCGGTACATATTGGTATACCGACAGTATGTCGATTATGGCCGAGAAGCAATACTAAAGGCTAGAAACGAGTCCCAAAACCAAAACTCGTTTCGAAAGTTGTTAAAACCAGTACAACCATGAAACAATACTAGAGGAAGGTCGTACCTAGCATGTATACTTAGTCTCATGGAAATCACTTCGGTATCGTTTCCGATACGGAGTTTTCCTACTAGGAAAAGTAAATGGACATAGCAAATAATGAAAGCCTAGCTCAGACCAAATTTCTAGAACAGACAAAATGACCATTTTCATGAGAGAACCATATTTAGTAAAGCAAGTAGTAGAAAGTACTGGACTACCAAGGCAACTTAAAACAAAAACCACCACAAAGCAATAAGGACGTCCAGTAATTTTGCAAGATGAACTTGCCTAATAGATGTCTGAGCCTAAACTTCAAATCCAGCACCAAGAGGGGTTCAGAAACCACACTCTGAGGTCTTGAGACCAAGCTCCAAGCTCCCGAGGAATACGGAGTAGAAACAAAAAGAAATGAAGAGTGGAAAGAGAAAGTAAAAAAGAGAAAATGAAAGGAAATCAAATCATATATATAGAGAGAGGGTGAATTAATTATGATCGTCCGATCGCGATCCACGACTCGATCAGAATTAACCTCAACCGTTCATAAGAAAACTAAGAAACCAATGGATAATAGAATGTATCAACACTATTCATCAAAACATCTAAATACTATTCATGAAAATATCTAAACGAAAATATCTCAAAAAAAAAATATCTCTACAGTGGAAATCCTGTCCGAATGGCATTTCGTCGGAATAGATCGGTTAACCCGCGGTATGCCGGTTTCACAGAAAATTCTCAAAAATCAAGTTTTCTTCCAGTTCTCCAAAATCCAAGAAAATACAGAATACGGTATAAATTATGTATCTGTATTCAAATACAAATACTGTGAGACGAGTCTCACACATAGTGCTTCAGAGATAGCTTTCAATCTGAAATATTTACTTTTTAGGCGCATAAAATATATGCGCCTCTTTTTAGTATTTTTATGCTTCTACAAGACCCCTTCAAAGTTTTTAAAACTTGAACAAGTTTTAAAATACTTTGAACAAGAAGCATGAGAGAAAGGATTTTATCACACAAAGCTTTAGACGCATCAGATCACTTGCCATGCTGTCATTGCTTTGACTGAATTCTTCGAAATCTGAACTGTATTCGGGCGATCATTTCTTGCAATCGCTTGGATCGAGGCTAAGTCAACTGTCATCCGCAATTTTAGGGACAGAAAATCATGCGATAGTAAATGATGGATTGATTTCTTCATTAAGAATTAAGTCGCATAACTCTTTGCCGCATATTAAATCTTCATTCCTATAAATAGGACATATCTTGACCAAACTTGTCATCATTATTTTTTATCAAGCACTTGCTAATTAGCACTCCAGCAAATTCGTGCAAACTTGTGAGCGAATTCAGCATCACTTTGTTGAGAATACTACTCTTTGGTTATGCCAGAAGTCGGCAAAAGGATCGATCTTCAGAAGGTAATCTTTCTTGAAGTATTCTTCATCCCTTCCTCTTTGATTTCTATCGATCACTTCTTTTCACACGAAGTTTTATGGCAAAGATTTCCACTCTGATCATGTTTGAACACAACACAATACTAGAGTGCATAGTTACACTTATAAAAAGATGTTCTATTAAATAGCAAATCAACTACACACATAGATAGGATTATCAACAGCGTGCTACTGGAGAACACTGCTATTATTCAACCCTTAGGCTCATAAAACTTTTACATTTTTTTATGCGCCTTTTGATGTTATACGATGCAACTGTATGATTTTCAAATGAACAATTGATTTCATGCGCCTAACTCCTTCGAACATGTTATATTTTTCAGGATAGTCCTTGGATGACTAGAGCTCAGATGGAGCTTGGAAGGACATCATAATCTTTCTTGTTCGAAGCAATCCAGCACATTACATAGAGGACTTTCGGTGTCCACAGATCCAGCTAGCTGTCTGCAGCCATCTGACAAGGCTTACAACTAATTGGTTTTACTGTCGTAGCATTTGTGATGAGATTGTGTTTGAGTCCCAATCAAAACACGTCGATGATGAACAGTGTCGATAGTTGGCAGAAATCTTGGACTGTGTGCCGGTCTAATTTTGTATTCTTCTTGTAACGCCCCAGTCCCTAAAAACGTAGGACCAGGGTACGTAAACATGCCAGCTAGGTATCAAGTGAACTTCAGTCTAGCTTGAATACATATAAGCTCTGTAAGTCAGATAGTTATATCTCTATATATCTAAGATAATTCTAATCTCAATCCACTGAAGATAAATCTTTCGCAAGACCAAGTGTACTAATGTTGGTCAGGCATTAACACATTGGATCCCACAGACAAATAAGAATAAACAATATATAATAAACTGGACCAAACTCTAACAAGCTTATAACAAAGGATAAAGCTTGTAAAAACTAGGCCATGTCAGCAGAATAAAATGACAAAAAAATAAGTATAATGCTGGATAAGCAAAGTGAAAATATCAACCAAATGTATACCTGAGTCGAACATAATAATACCACCCGGATCAGCAAACTTTCTCTGCAGAAGTGACTACCTGGAGAGATTACCAGGTCCTCAGGGGACATAGTAAGGTACAAAAATACAATATGCCAAGTGATAGTAATGAATGTACGAAAACATATATAAAAGAGGGGTAACTAAAAGAAACCATGTAACACTCCTGATTTTTAAAATTATTTTTTATTATTTATTTGATATAAATAGAGATTTATGGAATTTTGTAAATATTTTAATTCAATAGTATTTATTATAGATGACCTTGGCCATAGTTAAGATTTAGAGTACAAGATGACCCAAAATTATGGCACAGAGAGGGTAGTTGAGTGTTTTGACTAGTGTTGTAGCCATGATAGAGAAGGCCGAGCCATAAGTGTGTTCTAATTAGAAAAATCAGTCAAAGTTACGACTTAACCCTATAGACGATTAATTATTTATTAATTAAATTATTGATTTTTTAGGAGACCCGGTTGTGTTAAACTAGTCAAACTAGACTCGAACCAAGCCCAATCCCATGTAGTCATGCGGTGTGCCCAAAGACGTCCGTGTCGATATATTTTATGTATGTATGTCCTATTTATCTTAATGCTCAACTAAATATATTTTAAGTAGTGTTATATATATAGTAAAGATATCCATATTATTTGATATCAAGTGATATTTTCTTAATAGGATAAATACTTTCCTTAATTATCCTTGTGTGCCTATAAAACATTTGCTTATATAATTTTATTATTAATTATAAAGGTTTATATATATATATATATATATATATATATATATATATATTATATATATATATATATATATATATATATATATATATATACATATATATTATATTATATATATATATATATATGTATATATATATATATATATGTATAAAATATATATATATATATATATATATATATATATATGTATATATATATATATATATATATATATATATATATATATATATATATATATATATATATATATATATATGTATGTATATATACCAAAACCCCCCTTTTTATTCATTCAAGGCGCAAAATGTCGAAGCCTTTACAAGTAAGCGCAAAAAGAAAGAAACAACAAGAAAGGAGAGCCGGACAGAACAAAAGGATCATAGGCCCAAAATGACGATGCCTATAGAAAAGCCAAACAAAAAGATGCAAAATCCAAGGAGCTATGAGAGAAAAGAGTACCAAAAGAGAAGCTGGTCGTGCGAGCAGAAGGATCTGATCTTCCGGCACTGACGGAGTACCTCCCTAATAACCTGGTCGGCTGAGTACTATTGACCTTCGTATTTTGTCTTATTACGATTCTTCCAGAGGGCCACGTAGCGGCCGCCGCGATGATCTAGTGACCGTGGGAAGTAGAGGCCCAACCTGCCAAGAGATCATTGAAGCGCCCACCCCCCTGATGCTGCCCGCAACACTGAGTGAGGACCCTCCAGACCTTGGCCGATAATTCCCCTTCATAGAAGATATGGTCTGTGGTTTCGGTCTGTCGCTTCGAGCAGCAATTACACGCAGACGCAAGGCTGAACCCAATGGTGTTGAGATTGTCATCAGTGGGCAGCTTCTTCCGAAATGCTCTCCAAATAAGGAAGGACCAATTGTTGGAGATACAAGTCTTCCTGAAGGCCGCGATGGTGGGGGATGGCGCCCCAATACCCCGAACCACCCTTCTCGCCGAGCTGACCGAGAAGGATCCCGAAGCTTTGGCTGACCACCTTATCTCATCGGGCTCGGGGCCAAGCCTAAGTTCGTTGTTGCGAATGCACTCTACCACTTATTCTCCAACCCAATCCCGGATCCGGTTCCAATTCCAGTCATTCCCTGGTTGGTCCCATAAATCTTTGATCTTGATGTGTCCCGGAGCCGCCGGGAGGCTGGGGAGCAAGGAGTCTCCTGCCCAACGTTCCAGGAAGGTCGAAGATTTGTCGTTACCCAGTTGGAGCCTAATCACCGGTTCAGCTATGGACCGCCCCGTGAGAATACGTCGCCAAGCTGCGTAAGATCTGCTGTTGGTGATAGCCAGCGATGGGTGAATATGTTTGAAGTATCGGGCCTTCATGAATTTAGTCCATAAGTTCTGACTAGAACGTAGCTTCCACCACAGCTTCATAGAGAAGACATCCACGATGTGGGAAAGTTTGGTGAATCCTAGACCCCCTCGGCTGTGGGCCTAGCTATGGAGTCCCAACTGGCCCAGTGATGTCTGCCGTGGCCATCACTGTGACCCCAAACGAAATATACATATATATATATATATATATATATATATATATATATATATATATATATATATATATATATATATATATATATTAAAAAAATGTGTGTGCGTGTGTGTGTGTGTGTTATTGTTAGTAGTAGTAATGTTTTATTTTGAGTCATGATAATATTTTAAAATATATATATATATATAGTTGCTTAGATTAATAGTCTAAAAAGTATGTGTAGAGATTGGATTATTATTGTTAATGTTGTTGTTTTTTAAATAAAAATATTTATATGTTGGTTATTTTTTTCGTTGTTTATATATAATATATATATATATATATATATATCTATATATATTATATATATATTATATATATATATATATATATATATGTGTGTGTTGTGTGTGATATGTGTGTGTGTGTATATGTGTGTGTGTTGTGTGTGTGGGTGTGTGTGGTGTGTGGTGTGTCTGTGTGTGTGTGTGTGTGTGTGTGTGTGTACAAATGTCTATAAATAGACCCTACACTAGCAAAAGAGAATATTAAGATTTATTTAGATTTTATGGAGTATTATATATATTTTTTATTATATTATATTTATATATATATATATATATATTATATATATATATATATATATATATAGATATATATATTATATATATATATATATTATATATATATATATATATATATATATATAGATATATATATATATATATATTTATATATTTTATATATATCTATATATATATAGATATATATATATATATATATATATATAATATATATATATATATTTATTTATATAAAAAAAAAAAAAAAATAATATATATATCTATATATATATATATATATATCTATATATATATATATATATATATATATATATATATATAATATATTTATATATAATAGATATATATATATATAATTATAATATATATATATTTAAATATTTTTTTTTAAAAAAAAAAAAAATATATATATTATAATATATATATTATATATATATATATATATATATATATTTATATATATATATATATATAATATATATAATATATCTATATATATATATAATATTATTAAAATATATGTATATATATTAAAAGATATATATTATAAATATTTTTTAATATATATTATATATATATATATATATAGATATATATATATATATATATATCCAACTGCAGCTGAGCCTACCCACGGCCATTGCCAGCAGACACGATATTTGGATCTCTGCACAAAAGATGTCAACATCCGGAGCATCCAGGACACCAGGCAGGCCATCTCCTTCTGGATGGAACATCCCATGCTCCCAGAGCGCGCCATCATATCCGCGATCCATGGCAGCTGTGATATTACTGAGCGAAAACAACTCTGGAATGATCTACTTGATATCTACCTAAACCACATCAATTCTCCGTGGCTTTGCATTGGGGACTTCAATGCGCTGACCCGCAGAAAAGAGAAAATCGGGGGTCGCCCCCCTCCTATTTTGGCCATGCAAGACTTCAACAACTTCATCTTCAACGCTCATCTAGCATTGCTCCAGTTCACCGACAATACTTTCACCTGGTGCAACATGCACGACGGTGACCGTCGTCAATATTCCTGTCTAGACAGAGCCCTCACGAACGACCACTGGCACGTCATGGAGATCACAACCAACCTGTCTCATCTCAACTCCTCTGAATCTGACCACGCCCCTCTGTTGGTGGAAATAATCAATACTAATCCATCCAAAAAGAACTTTCAATTTCTCGACTTCTGGACAGAGCACCCCCAATTTTTGGGCATTGTAGCAGAAGCATGGAATAGCGAGGATTCACCCAATCCCCTCTCCCGAGTGAGCAACAAGCTCAAGGCAACGAGGAAAGCCCTGTCCAATTAGAGCAAACTAGCATACAGGGACATTTTTCAAGCTGTTCGGATCGTCGAAGACGACGTCACCCGATCCGAAGTCAGGTTCGCATCGGATCGTTCATCGGCGGCCAGGTCTACCCTGAATCCCACCAAGGCCATGCTTAAATTCAGACTCAAAGTGGAAACAGATTTCTGGAAGCAGAAAGCGAGATTAAAATGGGACAGCGAAGGGGATAAAAACTCAAAATATTTCTATGCCTGCGTCAACGGCCGCAGACAGAAGCTATCGATTCACCATACCATTGACGACAATGGGAACATCATTACTGACCATAAGAGCATCCAAAGGGCCGCCACGGATTTTTATTCCAAACTATTCTCCAAAAAGACGGTCCACAAAGATAACGCCTTCCTGGATCAAATCCTCCTTATCATTAATGACACCGACAACGTCCAGTTGGAATGCCCCCCCAGCCCAAGAAGTGAAAGATGCGATGTGGGCACTGAACGAGCACAGTGCAACTGGCCCAGACGGCTTTTCAGGGGTATTCTTTCGCACGTGCTGGGACATTATCGAGTAGGATATCACCGAAGCAGCTATCGCTTTCTTCGAAGGAGCCACATACCCCAAAGCCATTTCTAGCGCCAAGCTGATCTTATCTCGAAAAAAGAAAACCTGAAGTCGTTTTGCGACTTTCGTCCCATAAGTCTATGCACTTTCACCAACAAGATCATCTCCAAAATCATCGCCACCAGAATGGCAGGGATCCTCCCCCAAAATCATCTCTGAGGAGCAAAGCAGATTTGTGCGAGGGAGGAACATCCAGGACAATATTATGCTGGCCCAAGAGTTAATAACTTGCATGAAGTTTCCAGTAAGAGGGGGCAACATCGCTGTCAAAATTGACATGGAGAAAGCTTACGACAAAATGGACTGGCAATTTATGATCTGGGTCTTCAGGGCTTTTGGTTTCTCCGAATCTTGGACCAACCCCGTGTGGAGATCCATCAGCAACTCGTGGTTCTCCACGATCATCAATGGTCAAGCTGAGGGATTTTTCAAATCCACTAGAGGGGTTAGACAAGGCGACCCTCTATCATCCACTGTCTTCATCATCGCGACAGATGCACTGAGCAGGAACCTTAACAACATGACAAGCACTCCAAATTTCTAGCACTATCATACATCCAGCGGATGTCCTATCATTACCCATCTGGCCTTTGTCGACAATTTACTCATTTTCTCGTCCGGGGACGAAGGAGCGGTGGCGGTGGTCCACAACACCCTGCAGAGGTACTCAATATGCTCCGTCCAGAAGATCAACCCTTCCAAGAGCATCATATATGCCCACCACAACATCAAAAGAGAGTACGCAATCAGGCTCTCCAACTTAACCTCCTTCTCTGTTGATCATCCTCCGTTCAACTATCTCGGGTGCCCACTGGTGTACGGTAAACCCAACGTTGCTATCTTCGAGAAATTGATCACAAGGATCAGGAATAAACTTGGTGGGTGGCATAATGCCACTCTATCCCTATGCGACAAGATGATTATCATCATTTATGTGCTCTTCTCCATCCCCATACACACCCTGGCCGCATGTTCTCCGCCTTTGAAGGTTCTTTCATCGATCGAGCAGATCTTTTGTAATTTCTTCTGGGGATATTGCAACGGCCAAGACAAGCATCACTAGGCTAGCTGGGACTCCATGGCTCACCCTATTGAGAAAGGGGGTCTGGGATTCACCAAGCTCACTCACTTCGTTAAAGCGTTCTTGATGAAATTGTGGTGGAATCTCCGCACGAGCAAGAATTTATGGACCATGTTTATGAAGACTAAGTATTTCAAGCACATCCATCCATCGGTGGCCATATCCAACAGCATATCCTCTGCAGCTTGGCGCCGCATCCTTAGTGGGCGAGACCTTGTCGAGCCTGCGATGAGACTCCAATTGGGCGCCGACGAGTCGGCTCCATTCCTCTAGAGATGGACTGGGGATAGCTTGATCCCGAATCTCACGGAGATCGCGAGAAAACAGCAGGATCAGAGACTTATAGAATCCTATTACTGAAGATTGGAACTGGGACAGGATTCGTGAATGGGCCAGTTCTGATACGGCGGAGAGCATTCGATCGAGCGGATTAAGAATCGGTAGCGATGCCGATGCACTGAAGTGGACGCTCGAAGCCTCGGGGGCATTTTCGGTGAGGTCAGCGAGAATCGCTGTCCAAGGTATAGGGCGCCCGCAGCATTTCACTAAGTACTATTGGCACACATGCATCCCCAAGAAGTGGTCATTGCTCATGTGGAGAGTTATTAGAAAGAAACTGCCTATCGATGATATCCTCAACACCCTTGGGATTAGCTTAGCATCAGCCTGCAATTGCTGTTCTGACCGTCAAATGGAGACCATCGACCACATCTTCTATCTAGGGAGCCTGTCGGGCAGTATCTGGAGGACCTTAACCAGCTCTTCAGTATAGATCCAGGGGGCGGTCGCTTCCACGATCTTGCGGTCTCATGGGAATAGCATCCCACGGCCACCAGATCGTCGCAGCGGCCGATACCTGGGCGATTTAGAAAAATTGCAACAAGGCGAGATACGAAGGTCACCAATACTCAGCCGACCAGCTCACTCGGAAAGTCTTCCGCCAATGTCGTAAGCGGAGCGCACTGTGCTCCCACAGTTCGAGAGCATTCTGGGATGCGCTTCATCCCTAACCCTGGGCAGTCAAGTTGTCTCCCCCTTTTCTTTCCTTTTTGTGGTATACTTGTACAGGCATCTTTTTGCCTTGTATACGTTTCAGGCTTCGGTATTTTGAGCCTTGATTAATAAAAAGGGGAGTTTATATATATATATATATATATATATATATATATATACAAAGACGGGGTTAGAAAAAAGAAAATTGATATTGTTCCCTTGCGAGAACAGTATCAAATCTAACTCGACCCCCTAGCAGTAATTATTTATATCACGATATAGAGAGAGGGGGGGAGAGATCGATCATCGAAAGCCCCAAACCCTAACCTAATCTCGCCAACCCATCCCCCGACACTGGGCGACCCCTCCTGACCGCCTGCACTGTCGTGACAATACCGGAGCTCCACCACATCCACCTTGGATCGACCAAAAACTAAGGCCTCTCTGTTTTAACCCCCTTCGAGGTACTCTATTTCTTCTTCAGTTTTCTTCATGCATGTCCAATCGAATTTGATTCTAATTAATTCTGTGGAAAGCCTAGATGACCATCTTCGAGCCCCTTCAATTTATTTTAATAGTAATGCATTAGATTTTCTAGAAATCCCTCTTGAATTTCATGAAAAACTACAGAACACATGTTCTGTAGTAACAGTTAAAATCCCATATTGGAAGGCAAATAACTGCCAATCCAAATTGACTTTTCGAAATATAACTAAAAAGGGTTAAAGACAATATATAGGAGATCAGAACCTATCTGTAGTTTCAAATTTTATTAACTGTGTATAGATAAATCTGCTTTTAAAGATCGAGAAAAAACCACTAAAATATTTTTAAAAATTAGAAAAAATACCCGATACGGGGTCCGTCTCGACAAACCGGGCAACATGGTCGCGAATGGAAAGCATCAAAAGGTGCGTATCGACCTCATGGACGTGTGGGCTTCGACAGAACTCGAATTGGTTGCGTATGCGCGACGAATTCGATGCGTATCAGTCAAAAATTACTGTATCGGCCTCTTTGCAAACTAGCCAATTACTTTGTACATGTTTGTCACCTTTAGACGAAACTTATGCTATTGGGACCGTGTCATTTTTTTGGTCCTGTGACCCAAGTTTGGTCTGATTCTAAGAAGGTCGACCAGAACGCTATTTTGGCAGGCCCAAGACCTAATCCAACGGGCAAATTTGTGCACGGCCCACCAAAATCCAACTTTAGACATACCGTTGGACGCATATCGTCAAACCAGATCCGTAGACATATAGTGTCACGATCCGCACCCGCTTTTCGGATACGAGACGTGTCCAAGCCAGCCTACGCCGCAGAGTCAGCGGTAGAACGCTGTCACGGCCAAGATGCTCAAAATTACCAAAATGTAACATATATGCTCATTCATATTATTAAACCAATTTTGCAAATTACAAGGTTTCACAACTTCACATTTGCTAAAAAATACAATGTCTCACAAAATAGAAAAGACAGCTAATTCAACTATCTAGGTTGACCTCAGCATACACATGCCTTTCTAGTGCTAAGAGTGATCGCGGCTAAACCTGAAAAATTTTGGTTTCCAGTCAGGAATGGAACGAGTACAATCTCACAACAAATTCAATAAATGACCAAATCTATAAATTATTAAATAATAATAAAATACACGACAAAAGGATAAACATGGAATCATGATAAAAACTGAGCATGGTGAACAAGGCAAGTGAATACTGAAAACAGAGTAGACCTGTAGCTAGCAAAGAATACTGTAGAACCAAAAACTGTATTTATCTAGTGAGTTGAAATACTACTTCGACATGTAAACGGCTAAGGGTAAATCCGGCACCCCGTACATGAAACGTACGACTGCTATTAGGCACGAATAAGATCCAGCATGCCGCATGTAAAGTGTGCGACTGCTATTAGGCACGAATAATTTGGGTTTGTTTACATGTCTAGAGTATTTCCCCGCCCGACCAGTACTCATGGATCCAAACAGGTCACGAACACGGTAATAGATTGGTCACGAACAATATGTAAAGAATCCATAACTACTATCTCATTTAACATCGTGTCAAGAACCAATGGAATATCAATGTAAAACACTACTATGTACATGATTCGTAGAGTAATCAGATATAAAAACTATCAGAGATGTACTCGTCTGAGGTCTTGTGCTGGTGAAATCGATAATACTATACCACTCAATGAGCCACAACAGTCAACACATGCAGAAGTCTCCGGGTGCTGAAATAAACATTACCAACATTTCAGAATAGTCAAATTAGCTAGAATTGCCTGTCCTTAAGTCCAATTCTGGACACACGGGCAAAACGGTAATTTTGGGTCAAAACGGTATCCGCCATTGGACCCGCTTTGCACCGAAAAGTGTGCCAGAGTCTATTGTCTCTAAAGTCGTCAATCTATATGTCAACAGGTATAGCTTTCTGATACGAACCCAACCGTATGTCCAAAGTTTGATTTCGGCGGGCCGTGCACAAAATTGCCCGTTGAATCAGATCGTGGGGCCCGCAAAACGGCGATCCGATCAACTGTCTCAGAATCGGACCAAACTTGGCATACAGGACCAGAAAAATAATACGGTCCTGTTGGCGCAAGTTTTGTCTCGATCTAATAAACGTGCACAAAGTAATTAGAAAATTTGCATAGAGGTCGATACGGTAAATTTCGACGGATACGCATCAAATTCATTGCGCACACGCAACCAATTTGAATTTTATCAAAGTTCACACGTCCACGAAGCCATTACTCACCTTTTGATGCTTTCAGTTCGCGACCACGTCGCCCAGATTGTTGGGACGCACGTCGTATCGGAAGTTTTTCTAGTTTTTAAAACAGATTTTTCCCAATATTGGGAAACTGATTTCTCGGCACATAGTTATCAAAATTGATTTCTGTAAAAAGGGTTCTCTAGCCTTATATATTGTCTAGGACTGCCTTTAAATATATTTTTGAAATCATGCATGGTTTGGATGATAATTAAGTGCAAAGTAGGTTAGTTCGACTGTTGTCAGTCATATTTTTGGGACAAGTTTTCATCGAACTTGGGTTCAATTTTTCGGACAATATAGATTACCTAAATCAGACTAATTGATGCGAATCGAAGGTGTATATATTGGGATAATACCTGAAGAAATAGCTCAGAAAACGATTGAGCAACGAGGTTGGACTTCGATCACGAAGTTGGGATCGCAACTGTCGCTGTTGTTGTTTTGTTTCTTCCCATGCGCGTGGTTTGGACGCTGTTGCTGGCCGGCCGGCCACCGTGCGGCGACTGCACGCTCGTACGACGGAGCCCAAGGGTACGCGCGCGTTAGGCGGTCGGGGGTCGAGGATTCGGCTAGGGTTTCGTTCTCGAGCATATATATATATACATGCATACGCGAGTCCTTCTCTCCTCGGGTTCGGCTTTGCTGGAAACGATCGGGGTCAGCTTGGGCCTGGTCGGGCTGGGATTTGGGATTGGGATGCTGCTGTTGTTCTTTGTTTTCCCTTGTATTCTTTATTTTTCTCTATTATTATTATTATTATTATTATTATTATATTTATATATATATGTATATATATATATATATATATATTAAACAGAAAAGGAAATTTTATTAGAAAACAGGAAACAAAGTACACAGGACAAAAGAGCAGGTCCCATAAAACCAAAATTCAAAAATTGAATTTTGAAAACCCCCCGCAGCCCAGGAGGGCACGTGGCGGGCAGACGCTAGGCCCGAGGGGGCTGCTCCGGGCGCGGAGACCGATAGGGGAGCGCGCTACCCGAGGGGATGCGGGAAATCCGGCCGAGCGCGGGGCCCTAGGGGTGGGGGCCTCGGGACCCTCTCCCGCGATCCAGAGGAGGAGGGGATTCGCCACCGGGAAGCGGCGGGGGCCACGGCCGGTGGGGCCACGACACGGCGAAGATGCCCGTGGGAGCGTCGCCGGGAGGGGGGCGCAGAGCTCCGGCCGCCGCGAGGCCGAGGGGACCTCAGGCGATGTAGGAGGCCGACGCAGTGGAGGGGGGTACGGCGGAAGGCTAAGCCACGGCGGCGAGGGGGAAATGCCGGGGGAAGCTGAGGGGACTGGCGACGTAGGAGCCGGAAGAGCGAGAGGGACTCGAGGACCTCCACGCGCGCGTTGAACGGAAGGGGAGGGGGAAGCACCCGAGGGGGGCCACGACGTCGGTGGGGAGGGGGAGGACCGCCCATGGGGCTCCAGAGGGGCTCCGACTGAATGGGCGGGGGGAGGCCGCAGCGAAGCTAGCGGTGGTGGTACGACCCCCACAGCGAGGCGGCGTAGTCGCCTAGAGCCGCCGCGTCGTACCAGCGGGCCCCGGGGCGAACCCAGTACCACCGTAGGGTTGATGGGTCCTGCCAGAAGGTTCCGCCGAAGATGGGTCGGGGCAGGCGACGAGAGTGGGGAGGGAGCCCGAGGGATGCGCGGAGTAATGGAGCTCCGGTAGGGCGGCCGCGCTCGAAGCCGGGGGCGACATCGGGGGGGGTGCGCGGAAGGAGGAGACACGGAGGGGAGGCTCGCTACCGAGGCGGGGTGGGCGACAGTGAGGGCGGGGGTTGTCTGGACCGGAGGAGGAGGATGAGGCGGCCCGACGGGGAAGCTCACGGCCGAGTCGGAGAAGGCGGTCACCTGAGCGGGGGACTTCTAGGTAGTAGGAGCTGGGTGGGGCGGTCCCACTGGGTCCGCAGGAGCTTCGAGATCTGGGGGAGGAGGAGGGTCCGCCTCAGGGGGTAGCCACAGGGAAGGGAAGGTGGGGGATGGGGCCGCGACCGGAGCAGGAGGCGAACCGACAGCTGAGATGGGGGGCGCCTGCACGGGCGGAAGCCGCGTCGAGCATGAGGCATCGAAGGGGGCTGGCGGGGGGGCGAGGAGGGAAGAAGCTGTGGACGGCCGGAGGCGTCGAGCACGTCGGGACCTACGATGCCGCGGGCGGAGGCTGCGCCGTGGAAGGGGGAGGGACTGGGAGAGGCCACCGCACGTCGGGCAAGAAGGAGGGTAGGTGTCCTGCGGGAGGAACGGCCAAGGGAAGCCCTGCCAACCTGGGGGACCGCGGTGACCGGGGTGGGCTGGAGGCGCTCGTCGTGGGGGGCGACGCCTAGGGGCGGCCGGCCGCCGGCCGAGGCCGAGGAGCGGAAGAGCTCCATCAAGAGGGATCCAAGCCCAAACTCCCCCCATTTTTACATCATATATATATATATATATATGTATATAAATATTCTGAATTTAGTCATACAAGTAATATGGTTGGTGTTGTTTGTCGGACCTGTTTCGGGTCTTGAACAACTTAGCAAGACTATGAAACTTCTTAGGAGGATAAAGGGTCATATAAGATTTCTAACAAATCCTCTCAAAGGGTCGTGGGATGCCGGGAAGTCCCTGGGCAGTAGATACAAGCAACAGTGTGCCTGACGGGAACTGTTCTGATAGGGGCTACTTGGATCTCGGTTTTAGGTGTTCTTGGACTGATTTGTGGGCTTTGGGAGAGAGTTAGGAGATGGGGGATATATATAGGAATGAGTGGATGGTTGGAGAATGAGGGAAAAATAGGAGTTATTAGTTTTTAGTATTTTTAATGGAGAGTAATAGTGAGGTAGATGAAAGGGTTTGAGAGTTGTAACTTCCCTCTCCATTAACATTCCACCCTTTGGCTTTCCCTCACACATGGCTGCCATGGGCTAAGTTTGGGCTGAATTTGGATGAGCTAAGCTAGTCTAATTCACTTAGATTAGTTCCTCACACACTAGTTAGGTTAGGTTCAAGTCAGTGTAGTCTTAATTGGGTTAGGTTGGTCCGAATGACCCGAAAATGGTCTGATGGTGATTAATATGTGTAAGTAGCACATGAGAGTTAAATTTAGTAGGACACAAGGGTCATGAGAGTCATGGTCTTAGTGTAGGTCATGGCCATAAAGTTGGTCGAAGAAATCAAGTCGAAAATGTGACTCAAAATTCAATCAAAATGATCACCAGGTGTATATACAAGTTAGAATAGGATTTTTTGCATTAATGTTTTGCAATTAAAATATAGCACAATGAGATATATATCTTTGAGTGGGACATGAAGGTCACAAGTGTCGGTGGAATTGTCTAAGTCGTGCAGGTGAAGATGGTTGGAAGAAAATAGCCAACCTGGTGCTCATACTGTCAAAACTACGATATAGGGTATCTAACGGCCATAAATGAAAGTGGAAGAAATCATGGATTAATAAAATAGCCAAATTTAATTCAAACCAAAACCTAGTTGTCAACTAACCTGCAAACTTCCTAAATTTTTACTATGATTTTTTTTTCAATTTATTTATTTTGGTATTGGATTTTATTTTTGATATTTGTACGTCGAGTGCAAATACATATATGTGAGGTAAAAAAAAAAAAAAAAAAAAAAATATATATATATATATATATATATATATATATATATATATATATATATATAATATAGATTTTCTTTATATAAAAAGTCAGTATACTTTTCAAAATAGTATATGGTAAATATTTTTGCTTAAAGTTATTAAATGTGTTGCGATTGCCAAAACTTTGTTTTATTTTATTTTAAAAAACTATTTTATTTGTAAAGTATAGGTGATAATTTAGAAAATAATATGTTCTATTCTCATGCGAGGTACATGAAATTTAATTTCATGTATATTTTAATTTTAAAAAAACTAATTAAAATTTTGCAAAAAGGTTTTTTAAATATTTATTGTAATTTTCAAATTTATTTATTATTATTTTTATTTTAAAATTTTAATTTGAAAATTTGTTTGATTTAATATTTAATTTATTATGGTGATTTAAATTTGGAAAAGATTTTACTTACCTTATTTTAAATAGCTTTTAAATTGAGGATAGGATTTATCTAATATTTAAATATGAACATGGATTTGATTGAACTAATTTTGATTTGATTTAAATAAAAGATGAATGATCTATTGGGTATTTAATTTCATACTCCTTATCCAACTAGGAGTTCCACCCCCTATATATAGGGGAGACTCCTTATTGTTTTCCTCCACAATTATTATCCACCAAATTTTCTCTCCACCGCAAAGTGTCGTGCATCGTGTCTGTGTCCAATTTCTCCGTGACAGTCGGTGCTGGCCTCGGGTCTGATCCCGAGTATCTTTCTAATATTTTACTGAATTTTTTTACATATACAATTATGATGTCCTCCTCCCTGTCAAGCGCTCCGGCACTGACCCCTGCCGTCTCCGACACCTCTACACCAAGCACCACGGACCGCCATCGCCATAACCCACCACCACCACCCAAATACTACACACTGCCTGTCATGACCCGCACCCTGTTTAGGGGCACGAGCACGTGGGTACGTCCAGCCTACGCCGCAGTATCGGCGGTAGAACGTTGTATAGGTCGTCTATAAAATATAACATCAACAATATATATATACCTGTCATCTCCGCACGGAGGAATATATATATAAATCAATCACATGAATCTAAGGAAGATACGCACAAAAAGATAAAGATAGGATAGAAATGGGAAAGCTGGAAATAGATGCAAGTCACAACGTCCAACCAGAGATAGAAAGTATCACAATATACATATCCCAAAAATAATAATATACTACAAGCCAAAATGATAAGCTGGAACGCAGTCCAGTCAAACCTACTAGTCTAGATCCCTACCGGTGGTGCGTTCTCTAAAGACACCGGCTCCACTAAATCCAAGTGGTAGTCTGCATCTACGCCAAACCCGTAGAAGGTCGGACAGTCTGTATCTGAATCCTCTAAAAAATATATCAAAGTTATCCTATCAGGATATGAGCAAGTACAAATGCTAACAGCAGTTCCATGTGAATTGATAAATTCTATAAGAGACAGTTATAATAAAATACAAGATGAAATATCAAGAGTGAAATATAAACATGATATGTAAATCTGGATATCATGTCAGTGTATGAAATACTGGAATATAGAGTAGTACAGTAATAACTGATGTATAACATAAACATAAACGGTGCCTTGAGATATTAGTGCGCTATGTGATCAACTTGGGTCCGGATCAGGCTGTTCCATTTAATCGGTTATGAACAGGAAATAAGAGAACACTGGATCAGGCTGGCCATAATGGAAAGCTATGAACAAGTAGTATCAGGTCAGGCTTTACCCTACGTGAGGCGAGGGTAAAGCTATGAACAAGTAATAGGAATACATGAGGGATATTGATCACATAACCACTAATAACTCCCCATCCTCGAGTAGTATAATGGATCCGGACATGACACGTCATGACACAGGATTCAAAAGCAGGGGGCCAGCTCACTCCCAAATCAGTGTCTATACACGTACATGAAACAAGATCGACAATGTACTAATATACCAAAAAAGTCCAAGAATAACATCTCATGACAGGATCCGACATATACTAGTCCATGAACCATTGTTTCGAAAATCAAGTAAAACACTACAACTGAATCGGATATAGCAGATATCAAGACAATAAAAACTATCAAAGAATGTACTCGTCTACGGTCCTGAGCAGTCAATAGGAATCGAGGCTCAAAGGATAGTCACAGACCTAAATATGAGATATACAAGAGTTAATTAGGGTTTAATAGCGTTTGGCATGATTTCTAGTGTATGATATGCAAACCTAGGTCAAGCTCAGTCAAACTAGGTCACACTAAGTCAAACTAGGCCAAACTAGGTCAAACCGGATCACAGATTGACTTACACTTAACTTTTGGTCAACTGGTTAACTCCTAGTCCAATCTAGGTCAACTTAGACTATTGGTTGACTCACAGTTGACTTTTGGTCAACTGGTCAACTATGGTCAAGTTCTAGTCAAAACTAGGTCAAGTGTTGACTTTTTGTTAACTTTGAGTCAAAAAGTCAAACTCGGTCAACTGAGGTCAACACTAGACTAAGGTCCTATTCCTAACATTTACTTACCAAGATATTTCATATCATGGTCAAATTGGTATCCCGATACCAATATCTTAGTTTAGGGTAAATACCTTAACTAAGGTAAACCTTTACCTTAGATAGGTAACCCACAACCAAGCCTTTACCTTAGTTTCTAGGCACCCTTTTACCTTAACATGGTATCGTAATACCTTACCCTTGCATCTTGATACTAAACTTTGGTATCTCGATACCTTAACTAGAAGGTATCACAAATTTCTTACCTAGAAACAAGGTAAACTTCATTTACCTTGGTAAGGTAAACCAATACCATAAGATACTAACTTAGTATCCTAGGATATTCATTGGTATCCTAAGATACGACCCTTGGTATCCTAAGATACCAAGATACAAACTCATCTAACCATTACCTACCCTTAGACTCTAAGTTTACCCTATATCTTGAAGGTATCACAATACTTACCCTTATCCTAAGGTAAACTTACCTTGCCTCATGACAAGGTAAACTCATTTACCTTGGTCAAGGTAATCTAATCCTAAGATACTATAACTAGTATCCTAATATCTAACATATATATAGACTAACATCTAACTTATCTCTTAATTTTCTAACCAAATCTAATATCTAACAACTAACGTCTATATATCATACCATAACAAATTCTAACATCTAACTTACATATCTAACATACAACATACTATCTAACATAACCTCTAACATGTCACTAACAACTAACACTCTAACACTACCAACTAACTAGCACACACACACATATACACATGGCATCATGGGGGGTCAAATGTGGTGCTAAATGAGGGGTGAAATGGGGTTAAATAGGGGATAAAAGGGGTGTCAATGGATGCCAAGGGGCTGCCCTGCAGCCGCCCCTACTGTTGCTGTTGCTGCCACTGAATGCTGTTGTGGCTGCTGCCATTTGCAGCAGCCCCTCCCCCTCTCTCATCTATCTATCTATCTATCTATCTATCTATCTATCTATCTATCTATATCTAACTATCTAAATATATCTCTATCTATCTATCCATCCATGAACACCCCCACACCCCTAACACACACTCACAACACATCCTTCCTCACAACACTAACACACACATACATATATATATTATATATATATATATATATATATATATATATATATATATATATATATATATATTTTATATATATATATATATATATAAAATATATATATATATATATATATATATATATATATATATATATATATTGTACCAAAAAACTCCTATTTTATTCAAGAAGGCCGAAAGGCCGCACCTATACAAGTATACCATGAGGCAAAAAATGCCGATGCCTATACACGTATACTGACAAAAGAAGAGGAAAACGAGCAAAAGCAGAGTCAACCGGACAATTCCGAAGAAAGAAGAGAGTTCCAGAATACCGTCTGGCCATATATATATATATATATATATATATATATATATATATATATATATATATATACATACGCTAACACAATATATATATAGATATACTCAAAACATCCCGAAACCTATCCGAATACCCAAATCCTCGAAATTCTATCCACTAGGGCTTAGACGCGTACCCCACACAAGCAATCTAACTCGCTCACGTGAGCAAAAACAAGAAACGAGGCCCGAATGGCCAAATGGCCATTCTGGTGACTCCGGGGTGTCCGATTCGTGATATCGCGTAATACGGGCACCAAACCTATCCAGATTCGATCCTAATTCTACCCACGAGTTCTAAATAATGATTAGAACCTATTTTAAGTGCTAACTTGTCGATTCTAGTGTTCGTGCAAAAAGTCACCCGTGTGTTGGAACCCGAAAGTCCCGAAAAAGCTCATTTTCATGATTTCTCGCGAAACGTCCCCACGTATCCAAATATGGACACGTACCTAGCCTCATCTTACCCAAACTAACCTAATTAGGTCTAATTAGGCTGGGACTACACCCAAACATGTCAATTTAGGGTTTTTCCTAAAATTGGCACTAAACCTAGGCCGAAAGTCCCGAATTGAGTCCAATGGGTTCCAAACCTATTCTAATGGGTTATCCTATACCTCGGGCATCCTCTAATATGCAAATGACACTAACTAAAAGTAAATACAAAGGTTAGAGTGAGGGTTTACCTTTTGGGTGTTGGAATCCCAAGGAAAAGCCCTAAATTCACCTCCTTTGTCGGTCTAAGCACAAGATCTATGCTCCTACCATCACCAAGCTAAATCTACCTAGATCAAAACCATAAATGAGAGATAAACAAGGGTTAGCACCAAGATTAGGGAGAGATCTAGATAAATGGAAGAGATTTGGAAGAGATTTGCTTACTTTTGGAGCTTAAAATGCAAAGAGAAAAGAAGGATTTTGTGGAATGAGAGAAAAGGAAGATAAAGAGAGTGTTCTTGCAAATAAGAGCATAGGGGGTGCATATTCTGGCTGGCCATGTAAAAGGGGGGGTTTGGGGCATTGTGCAATGTCACAAATGCCTTCCAAGTCAAAGAATATAAGGGTTTTGAGTTGGGGTCAAAATGGTAAGTTGGAAATTCTAAATTCCTAGTTCTAAATCTAATTCTAAACTCTAATTTCTACTAAAATCAAATAGGATTATTCAAAATAAATATCTGGGTTTGGTTATGACAAGTTGGACGGGTCCAATTGGGTCCAAAACTGACTCGGGTCACTAACACAAGTCAAAATGAGACAAAATTCAAACCCGATCAAATAAAACCCCAGAACACAATATTAATAAATAAATATTCACAAAAATATTAAAATATTAAAAATGACAAACTTGCCCTCAATTTTGAAAACTGGAAGTGACAAATCTATCCCCTTTAAAATAATTTCGTCCTCAAAATTAAAGTTGGTTGTACTCTTCTCTAGGCTAAACCCCCAACAGTCAAGGTTGAAACTTCTATCTAGCAACATACAAGATCATAGTCCTACTGGTCGTAATTTTATAGTCTCAACATGGTCAATACACTATCTAGCACAACAAAAATACAATTCAAGAGGTACTATTTGAACGTACAACTATCATGGAAATGACAGAAGAAGAACGGGAAAACAAACCTGCTAACCCATCACCTGTAGCATCGGCCTCCTCGACAGTTAAAGAAAAAGTCATGTCCGGTTGGGTACATCCCTCTGCCGGCGGAGGACATGACGCTGTTCCACTGGTGGTCTAACTCCAATCCATGCCCTTGGTATGGACACTGTCTAGGGACGATGAAGGGTATCCCCAATTCGAGTCGAAAAATAAAAATGACTTCGTGGAGTGAATCAAGAGTGGGTCTTGTGTCAGAAAAGTCATACGACAAAATGAAGCACAAGATGGTATGTCTGAGTGGGACACGGAGGTCATGGTTGTGGGGTGTCTTGTCTAGATCGTGCATGTGAAGTTGATTTTAAGAAAACAACTAGTCTTATTTTCTTGTTTTCCTAATTTAAAAGTCATGGCAATGTGCATATGATAATCATAAATAAAGTGGGAAGGGTCAAATGGCCTAAATTGATCCGAAAGTTACGATACAAAAGTAGTACAAGGGAACAAGATTGAGTGGGACATGATATATCAAAATAAAGATAATCTTGTCTACTACAAACTCATCAAAGGGAGTTTCCAGATATTGACATCTCTGACGCTCTAGAAATCAAAGTCACAGAAGAACATCATCTATATTAACAGAAGTGAAATAATAAAGATGACATGTTAGGACCCTTCTCAAGATAAAATCTGATAATCATACGCGTCTGTCCAAAATCATGATACTTAGAATCCTTACCACGCTAGTAAGCAAGGCTGCAATAAACGGTATGGTCCATAACCGGGGTATGTACCTCTATAATCATGTCATCTGAAATCCTCGCTATGCTGACTAATATAGCTGTGAGAAATCTAAAATCTTATAATCAAGATATGTACATCCGAAGTCAGGTCTCTACGTTCTCGCCATGCCAGCTAATATAGCTGCGATAAACTCTAAGCTCCATAACCAAGTAGACGTTACTTTTCCTGTTATTTTCATCAACATATGTTATCAGAAGATATTGTAACTCCGGCCATAACATTCATCTCGATATGAAAAGTCAAGTCAACGATGATCCATCAAAATCAAATTTGATAACGATGAGCAAGGGTCAACGGAAGCAAATTTTAAATTGACATTTAAACAAGATTCTCAAGGGTCATCCCAGCCGTTTGCAAATATTATTGACTAGGATAATGCCTCCCCCGGTCATAATCTTGCAAGGCCTAACCAAAAATTCAGTAATAATATTGTGTCTAAAAGTAAGAGAAACAGACACAAAACTATGCGTAGCACCAGAGTTAAACAAAGCTAATACAGGAAAAGAATCTAGTAGAACAGACCTGCAACTACATCTCCTATGGGCTCAGTCTCCTCAGCTGCCAGCGCGAACGCTCTGCCCTGGGGTGCTCCCCTTTGATGGACAAAACGCTACTGTTGCGTCTGAAGTGGCGGACCCCGCTGCTGAGCTGCAGGTGGTGCTCTATCGTGACCTCCCTTGGCTGCATGAATAGGGCAATTCTTCAGTTGATGGTCGGACGCTCCACAGAACAAGCAAACGCCCAACCTCATCCTACAGACCTCCTGGGTGTGCCCCGACTTCCCAAAGAAGGTACACTGAATAGGCTGTCACTGACACTGCTGATGATGGACACGTACTGGTGCCTGATGCTGCTGAATATGAGGTTGCTTATACGGCCTCTGCTGAGTGTGAGGACGCTTGGCCGACCCTATACTAGAACTAGCTCCCAAAGCATCACTGCTCTTCTTGGGCCTAAGACCGTAGTCCTCCTCTGCTATCTGAGCATCTATCAGAATCTCCTCAAAAGTCGCATTGTGATGCCCAGATGTACGAGAGCGAACAGCATGGATCAGGCCCCTCCTGAACTTGCGGGACTTCTCTCCCTCATCCTGAACCATCCCTGGGGCGAATAGGCTCAGGCAAAAGAACTCCGCCGCATACTCATCCACCGACGAGTTTCCCTGGACCATCCCTGCAAATTGGCCCTCCAACGCGCTGAGAGCTACATCAGGATAGAACTTCTCCTTGAGAAGCTTCTGGAAGTTCTTCCAAGTCATCCCTCTAACAGGTGCACGAGGGTCTGTGTGGTACCAGGTCAACGCAATATCGAAGAACTGGCTCGCTGCTGCTGATACCCACAACCCCTTCGGGATCTCAGCCAGCTCCAGGCTCCTCTCTGCCCCAAGAATTCAAATTTTTGAACGTTGGACAGCTTGTACCAAGCAGGCCCAAAAAATCAGTTTCTGGAAATCAGGGGACAGAGTTCGGCCCAAACTCTGTGTGGGGGCAGAGTTCATCCCGAACTCTGCCTCCTAGGTGGCAGAATAGCTTTTGGGCCTTTGGGCTTGGTGGAGCTTGGGCTTGGTTCAGGAATTGGTCTGTTTGTATGGTAGAGCTTGGAGAGATATGTCTAGGGGTTAAGATGACACAGTGCGACTCAACGTCCACATTCTTCTAGACTCAATAAAATAAAGATTACAGACTTGGAACAAATAGAAAAACCAAGAGCCCTTTGATGATGCCTTTCTTCTGATATTTGAGCAGATCTGAAGACGTCTTTTTCCTTGACAGCAGTCGTCCAAAGATAAACAGATCTGGAAATCTGAATACCTTTCGGGGGCTTCGCTCCCGAACCCCCGACGGGGGGGCGCTGCCCCCTCGACCCCTGTCCGTTGACCGGTCAGCGGAACCCCCGATGCGAGGCCCCGGATAGGTCGCTAGGCAGTTCAGAGAAATCTTTTTGTATGACGCCGTCTTTGGTCCATCATTAATTCTTCATTGCTTATATCCTGGTTTGATCATGTTTGATCATGCTTACTGCATGTCTACAAATACATGTTAGGCAAGAAAAATATGTTGCAGTACGATACAAGTATGGCAATATGATATAGGACAATTAGGACAATGCTAAGTTTAAGTAGCAACATGATAGTGAGTATATGAGTATTAGTGACATCATTATGTTAAACTTAATTGATTAGCCATATTCAAAAACACGATGTAATCATTGGGCCAACAATCTCCCCCATTTTTATTATGGCAAATCGGTTAAGTTTAAAACAAATACGATAGATGCATGTATCACTAATAAACACATATTGTGTGCTAACTTAAACTTATTTCTCTCCATTTGGCATGATCAAAAAATAAGCTCCCCCGTAATATGAGATAAAACGAACTCAAGCATAAGTAAATGAGGAAGGCATAGACAATCATGATCAAGATATACTAAATGAAGAACAATGTAAGAAGTGTGTAAAGACAAGTATAGAAACTACATACCCAATGTAGAGTGCCAAATAGAAAATAGCTTGTCAAAACACAAATAGTTGGTAAAATTAAAAGAATTTGAAAATAATCAATAGATAGTTTACCAACATAAAATCCAAGAAAGACATCCAAAAACATAGTATGATATGAAATATTGCTCTAGTTTTGGAAGAGAAAAAAAATTATAATCAAAAACCATGGGGATTAGATAATTGTAAATAATAGATATCAAAGAAGAAAAATACCAATTGAGATATTGAAATAGACAAACTTGATATCAATTGAAATATATAAACTTGAAACTTTGATCAATGAAACTATGATAGTCACAATTGTCCACAGAAAAATAGTGAAACAAAATAAAGGAATGATCAATGTAAAATAGAGCAATTGATATAAAATGATCTCATTATTTGCAAATCTATTTGCTTATCCAAAATTCATGCATTTGAACTCAATTACCTTATCATGCTATATGAATACCCTTTAGATAAACATGAAGGTAAAGGAGAAAAATGTTTGAGAAAGAGAAATTCAGTCGACTTGAATGCTCGCCCTCAAACTATTATCAATATAGATAAAATAATAAATTTTGGGTAAGTCCTCAACAAGGAAAGTCAAATCAATTAAGCATACAAGAAAAGCCAAATCAAAGAAAGCATAATAGTCATCAAGATAAGAAATGAAAGTTAATATTAACGAGATGACTCATATAAAAGAGAGAAATAATATGATGAAAACAATTACATATACTCTCATAAACTTTTCACAAAATAACAGTATCATAACCTCAATCACTAAAAATATAAATACTGATAAAAATATGGGTCAATGATGAACTAGGTATACGACATATTAAAGGGTATAAATGAATTGAACCAATTTATTTGCTCCCCCTTGAAATATGCGTATATAGTTTCAAAGCATTTAAAAAAATGATAACTTCAAGATCTGGAGGTAAATCAACTATCGATTTCTCCCCCTTGCTCAATGCATATAAGGCTATGAAAACGTCATAGAACGAATAATATAATCTTTAGTCAATAAGAGATATCCACTTAATAGCTACTAAAGATGAGAAATCAAAAGAATATTCCATTTAGCACATGTAATCAAAAGATGACATACATTAGCCTATGTAGAAGAATCTCATATAAAAAAATGATATATCAATGCATGTAAGCTTTTGAGAAGAAGATCATCATGAAAAGAAATAAAGTCAATTAAAACAATCGTGGTAAAATTCAAAATATAGCAAAAAAATAAAAATAAAACTCAAATATCATGTCCATGATTATCTAATTAAGAAATGATCAACCAATTTATTGCTTTGCATGGACTATGTGTGTTTTACCACATATGTACCCATCAACGGGTAATAATCCAAACTTGCTAATACTAAATGAGAAACCAATGAAGTTCAAATAGCAAAGCGCATATGTGATAATCCATGAGTAGTCAAAGTAGAGTAATAAATTAACTTGATAACCACATAATTAGATAATATAGGACTACTCAACCATTAGGATCATTTATCAATAAAAGTAAACATGATCCAACGAATCTCATCAAGAGAAAATTCCAAATCCATATTTATAATAAAATCTTACAAATCGATGAAAAATATGGAGAGAAAAAGTCAATCTCATTTAAATTATACAAATTTAATCTAAAGAGATGTAATCTGATAATATGATAAAATCATGACTTTAAAAGATGAGAGAAGTTTAAGAGATGCTTACCAATGACTAGTTTGGAAGAAAGTTAAAGCGATGAATCACAAACCTCAATGGAAACCAAAAAAAAATTGTCAAACTAATTTTAGAGACCAAACATATGTATCTAAAATAGAATCAAATCTCATCAAGAAAATTCATAAATCTTGTTTTTGTAAACTAGCATATCACATATAGATTGAAATTCAAGAAGATAGCTAGATGAGTGAAAGTAAACAAAAATCATGTAGCTTAATCAACATATCATAAATAAGCAACACTACAATAAATAGGACCTACAATAGCAGTTTTTCTATAGCGTTCAAGTGTCCCCGCTATAGAATGATATCAATAATAGCGTTCTTTCTGCAGTACTATAAAAATATCTATCTATAGCGTTTTCTGAATGCTATAGAATCCTAAACTTAGTAGCCCGCCAAACAATTTTTTTTCCTCTTAAGCCAAAACCCTAAACTCAGTAGTCGTTCCCCTGCCAAACAATTTATTTTTCCTCTTGAATGAAAACCCTAAACTCAGTAGCCCTTTCCCCCAATATTGAGTTTTTCCAGTGGAAAATGAAAACTCAAAGTTAAACTTAGCCATTCCCAAATTTTTCCCTCTTAAACCAATTTTTTTTCCCTCTCTCCGTTCCCTATAGAAGACGTTCCCGACAGTCAAAACTCCTCCCTCCGTTCCGCACGTTCCCAATAGAGATTGATTGTCCAATAGAAAACCCCTCTCTCCGTTCTGCATCTCCGGTCGGTCGATGGCCAGAATCGTGGTCGATGCTTGTGGCCGTTTCATCGACGCCCCTCTATCGATTCCATTCCAATCCAGTCGCTTCACTGAAGGTTCGACTCCCCCTAAAAATCTATTTAATTTGAGTTTATTGAAGATGTTAAATCCATAGACATTCTTGTATATATTTAATTTGAGTTTATTGAAGATGTTTAATTTGAGTTTGTTGAATATCTGCTCTGAATTCCTCTCTTTTGATCTGTACATTATGTGCTTGATGAAATGCCACAGAGGTGTATTAATAGTTCAATTTGCTCGAATCAGACATGAGGACGCCCGTATCTGATACATCTGAGTTTACTGAACTATACGATGGACACGACTTCGTCTGCGAGTTCAAAATTGGCTTTGTATAGGTATATTTCTTTCTACTTTATCTTTATTTTCTTGGTTCAGTTTTGAGTATGTGTGCATGCTCATGTTCGTGTCGAATACGACACCAATAATGTCTTTATTTCCTAGTATATACAAGTTTGGTCCAACTGTAAATTGTTGTTTTTGCTCCTTCCGTCTCAGGAAACTCTTTCGTGTACTGGACACAAATTGGACACTCCAAAACAGGTGCCAAGTCCGCATGTATCTTTGCGGTGTTGTGTCGTATCCATAGGTGTGTCCGTGCAAAATGAATGGAGACGTCGATGCTCCGTTGAGATTTTTCTTTTCACTTTGTAAGTATTCTTGCCTTTCTTTCTGATGCCACGTTGCATGGTCACAACCTTTTATATTATACATGTACTGCTAATACTTATATATTGTGTGGTTCGCTTATATATTCTGTGGTTCAGATAAATAATACCTCATTATGCATTTGCACCATTTTCTGCCTATTACAGAGAAATTGTTGATACAAAGTTATGTTTCTGATCAAGGTGCAAAGCAGAAGCAACAAAAACATCAAATGTGGGCAACACATGTATTATCTTCAGAACTATTATCTGCCTATTACTTTAAAGCAAGTCTGATACTTCAAAGCATTTCTGATACCCACACATATATCCCCATTGTAGACAAAAACATCAAATGTGTTTCTATTATCCACATTTCTGATACCCACATTTCTGATATATCAGAAATACATCATTGTTGAAGTAAAAAGATGTCCATTGTAGATATGCTCAAATGCACTTTTTCTTCAGAACTTTCTTTTCCCCTATGGTTTAGAAGTTTTTATTTGGCAAGGAAGTCTTGGTGTAAATTTTGTACCTATTGTGAAGAAGTAAGTTGAATAACAAGAATGATATCTGTGCTAGGAAACTAAATAGCAAAAGAATTTCATTGTGTACCTTAAGTAGTAGAAGTGAGTTGGAATGTAGCACCTCTAATCATTAGATTTTTAGTTAGCAATGTGTGAAGTTATACATCTTTAGTTTATAGTTTTTAAATATGTTTGAAATATTGATATAGATGCATCATAGCATGCCATACTAGCCAGTTTCATTTAACGTATGAACTCTTCTACATTTTTAGTGGATATAACCATACAACATCTTCCATAGTTTCCTCACCTGTCAACTATCCAATTCTCTCTCACATTGGTACCTACATTATTTCACCTACCTTTGCATAATCATACTTGTGCTTTCTGCCCTTTACTGGGAGAAGAGATCCTTTCATACCTCTTCAACTCTCCAAAGCCACCTAAATACCCCTATTGAACCCAGACACCAGGAACAAACTACCCCCCTTGAACTTGTAGTGAAGGGAAGAAAAAAGAAGAGGTAGGAAGATGATTCTTTCTCTTCATCACCTACTAGCTCTTTCCTTAGTTCTGTTACCATTTTCCAACTTCACAAGCAAAATCAAGCAACCAATATCTTCAAATTTAGCTCAACTAGGCAGGAAGATTTTAAAATTTTAATTTGAATATAGCATGCATGTAGATGTTTAAGCCGATATGTTATAGACAGACGGAACTGATTTTAAATGATAAGTTTTCACAGGCAACCCTTAATTATGCAAAATTATATTTGAGCATCATTATGTGGTATTGTCTTCCTTTTCACTTTCTGGCTTAATGTGTCTTCGAGATGAACACAATTCAACATAGCAGAATGTATAATCTAAAGACTCATTATGGTATTAGAGATCATGCAAGCTTCTTCGTGGTCGTATGAGCTTAAACTTACTCATATCTCTATCTGCCTGCCAACTGCTTGTATAGGCTTTATGGCATGCCTTCTAGTGTTCATATCTACCTTGGCATCAACATAGAGATTTGACCTGAGGTGGTGGTAGAAATTCTGTCAAATCTTTTATGGACCTTTCTTATGCTCCTTCAACTTTGCTTTCGTTTATGGGCACAATATCCTGGTTGCATAATTATAACTTGTATACAATAATTTGATTCTTTTAAAATATTTATATTTGAGCAGGAGTCACTTCTCTGTAGGACTTCTTGCTTCTTGTCATGTAGCAACACCACCAACAGTAAAAATATAGGAATTGAAGATTGGACAATCAATTTAATGCTGAAAGATGGAAAACTGTAGATTGTTTCTCTATACTACATACTCTGTAGTTTCTATATATTTTTCTTTTCTTTTCAAGCCTGAATATAAGAAGTATATATGTGGTGTAACATTGAGTGCTTTTACCATCATGCAATGACAAGCCCATGAAAGAGATTGAGGAGAGTGATTCTAAACTTTTCTAAATGTTGAGTTGTTGAAAGTCCAAATTGCTTGCGATAACACTAGATTCTGGAAGAATATGGAAGCCATATCATGTGGATGCTCGCAATGAGTCAACATGTTTCTAAAGTTGCTTATCATGTGGATGCTCGCAATGAGTTAACATGTTTCTAAAGTTGTTTAGTTCTCTTTTTCTTTTTGAACATTAATACTAGAAGTTTATATGTTCCTATTTCTGTGCTCGGAGTTAAAATCTTTATTCCAGTTGGCTTAGTTTGTCCTGCAAAGTATGTTACTGTAGAACTTGGATTGTGCAGCTAGCTCTCTTATACTAGTAAGAATTTGTGTAATATCTTTCCTTCAACTAAATTAATATGGAAAACTTGTTCAGTCCCTAGCGTATAAAGTAGTCAACCTCAAGATTTTTCCTTTTGTAGTCAATCTGCACTTATTATTTCCTCTTTTGTGAATATAGAAAATAGAGCAAGAGAAGTTGGAGAAGCTTGCAAAGAAGGTATGTTTCCAATTTATTTATGTACTTTACTGTCTGCAATTTTTAAGATGTCTTAGCGATCCATATTAGCCCATTCAAGCACCCAATAACTTAATTTTTATAAGGAAGAGACTTAAAATCCAGAGGGCATTTTTGTTGCAGTAATATACAGAGTTATATAAATCAATCTCATAATGCGCTGGGGCCAGGACTTGTTGCAAAGTTATGTTACCCATATTTCTGATACCCATATTTCTGATACCCACATTTGATGCAAAGTTATGTATTTTCTGCCTATTACTTCAAAGCATTTCTGATACACACACATGTATCCCCACTTTAACTGTAATTCCTTCCTGTAGCAGTGATGACACAAACTTGACCTTGTCTGTACGTACTGATTTCCTCCCTGGATATACATACTGATACCCACACATGTATCCCCAATTTAACTGCATTTCCTCTTGATAATGATAGTAAAATCCTGTCCATAGTCTATTGAAGCAGAGTGACAAAAATATGTCAAATCAAATCGAATCCAAGCTTCATTCCTTCCTTCCTGTAGCTCATTATATGACAATGATATTTTAGCACATTCTCCTTAGCATTATTAGCCTCGTGATATATAAGTCTGGGCTGCTGGAATATCATGAAAGTAAAATTAAGGGATAAAAAAACCATATAAGAAGATGCTGATAACAGAATAAATATGTTGTCTCTCTCCCTCTCTCTCTCGCTCTCTCTCTCTCTCGCTCTCTCTCTCTCTCTCTCTCTCTCTCCGCACCTAAAATATTTTAAGTTTTGAGGTTAAGTACGGAAGTGAGACTTAGGGCTTGCTTGGCAAATGATAGAGGTTTCTAGAGAACTTTCCTGCGAAAGGTTTAGCTTAACTTTCAATTTCTTTAGATAGTCTTCAACCATGCGTTTTGAGTTAGCATTAGTATTGTATAATCCTTGAACCCTATTACAGCTATTTAAATTTGGGCTTATGAATGCACTAATGGAGTTTTCACTCCTAAGTGCTAATTTAATCTTGTTTATCTTTTCTATGTCATTTCCAGCAAACAAAATATCATCCACATATAAAGACAATATTGAAACAGTGCCAAGCTGTATAGCAACTCCAACTTTTTCTTACAAAGGTTTTGTAGATGTATCATCTTACTTTGTATTCTGGCATGTAGTTAACATATATAAATTGATACCAGATCGTTAGAAAAGTAGGAGGAATATTGGAATACAAATGCAACAAAGATAAATGTTTATGGAATACATGGATACATGATCTTGTGTGAACTTATTTTTTATATAATAATGCTAATGCGTTTTCTTCTCAATTTTGTGTAGGTTGGCGTGTAAATTTTTGATGGTTGTGGATATAAGCTAAAAGGAAAGAGTCGATCGAGCTATATTTTGGCCTACAGACAATTTGTATTAAAATGGAATGGTTTAGTTGAATTTTTGGACTAGCGTCAGTTTACAAACATTTTGTACATCTTGGATTCTCTTTACATAAAATTTTTGTTTTGGATTACTATTTTGATGACTTTAGACGTACAACAACACTTTGTACATCTTGAATGTTTTGGTGACAAATATATGAATTTATTTTGGCAAACCTTTTCTATATCTTGATTGATCAAACTGGAGGTTGCAATTGAAATTGTTGAAATCAAAATTGTGATACAGAAAGGGTTATTCATATATGAAATTGTGTAGCGGATTTATAGCACTCAAGAATGCTATAAAGTATTCACAACATTCAAGAATGCTATAAAGCATCTATAGCATTCAAAAATGCTATAAACCATCTACAACATTCAAGAACGCTATAAAGCATTCACAGCATTCACAAACGCAATAAACCATCCACAACATACACGAATGCTATAATCCATCTACAGCATTCAAGAACGCTATAATGTTATAGCGTTCACATGTCTTGACATACTATAGCGTGGGCAATTATAGCGGACAGAATACTCTATAGAAGGCTTTATATAGCATTCTGCGCATGCTATTGTAGGCCATATTTGTTGTAGTGCAAGCTACATAACTAATTAAGATTAATGAGGTAGGCCATTAACAGGATAAATGTGCTCATTAAATCTTAAGTCACTAACACTAAAGATACATGCTTAAACATAAAGTTCACAATAAGGGCAATACATTTTGAATGATCAAAATGAATTATATACTCTTTGTTAAGCAAGGATAAGAGTATAAGATAGCAAGTAAATGAATTAGACACTCATCAAGTAAAGGACAAAAGAGATCTTCATGAAAACATAATAGAATAAATCTCTTTGCCAAGTATTGAGATTAACCCAAGATAATGAAATAATAGATTGATCTAGAGAATGCAAAATATTATAGCCATTTTGAAAGTGTATTCTCTAGAAATGGAAAATCTCAACGTAAAAGTTCAACCCATACTAGCTAAAGACATGAGAAGTATGATATATCAATTACATGTATTCTCATGTGCTACAAAAACATCATTGGGCAATAATAATAAAATATTTATAGCTCAAAATATAGGGTTAGATATGATAAAGTATTCTGGAACTTAGGGGTGGATCCAGAACTAGATAATGGTTGCAACAAGACCTTAATAAATCTTAAGTCTATAATGTATTGATCACTTTGGGTTAGCTGTAGGGGCCGGTTCCCAGCTAGCGGTAGTCCGAAGACTAGTGCACCGTATCGCTTCAGGCTATTTACACCTGTATGACAGAAGGACCCTTTCGGCTTGTTCCCAAAATGTTCTTTACTTTTAAGAACTTAGATTAAAGGAATATACGCAGTATCATCAAACAACATCAAAATCCAAAAATCCTAAGTGTAAGAAAGGTAAATACCCAAATAGTAATCAAAGAATGATCATCAAAATTTGCTAAGAATATTTTCAAAACAAACATTTTCATAATGCACTTATGGAAATAAATATATAGAAGATTCATACTCAAAATAAGTACGATGATTTCAACAAGTGAGGTAAAGCACAAAACCAAACAATTCTTAAAAGAACTTCCATAAAAGTCATGAACAAGACACTAATAAATATTTTCTCTCAACATCCTAACTTGAAGAAGTAAAACAAATAAATATCAGAAGTTAGGAATCATTAATATATTCATATATATCACAAATAGGAATACATAAAAAGATTAAAAATCAATTAAAAGGCATGTATGCATAAAGTCAACAAATAAAAGCCAATAAGATATCATCAAAAGAAGACTTTAAGGAAGAAGTTAATTGATTCAAGAAGAGATAACACAAATTTGGTCAAAAGTATCAATAGCTAAAGTATGAGATAAGCACAAGTATGAATATATACTCTTCAAAATAATATAAAACTTGAGCTTAACTCATATGCCCACAAAAAGTTATTTATACAAAAATATATATAAAGAATACATGATCTACATGTAAATGAAGATTTAATGAGTATAGTCATGTATCTATCCTGAATGTTTGAAAAACTATCACAAATTCAAAAACACGTATAAATAGACTTTATTAGGCAAATACATAATTAATTCATAAGAGGTTTAATCAAAATAAAACATGAAAATCAATAATAAATATATTATGTAAGCACAAGGTGGAAGTATAAGAAGCTTGTACTAAACACATATATTCACAAATACCGATTAAGATAATTATGACATATTAAATACAAATCGGCAAGAATTAACTATCTCAAAACTTTTAAAAACGGAGAGTTAAAATTATATTAACTCAAATCAAAAACCAAGGTCCTATGGACTAGAGTGATATGCATGCTTTGTAAATAAGGATTAAGAATAACGAACATGCATATATAAATGTGTCATACTACTAGAAAATGGGTGATAAACTACATAGTGTGAACTAATCATTTAAGCTAAGTAATTAGTCATGCTAGATTAAAGAAATAGTAAGAAAATTAACTAAGCATGATAGTATTATATCTCACATTGATTTATATAATAAGCAACTAAAGGGTATCAATGTGAGCTAGTAGCAAGACATCAAGAAAAACATGCTAGATTCTACAAATATAAGCCATTTAAAGAGAATCGTTTAGCATGTTACCAAAGTGGCTCTAGAGGCCACACTTGTGTTGGTGCAATTGCTTGGAAGATGACCTTTGAGCTTTGCAACCACCAACACGCTTCCTCGGTGCTATGTCCTGATACAAGTAGCTCCACCTACAATATTAGGCAAAGACTTTGGTATCCAAATAAACTTGGATCCATATTTGTTAGCGTTAGGGACCCATATACTATTTACTCTAGCATTGGTAGAAAAACTCCTATGAATAGGACAAGTTACACTCATGTATCCAATGCGAGAGCAATAGAAGCACCTAATACTAGTGTGTGCACATGTATCGAAATGAGCATTATTATGAACATGTGACATACTAGAATGATGAATATCTCTAGAGTGAGCATGCATGGATTTGGTCTTAAGAATATCATGTTCTAATAGCAAATCATTATGCAAACAAGTAAGAAAATCAAATTTAGCATTTAAAGCATAATTCTCTTTTTCAAATAAAGCAATTCTAGAAATAAAATCATCATTTTGTTTCTTTAAAAAGTCAATAGAAGAATCATGAAAATGATTTAGCTCATGTGCTTGCTTCTTAAGATCTTCTATTGATGAGGAAAGAGATTTGATTTTCAAAATTAAAGAATCATTCAAACTCTTTAAAGAAACACAAGATGAGTTTTTTGAGTCAAGTCTAGATAATAAATCATTGTTTTCATTTCTCAAAAACTTATTAGATTCTTCTAAATGAGTAACCTTTTCTGAAAGTTCTTCATTTGTAGAATGAAAAGCCTTAGCAAACTTTAAGGATTGGTTTGCCATGGCTTTCCACTTAGAGCATTTCTTGCATTTAGAAGAAACATGATTGTCTATGCTACTAGAAGTAAAACCCTCTTTATCGGATGAGGAGGAATACGATGCCATACAGAAATAAACAAGGATCTACTCTAAGGATGTTAAGCATAACAATAGAGTACTTGCTCTGATACCAATTGAAATAATGTGTAGGCAACTCTAGATGGGGGTGAATAGAGTTTGTGTCGATAATCACCAAATAAAAATTAACTCTATATCACATTCACAAAACAACTATCAAGATATTAAATAAATCAGAGAGAAATACGGAAGTAAATAAAGATCATACGAGCATATGCAAACACAGCAGTTTTAACCTGGTTTCCCTCGTGGAGGACTAGTTCAGGCCTGAGAACTCTAGCTCAGGATTGAAATCCACTATTTGTGAAATAGTGTACAACCACGTGCCTTTACTCAGAAGAGCACGCCAACTTTTTACAGATTCGTATGTGGCAAAACTTGGAATTGTCCAAGTGACTTTTCTTTCACTCATGTACACAATTTCTAGCTGATATCGCACTGAGCACCTTGGGCTAAGGAGAGTTGTGGCTTAGGAGATATGGAAGAATAAGTCTTGGAGTAGTAGAGCTTAGAAAGCTTGAATATTTGAAGATAAGAGATGATATGAAATGAGAGAATTCAAGCTCTATTTATACTACTCTGGAGAGGCAGAGTTCGGCCCGAATTCTGCCCCAAGAATTCAAATTTTTGAACGTTGGACAGCTTGTACCAAGCAGGCCCTAAAAATTAGTTCCTGGAAATCATGGGACAGAGTTCGGCCCGAACTCTGTATGGAGGCAGATTCGGCCCAAACTCTGCCTCCTAGGTAGCAGAATGGCTTTTGGGCCTTTGGGCTTGGTGGAGCTTGGGCTTGGTTCAGGAATTGGTCTGTTTGTATGGTAGAGCTTGGAGAGATATGTCTAGGGGTTGAGATGACACAGTGCGACTCAACGTACACATTCTCCTAGACTCAATAAAATGAAGATTACAGACTTGAAACAAATAGAAAAACCAAGAGCCCTTTGATGATGCCTTTCTTCTGATATTTGAGCAGATCTGAAGACGTTTTTTTTCTTGACAGCGGTCGTCCAAAGATAAACAGATCTGGAAATCTGAATACCTTTCGGGGGCTTCGCTCCCGAACCCCCGACGGGGGGCACTGCCCCCTCGACCCCTGTCTGCTGACCGGTCAGCGGAACCCCCCGATGTGAGGCCCCGGATAGGTCGCTAGGCAGTTCGAAGAAATCTTTTTGTATGACGCGGTCTTTGGTCCATCATTAATTCTTTATTGCCTATATCCTGGTTTGATCATGTTTGATCATGCTTACTGTATGTCTACAAATACATGCTAGGCAAGAAAAATATGTTGCAGTACGATACAAGCATGGCAATATGATATAGGACAATTAGGACAATGCTAAGTTTAAGTAGCAACATGATAGTGAGTATATGAATATTAGTGACATCATTATGTTAAACTTAACTGATTAGCCATATTCAAAAATATGATGTAATCATTGGGCCAACAAGGAGGGGTATTGATCACATAACAACTGATAACTTCCCATCCCCGAGTAGTATAATAGATCCGAACATGACACGTCATGACACAACATTCAAAAGCAGGGGGGCATCCTACTCCCAAATTGGTGTCTATACAAGTACTGGAAACAAGATCGACAATGTACCAATATACCAAGAAAGTCCAGGAATAACATCTCATGCAGGATCCGATGTATACTAGTCCGTGAACCATCGTGTCGGAAATCAAGTAAAACACTATAATTGAATTAGATATAGCAGATATCAAGACAATAAAAACTATCAGAGAATGTACTCGCCTGCGGTCCTGAGCAGTCAATAGGAATCGAGGCTCAGAGGATAGTCACAGATCTAAATATGAGATATACAAGAGTTAATTAGGGTTTAATAGTGTTTGGCATAATTTTTAGTATATGATATGCAAACCTAGGTCAAGTTCAGTCAAACTAAGTCAAACTAGGTCACACTAAGTCAAACTAGGTCAAACTGGGTCAAAGGTTGACTTACACTTGACTTTTGGTCAACTGGTCAACTTCTAGTCCAATCTAGGTCAACTTAGACTATTGGATGACTCACAATTGACTTTTGGTCAACTGATCAACTATGGTCAAGTTTTAGTCAAAACTTGGTCAAGTGTTGACTTTTGGTTGACTTTAAGTCAAACTCGGTCAACTGAGGTCAACACTAGACTAAGATCCTATTCCTAACATTTACCTACCAAGATATTTCATATCTTGGTCTAATTGGTATCCCGATACCAATATCTTAGTTTAGGGTAAATACCTTAACTAAGGTAAACCTTTACCTTAGATAGGTAACCCACAACCAAGCCTCTACCATAGTTTCTAGGCACCCTTCTACCTTAACATGGTATCCTAATACCTTACCCTTGCATCTTGATACTAAACTTTGGTATCTCGATACCTTAACTAGGAGGTATCACAAATACCTTACCTAGAAACAAGGTAAACTTCATTTACCTTGGTAAGGTAAACCAATACCTTAATATACTAACTTAGTATCCTAGGATGCTCATTGGTATCCTAAGATAAGACCCTTGGTATCCTCAGATACCAAGATACAAACTCATCTAACCATTACCGACCCTTAAACTCTAAGTTTACCCCAAATCTTGAAGGTATCACAATACCTTACCCTTGTCCTAAGGTAAACCACATTACCTTGCCTCATGACAAGGTAAACTCATTTACCTTGGTCAAGGTAATCTAATCCTAAGATACTATAACTAGTATCCTAGTATCTAACATATATAGACTAACATCTAACTTATCTCTAACTTTCTAAAAAATCTAATATCTAACAACTAACATCTATCATACCTTAACAAATTCTAACATCTAACTTACATATCTAACATACAACATACTATCTAACATAACCTTTAACTTGTCACTAACAACTAACACTCTAACACTACCAACTAACTAGCACACACACACATATATACATGGCATCATAGGGGTCAAATGTGGTGCTAAATGAGGGGTGAAATGGGGTTCAATAGGGGGTAAAAGTGGGGTCAATGGATGCCAAGGGGCTGCCCTGCAGCCCCTTCTGCTGCTGCTGCCTTATGCAGCATCCTATTGGCTGCTGCTGCCAAAGAATGCTGCTGTGGCTGCTGCCATTTACAGCAGTCCCCTCCCCCTCTCTCATCTATCCATCTATCTATCTATCTATCTATTTATCTATCTATCTATCTATATCTAAATATCTAAATATATCTCTATCTATCTATCTATCTATCTATCCATGAACACCCACACACCCCTAACACACACACACACACACACACACACACACACACACATATATATATATATATATATATTTTATATATATATATATATATATATATATATATATATATAAATATATAAATATATATATATATATACTCAAAAAAAAGAAAATATATATATATATATATATATATATACTCAAAACATCCCGAAACCTATCCGAATATCCAAATCCTCGCAATTCTACCTACTAGGACTTAGACACGTACCCCACACAAGCAATCTAACTCGCTCACACGAGCAAAAACGAGAAACGAGGCCCGAATGGCCAAATGGTCATTCTGACGACTCCGGGGTGTCCGATTCACGATACCGCACGATACGGGCACCAAACCTATCCGAATTCGACCCAAATTCTATCCACGAGTTCTAAATAATGATTAAAACCTATTCTAAGTGCTAACTTGCCGATTCTAGTGTTGGTGCAAAAAGTCACCCGTGTGTTGGAACCCGAAAGCCCCGAAAAAGCCTATATTCACGATTTCTCGCGAAACGACCCCACGTATCCAAATATGGACATGTACCTAGCCTCATCTTACCCAAACTAAACTAATTAGGCTAGAGGCAACACCCAAACATGTCAATTTAGGGTTTTCCCCAAAATTGGTACTAAACCTAGGCCGAAAGTCCCAAATTGAGTCCAATGGGTTCCAAACCTCTTCTAATGGGTTATCCTACACCTCGGGCATCCTCTAATATAAAAATGACACTAATTAAAAGTAATTAGAAAGGTTAGAGTAAGGGTTTACCTGTTGGGAGTTGGAATCCCAAGGAAAAGCCCTAAATTTACCTCCTTTGTAGGTCTAAGCACAAGATCTATGCTCCTACCACCACCAAGCTAGATCTACCTAGATCAAAACCACAAATGAGAGATAAACAAGGGTTAGCACCAAGATTAGAGAGAGATCTAGAGAAATGGAAGAGATTTGGAATTAATTTGCTTACTTTTGGAGCTTAAAATGCAAAGAGAAAAGAAGGATTTTATGGAATGAGAGAAAAGAAAGAGAGAGTGTTCTTGCAAATAAGAGCATGGGGGTGCATATTCTGGCCGACCATGTAAAAAAGGGGGTTTGGGGTATTGTGAAAAGTCACAAATGCCCTCCAAGTCAAAGAATATATGGGTTTTAATTTGGGGTCGAAATGGTAATTTAGAAATTCTAAATTCCAAGTTCTAAATCTAATTATAAACTTTAATTCCCACTAAAATCAAATAGGATTAGTCAAAATAAATATCTGGGTTTACTCATGACAAGTTGGGCAGGTTCAATTGGGTCCAAAACTGACCCGTGTCACTAACACAAGTCGAAATGAGACAAAACTCAAACCCGATCAAATAAAACCCCATAACACAATATTAATAAATAAATATTCACAAAAATATTAGAAAATTAAAAATGACAAAATTTCTTTCAATTTTGAAAACTAGAAGTGGCACTGCCGCCCTCTTCCTGCTCCGACCACCTCCTCTTAACCCATGACCACCACGCCCTGCCAACAGCTCCAGCCCCAACACTTCCAGTCACCAGCACATCTCCTTCACCCTCGTAACGCCGTGGCCACTACCCGTCCTTCCCCATATCTGCCTATCCATTACCACCACCACCTTCGCCATCGTGACCACATCCACCATAAGACACCGCCACCGAGGGCCTCCGACCAAACACCTCCCCGACCACCCCGTCCGTGCCTGTCCCTAACCCCACAATACCGGGCCCCCACCAACGCACCCACCGCCAAATCATCGCCTACTATTCTGACCAGCCATAGCCAACTAAAGGAAAAAAAAACAAAATTTATGCAGCCCTAACCTGACCGTAACCTCCGCCACTTGAACCACTGCGCACCACAACTCCTCCGGTCCTCCGCCTTCTTGCACCGAACCCCCCACCGCCAACTTCTTGGTACCGCATCCCGTTCTCCACTGCGACATCGAGGTAGGCGTGCCCGGTGCAGCCATACGCCTCTGATGTGCTTACTGCATGGCAAGACACACCCTTCATGCTATGTGCGCCTCACCCGGCATCCTCCACAGTGCCGGCAGTGCCTCTCCCGTCGAGGTCGGGACCCCTCTGTGAGTCCTCCTTCTTCACCGCCGCTCACCCCTCTCCTCCAGCTCCCTCTTCCGCCCACATCATTCACTCTCCTCCAACTCTCCCGCTCTCCTCGCCCTTCCTCCCTCTTTCTTCCGACTTCTCACTTTGTCCTCTCTTTGCCTAACTCTCTCTCTCTCTCTCTCTCTCCCTCTCTCTCTCTCTCCTTGTGCCATGTTACTTGTCCCCTTCCCTTTCTCTTTCTTTTGTATATTATTAATTAATTTCTTTTTGATGGTTAAGAGAACAGTTGTTCTGGAATTGAGGATTTCCATTATATTTTTCTCTTTTTATTTTTTATCATTGTGTTTATACGTAGTAGATATTAATATTATTATATTCAGTTTGAATTAGGCAGTATAAGTAATTGCATTAGCTACAATATGAATAAAGTGTATTATTATTTATTATTACTAGTAGCATTAATGTTATTTATTATTAAATATTTTCTAAAATTATTATGTAACAAATATAGTATTGGGGTTAGCCCTGTATATAATTTCTAACAGGACTTCAAAGTTTAGAAATATTGTATTATATATTTTTAAGATATTTTAAATACGTCTTTTTTACTTTAAAAATATAATTGATGTATTTTCTAGCTATTCTCGAAATACAGTATTCGGCTTAGAAGCTAAATTATTATCTGGTAGTATTTTAAAATAAGCTTCTGGCCTCAAATATATTTATATTATTTTATAGTATTAAAAATGGTTGTAATATTTTCTACCTAAGAAAATTATAGTATGGATATAAAAGTAATTTCTCGTAATTTTTAAGTATTTATCTATAAGTATATTAGACTAATACAAATGTAGTATCCAAATTGTACATATATATATATATATATATATATATATAGGGCGATGATGAGTCTGGCATGTGCGATGCGGGGCATCCACAACGTCGGAGGACTGACGAAAAATGGCCATGACCTGAGCTGACGTGGGATGGAATGGGGCACCGTGGGACAGAATGGGGGGCCCCGTGCATAAAAACTCATCGGCTAGGGCACCGCGCGGGCGATCGAGGACCGGCACCATTCTACCAAGGGTATAAACGACGGCTGACCACACGGCCCGTTGTGTGGCGCCCTATGGGCGTCAGAAAGACGTCGTAAGGGCATCGTGTGCATAGAACAGGTGGCTGGGTAGCATCGGCTATCGTAGGCATCGTGAAGACGTCGGGGGCTGTAGAAGCATAGAATTTCTGGCGCATCTACTATGCGCCCTACAACAAACATGCGTCGAGAGCTCAATACATCAGAAAACAGCAAGGGTCAACACAAAAAAGAGGCTCTTGACTGAAGACTATTTTTTTACATAAAAGACCCTTTACAGAAAGTGAAAGAAAGCCTAAAAATAGCAAGGCGCATTGAAAACGCTATTGTGCAGGCGCATCAGCTAGGCGCATCAAGACAGCAGCTACGCAGGCGCATCACTCCAGCGTCTCAATCAGACACGTCATCTCAGCGTCTCATTCAGGCGCATCACGTTGATGTCTCAGTATAGGCGCTTCACTTCGTCTCAACCAAGTGCCTCGGCTAAATGAAGCAGTCCTTTGAACATAACGCGAGCGGGCGATCAACCCCACTCTAGCAGGAGGAAGAGCTCTCCAAAGCCCAAGGAAGATGGGATCACCACAATTCCGATATGGGGCTCTTCCAGCCTAACAAAGACGGAACGCGAATGTCCCAATCTTTGGATGCAACAGGCACCTTCGGCCTGCGTCGGGACCCCGCGATCCCGACTTTTGGATGTAACAGTCACCTTCACGAGTGTGTACGAAGACAACTCGACGCATCTTCACCTTCGGGAGCATCTCGTCGACAGAACGTACTCGGGCAAAGAGGCGCATCTCTACACTGAGCAAACGGAAGAAAATGGGGAACAAAACCCTCTCTTTGCTGCTATTTATAGCTTGGACAAATCAGACCCATGTGCCAAGTGGCAGGCTCTCCGAAGTCCGTGCAACGAATGTACATTTATGGAATAAATCTATTTTTTTTTAAATCAGCCCAGTCAACATGCACAATCAAAACATTGGGAACCCAACAGTCGGGCCTAGGTGGATGCGCCGTGTGGCAAATCCCTGCGCCTTCTTCTGATGCGTCCAAAACAGAGATCGAGCCCATGCGCTCACGATCCAAACAGGCTGGACAGAAGCCCATGCTCCTGTCACATCGAGCATTTAATGCCGCATGACAGAGGTGGCAACACGTCCCCCGAAGAGTCTCCAACCCTTAGTAGAAGACGAGGGGTCGATGACATCAGCACATCACTTTGTTTATTCGGTCGAGCTGCCTTGCCACGTGGCCAACCAAAGCACATGTGCCACCATAGCCATGCGCCCAAATCTTTGCGTGCGCCCTAAAGCCATGCACTTGGACTCGCTCTTGATCCCTAAAGACAACAGCTAAAGTCCTCTCCATGTGCCCAATCCTAGGCGCATCCTGTCAGATCACTCTCCACCAAATTCGAGATCTTTGAGCCACGGACATACGCCACGTATCCTTTGACTCACTTCAGTCCACGAAGGGGTGCTAACCACCCAAGATCTCAGCAACCGAAGGATCCTCTTAGCTGCCACGTGTCGGCTCTTCTGCAGTCCATAGGCACAACAGGAAGGATTCAATCCCTAAATCAGGGCGCATCGTCCATGCGCCTCCCTCAGCTCTAGCCACGTGGTATTCCTACGCACAGGCGCATCCTACATATGCGCGCATGAGTAGCCCCAGCTGGCTGCTATAAAAAGAAGAAAAAAAAGGAGACAATGGACAAGAACGCTCCGGCATCCAGAGCAATCCAGACCTTCAGAGAATCTAAAATCGTCGTCAGATCGTCAATGGAGTCAACGCATTACCACTCGCTCCATTGACACAGTACCCAGATAAAAACAAAAGTATACTCCTAGGACTACATCTGAGTCCTATATTGTAATACTATTTTGTTTGTGATTGAAATTTCATTTCAAAGATTTTAATGGCAAACAAGCTGGCGACTCTACTGGGGACTTCTTTCTCCTCCGATGAGAAAGTTGTATCGTAATCTAACGACGTGAAGGTGGGCTCCTTCCACAAGACACTAGTCATATGCCTCAATCAATAGGCGTATGAGGAGTTCATCTCTGAAGGCAGAGCAAGTCCTTAGAAGCGGTTGCCGAAGCCGAAGAAGACTCGCCAAGCTTGGGTGCGCAAGGTCGAGGCCCCTGGCACCATCACTGAAGGGGATGCGCGATGCAGCCTACCCTTTCCGTTGACGTCCTCAGCAGCCAGGATGTGCCCACGGGTGTAGCACATCTCTCAGGGAAACGTGGGGCTGACCACATTCCCCAGTTATCTCCTTCTCAGTCATGAAAGATGCGCCGATGGAGCAGGGGCGCATCTAACGCCCTGCGCATTAACTCTGATGCACCGCGAAAGGCTTCTATCTTTGACAGACTCACTCGCTGTCATGGCAAGGATAATTTGGACTCTGAGTACTATGCATCCTAGCGAGCTGGTACGAAGAAGTCTAAGGCGGCACGGGCCACGTGCTTCGAACGTGCTATGCCGACAGTAAGTCAGAGGCATGCACTCACAATCATGCGCGCTGCCGATGTTAAGCTGTACAAGATTGACTCGGGTGCTTCTGTACCACGAATGAGCCAACCTTCAAAGACCTCGTCTCGCTTGGGCGCATCTGCTGCGCTTTCAACCAAGCCATTCAAGGCAAACTCTGTGGTCTTGAACCCCTGCGCCTACATTGGTTGTACGTCTGAGGCTGGTTCAAACCACCCTAAATATTGTTCCCCAACTACTGATCTGGACACATCTTATGCGCTGGATCAGGGGTGCAGCATTCACTTGATCACCCGGCACATGGCCTTGCCATGCGCCTGATGGGGGTGTAAAGGTAGCACTCTCCTCTAACGATTTGCGTAATGTGATCATTCACAAACGCCGATCAGAAGAGTCGACCGATAAGCACAATACGCCCCTCACATGGCACACCTGTACTGTGGTCACCATCAACTATTGTTACAAGACAGCAGTCCCACCATAAAGGCAGTCTGTGTTCTAGCGACTGCAATCGTCAATATCCCTCCGATGTCGCCTCGGAAAGAAGGTGTCGATTGAAGAGGAGCCAGAACTAAAGGTTGCTTCTTACAACGTAGTCTCTAACTCCTCATCAATCCGAAAGGCGACTAGCAACTCCTCGACCTCGTCCTCATCCAAGAGCCAGTCGATGAAGACCAAGATGATTGTCCCGTCCTCAGGAGTGTTTGAAGGCACCCGGGCAAGAAAGAAGATTTTAGAGGAAGTAATAGCTGGGGGTAGTCAAGCCCTTGTTGATCCTCATCCCGAAGACGAAGATATCCTCTAGAGCATAACTAGAGGTAGCCAGGATAAAACTCCAGGAGAAGTGACTCTTTTACAGGAGAGCGAGGCTGAAAGTGAAGCTTCAACCGATCCGTCCACTTTCAGTCACGTCATGACAGTATACATGACAGGAGGTGGTGATACGGAGTCAGATGCTTCGCCAGCAGACCTCGTTCAGGGTATGAATACTTTGGCGGGGGGACTCAAAACCCTCTCTGCCTCCATGCAAATACTGACTCAAGCAGTGTTTGAAATACGGTCAGCTTTGGCCAGGGCACCTTCCACCAATCCTGACCCAGGAACCAACGGGGAATCAAGTGTGCCCCTTCAACGGGCATCCTTGAATACCGATTACCGTGAAGCACCTCGGGTATCGGAACCTTTGAATATACAACTCCAAACTGTACCACCTTCTCCGACTTCCAGCTCCACGGAAGATGTGGTTGAGATGATCAAGGACTTGCGTGAACGCTTCGAGTCAAAGAACAGACAGGAGGAGAGCCAGAAGATGGGGATCCCACAACTATACCCCCTCGAATGGAACAAAGTAGTCTATCCTCCCAAGTATAAACCACAAACGTTAACGCCATACGACAGAAAGGACTCTCTATGGCGTTATATGACGTACTTCCAGTCTCAAATGGGACATCTCCCAAAGGAAGACGCGCTACTTACCAGCCTGTTTATCGGGGCATTGAAAGGAGTAGCTTACGGCTGGTACTGCAGTCTCCCTGACAACTCCATATCCTCCTTTGATAACTTGACACACCTCTTTCTCGATCGTTTCTACAACAGAAGGAAAGACATGATGATGGCGTCCCTTATAGAAGTACGTCAGACGAAAAAAGAGACCGTTCGAGCATTCATCGAACGATTCCGACAAGCCTGCTTGAGACTGCCCTCGGGTTTGCCAGAACATGTACTCCTCTCCTCCTGCAGCATGAACATGCTTCCTGCGGTTAAGCTCTGGCTCAACTCCACTCCTCCTCCCGACTGGAGCTCATTGATTATTGAGGCCGAAGGAGCTGAAAAGAAGGCATGTAATGCTCACCTTCTGGGAGTCAGTTTCCCTATCTTTGAGGACAAGGAAAACCGGCCTGCTACCAGCAACCCTGGACGTGCGACGAAGGGGAAGCAGGCGTTGACTGTCAATGCTTCTAAAAGTGCATAAGCACCTACTCAAAAGCCTCCGCTTGTACCAAGGCCAAAGGAGGTCTACTCCTTCAATGATGAAGAAACCTTGCAACTCTTCGAGATATTGAAGCAGGGTGATAAGATTAAATTACCGGACCCGAAGCGTCCCGATGAGGTTGGGAGAGTTGACAACCTGAGGTACTGTCACTACCATCGGTTTATCGGACATCCAACTCAGGACTGCTACGTCCTCAAGAATTACATCTAGCGCATGATCAATGCGATTGTCATCTCCATCGACTATGAGGAGAAGATAGTCTCGGCCAACCTGGTGTCGCTCCAATTTAACACCTTGTCGCCAACCACAGCACAAGATGACGTCATCTCCATCCCAAAGGCGACAATGGAGTTGGTCAACCTACTACCTACTCGTGACAACATGAGTGGACTCATCCCACTCACCACATCTCGGAGAGAGATCGTCTGGGTTCACCCAGACCTCGTCTCCGAAGTTACTCAACCGGGGTACGCTCTGCCTCCAAAACCAAGGGCAAGAAGACCAAGTCTTGCCGTATCGTCTCTTCCTCCACGGAAGAGGCACTTCCGGTACAAATGCATTCGCCGCAGAACGCCCAACCTGACGAAGCTGCCATCGAGGGAGTGCCTCCCTGCACCACCCCTGCTGCCCAGGAAGGGGGTCCATCCAGACCTCCAGCAGCCAATAAACAGAAGCACGTAGAGGCCCGCTTCGATAAGACTTTGCGAAGAGAAAATGCTTCGGGGCTAGCCAAGCCCCACAACTTTGATATACTGGCACAACTTGTCGGTACTCCTGCCCGCTTATCTCTGTTCGAGCTTCTTCGTCTTTCCAAAGACACCAGCGAAGCTCTCTGTGAAGCCTTAAAGGATGCTGAGCCCTTCATCAGTCAGGTTAAGTAGCCTGAGGATATCCCAACAATATGTGCGCACTGCCATTATACGGAGGAGGTCATCCCCAACATAACCTTCACCCAACAAGACATGCTGCTCAAGCCCAACCGGCACAACAGGCTGCTGTAATACATAGGGTATGTGGGATCCATCTAGGTTGTAATGCCTATAGTTCGTATTACATATTTTGGTATACGTGTACATAATCTCGGACATGTATATAGACTCGTCCTGATTGGCTAGCTTTGGGTTCTGCATTGGCATGAGTTAGTTAGCATTCATGGTTCTGGCATGCATCGGGATCGATTGGGTTCGGCTTGTTTGGTTCAGTTTGGGTTGATATGTAAACCCCTACCTACCACCCTTCATCTTTTATTAACCTCCAACAACCCTTCTCTCTCTCTTCATTCATTACACATTTACTTCTCTTCTTTTTCCTCGTCTCCTTCTCTACCGAGCACCCAGTAGTCAAGTGCAACTTGCTTCATAGAGGAACTCAAATTTTGTTGTTCCATTGTCTTCCTCACGAGATTCTAAGACACTTTAGTACTTAGCATTTTTAGTTTCCATAGTTCATTTCATGTAGATCTAAGCTTGTTGCATTTTTGGATTTTTTTTGGTTTTGATCTACTACACTGGCTTGTTTTCGAGAACTGAGAGTTCCATGTGGTAGGCATTCTGTTATTACGCAAGATTGGTTTTGGAATGGTTGGATATCATCGTGTCCTGACCGAGATGAGACTTTCTTGAGCTTTTACGCCTGCTTGTATCGGCCTTGGGAAGAAGATGAAGTTTTACGCACACGTTCTCACGTGTTAGCGTAGGATTTAGTTTTTATGCCCACGTTTTATGTGCCAGCGTATCATTTGCTCTCTTTACGCACACATTTTATGTTCTCGCGTATTATTGACCTTTTACGCACACGTTCTCACGTGACTGCGTAATCCATTCTACGCCGAGTTCAATTGAACTTTATGCGGGGGCCTTCTCGCTCGCGTAGACTTTCGCTCGCGTAGATCCTCCTGCTGTGTGGAGTCTCGCTAGCGTAAAAGTGCCTCGCACGTAGAGCCTCGCTCGCATATAATGTTTGCTAGCGTAGAGCGCTTGCTCGCGTAATCCTGCTTGCGTGCAGCCTTGCTCGCGTAGAGCTGCCTATCTCTAGGTCTTGCCCACGTGGAGCTGTTTTTACGCTCGGGGTCTCCTTGGCCTAGCGTAGTGTTGCCCGCGTAGAATCTCGAGCCCCCTCCCCTTAGCGTAATCTATTTTTTTCATATTCTTATGCCTTTTGTCATTAACTTGATAATCACGAATTGATTGACATAATTGGAAAGATAATTGTACATGACATGGTATGACAAGTAATTGTCATGACATGACAAGGCATGACAAGTAACATGACATGGTAGTGGCCTATCATGGCGCACACTTGATAAGTAAACCTGATATGATATACCTCGATAAGCTGTTGCGACGGCTAGCATGACATGACAAGAATGACTTGACAAGAATGATTGACCTGGACACAGTGGACGATTGTGTTTGTACAAATAAACCAGTATTATCTTGCATCATGTCTAGGGCAGGAACCCCTGAGTACCACGGTCAGGGGGCACCTACTGAAATTGACTAATACTAATAACTAGAATAATCCAGTAGTCATGAAAAGATTTTCCAGCTACATGCAATCCCGTTATCTGGGCGCACTAGTGGATTTATAGCCTGCCGACGAGTAGGGGACATTTCTAGCACACTGTCATGTGTTGCACCCTTCTTGAATGAATATTCTACCTGGATAACATGGATGGTCTGCAGGGCTTGTGGCTGTTGGAATAATCTCATTGTATCTTGCTAGTAACTAGGCCTGTGATAACCTTAGTTAGTTAAAGTATCAAGCCGTACTTATTGCTTGGCCGTGATTGATTGGATGGAGTCTAATCCAATCTAATCTTGTCCTAATCTTGTACAAGATTGTAACATGACCTGATTGCTTGTGCTTTACTTTATCGATAAATGGTGGAAGACCAAGTTCCGTTCAGACGAAGGGTTACAACCCCGGTCCTTGTTTGGTTTAAGGTTTGTAACTTGGTTATCTGAATAGTTCCATGATTATCTTATCGTATATCATCATAATTTTTCTATATCTCCAGTCCTTTAATATATGTTATTATGTTTTATGCTAATTGTTGGTTTTAGTTCTTAAGTGAAGCCTCCTTTGTGGCACTTGCTCTTTCTGGGGTCTGACCCAGCTGGTTTTGTATGGCCAGATACCGGAGCAGTTCCAGAGGACCTACCGACCTTCCAGCCAGATGGTGACCACCAGGCATAACCAAGGTAACAAGTGGGTTTCCTTTTGTTCTTCCACTTTATTGTAAAAATATTTTTTTGAGGCGTTTAGTCAGCGAGCACATGTTAGCTCGTATTGCACCTTACTTACTGTCTGCCTACGGGCTGTAACATGATTGACGAATCCTAGGGTTGATCATGTATAACTGAAACTCTTGTTAGTCTTGACATTTTTTATGACTAGCTTCATGATCATCCACTACAACAAAAATATCTTTTAATGACGCTTGATAAGTGGTTTTCATGACGGCTGATGTGGAAGCGTCATCAATGTGCAGCAAGACTAGAATCTATGATGGTTTACATTAAAAACGTTATTGATAGTGCTCTAGTGATACGAGCGTCATAAAAAAAGCACGAAAATTTAAGTTGAAATCTCGACTCCCCCGCAAGTCTCCCGCACTTAAGAAAAATAAACCCTCTCTCTTTCTCCTTCTCCTTCTCCTCCCACTCCCCAACTCCCCTCAGCCCACTCACCGCTCCCCAACTCCCCTCAGCCCGCTTCCTGCTCCCCAACTTCCCTCAGCCCGTTCCTCGCTTCCCTCGGTTACAGACTCCACCGCAGAGGGAAGGTTGTCACCGGCGTAGCCTTCACCACCGGTTTGTCCTAAAATCTCGATCATTGCTTATTTTATGCCCTAAATTCAAAAATATTCTAATTTTTGACAACCATACATACATCCATCTCTCCAAAATTAGGGTTCTCAATTTTAGGGTTTCCCGACGTCTCCGTCCACATCGGCGATGATCCGAAAAGGGCTGCATCATCATTGACTTCTCTCGATTAAGTGAGTGATTTTGATTTGGATTTTTTTCCCTAAAAAAAGATTTGTTGGGAGTGTAATTTTTTTCCTAAAAATTAGGGTTCTTAATTTTTGATTTGAATTTTTTTTCCCTAAAAGGGTTCTTTGATTTTTTTCTGTTTGTTCTTGTTCAAGGGAGTGTAATTACATTTGGGGAGCCGAGTCCGAAGCCTCTCCACGGTTGCAGCCGCGACCCGATGAGGTGCGGTGCGTGCCTGCGAGCCGAGTCCGAAGGCTCCATTCGGATTTCGACACCAAATTCTGGGATATAAATTCTAAACTCTTGATTGATTTCAGTTTTTGGGTTTTATTTTGTTTGTCGATGATGTTGTTGGATCTCGATCCCTACATAAAAAGGAATTTATTTTGTTTATTTTGTTTGTCGATGATGTAGCCTCTCCACAGTTGCAGCCGCGACCCGGCGAGGCGCTGTGCGTGCCTGTGAGCCGAGTTCGAAGGCTCTTTTCGGATTCCGACACCAAATTCTGGGGTATAAATTCTAAACTCTTGATTTATTTCAGTTTTTGGGTTTATTTTGTTTGTCGATGATGTTGTTGGATCTCGATCCCTACATAAAAAGGGGTTTATTTTGTTTATTTTGTTTGTCGATGATGTGGCCTCTCCACAGTTGCAGCCGCGACCCGACGAGGCACTGTGCGTGCCTGTGAGTCAAGTCCGAAGGCTCCCTTCGAATTTCGACACCAAATTATGGGGTATAAATTCTAAACTCTTGATTTATTTCAGTTTTTGGGTTTATTTTGTTTGTCGATGATGTTGTTGGATCTCGATCCCTACATAAAAAGGGGTTTATTTTGTTTGTCGATGATGTTGTTGAATTTATACACCAAATTCTGGGGTATAAATTCTAAACTCTTGATTGATTTCAGTTTTTGGGTTTATTTTGTTTGTCGATGATGTTGTTTGGCTTGACGATCCTACGATTGTCTTTGTTTGTGAAGAGGGAATGATCTTTAGATCATGTTCGGCTCTTTAACTTGTTGTTGGATCATTTTTGGTTTCGGGTTACCTAGCTGCTGTTGGAATTATTTGTGATGCATGCATTGTTGGTTTGGGTTTCTTGTATAAATTGTTGCTTGGGGTCTCCTTCCTATACTTGTTGTGGGATGTTGGTTTAGGTTTTCCCTATTATACATGTTGGGTTGGGAAAGATTTTTTTGCTGTAGGAGATGTTTTGCTATTTGGATTAAAATTGTTGGTTGGGTATCTATTATGCATGATGGGTTTAACTTGGTACTGTGGTATTTTTGTTGAGAGCTTTTCGATATAAATCACATGCGGGTATATATTAGTTTGGAGTATTTCTATTTCGGGATTGACATCTCCATTAGCATGCATGCGTCGTTGATTTTGGGACTACGTCCGCTATGCCATGCCGGAATGTTTTACTTTATTTGTCGGTTTTGGTTTTTATTAGAGTACTCTGATATTCTTGGTGTTGGTCGTTCGACCAAATGAACCAAAGCGTTGCAGATCGTATCGGATACACTGGCTCCGTGTCGGGACGTGTCCTATACATATTATGGCACGCTAGTACAGCAGATGATGATTGATCCTTATCTGAGACATCTTATATATCTCATTTCGTTTCTTGTCATTGTCGTAGTTTGTATGTTGGTATTGTTGGGTTGTTCATTCTGGGTACAGGTACGCTCGTATTTGTACGAGTCGATACTGGACATGAATGTGAAGATACCTTTGTGTCGATGATGTAGTCTCTCCACAGTTGCAGCCGCGACCCGACGAGGCGCTGTGCGTGCCTGCGAGCCGGGTCTGAAGGCTCCCTTCGGATTCCGACACCAAATTCTGGGGTATAAATTCTAAACTCTTGATTGATTCCAGTTTTTGGGTTTATTTTATTTGTCGATGATGTTGTTGGATCTCGATCCCTACATAAAAAAGTTTTCGATCGACTGATACGTGTTGGGTTCGATTTTGGCTTGATGATCCTACGATTGTCTTTGTTTGTGAAGCGGGAATGATCTTTAGATCATGTTCGGCTCTTTACTTGTTGTTGGATCATTTTTGGTTTCGGGTTACCTAGCTGCTGTTGGAATTATTTGTGATGCATGCATTGTTGGTTTGGATTTCTTGTATAAATTGTTGCTTGGGGTCTCCTTCCTATACTTGTTGTGGGATGTTGGTTTAGGTTTTCCCTATTATACATGTTGGGTTGGAAAAGATTACTTTGCTGTAGGAGATGTTTTGCTATTTGGATTAAAATTGTTGGTTGGATATCTATTATGCATGATGGGTTTAACTTGGTACTGTGGGTGTTTTTGTTTGGAGCTTTTCGATATAAATCACATGCGGGTATATATTAGTCGGGAGTATTTCTATTTCGGGAATGACATCTCCATTAGCATGCCTGTATCGTTGATTTTGGGACTACGTCCACTATGCCATGCCTAGATATTTTATTTTATTTTTCAGTTTTGGTTTTAATTAGAGTATTCTGATACTCTCGGTTTTTCGATATAAATCACAGACTCTAAAATTGGCAGACTCTAAAAGTGGGTGTTTTGCTTTCTTTTTCAGGATTTTGCTATACGTACATGTGCTATGGACAGTCTTCATGTGACCAAGTTGACGCGTTATAAGTGTGCTTCTTCGCTACAGTATCTGTGAGATTTTTGATGTCGATAGTTTTGATGTAACTAAAGTGTACTCTATATTGGATACTCTATATATTTTGAGAAGATGTATATAATGAAATGGAGAAATGTAGAATGGTAGCTAAAATACTCTATTTTTAGACAATGAAATGGAGAATGGTACTTTATATTACATTTCAATACTTTGTTGTGAATATGGTTCAAAGTGGTTGTTTTCGAATTGAATTGAGCAGCGTTTGGAATGTATAACATGCAGTATAGAGCGTTATAAATGTGATACAACGACCATATACAGCGGTTTTTCATAACTATCCATAACGCTTTAAAAATAAAACGTAGCAGAAATTCAACCTATTAATGACGGTTTTGGATGAATTATCTATAACGCTTTTAAAAACATTTATAACACCCGATTTCATAACGCTTGGACTGAGAAAAAAAAGCGTCATAGTTTGTAATTAATGACATTTTTTAGCCGTCATTAAAAGGTATTTTTGTTGTAGTGATCCAAATATGTAATGTATGGGACGCCTTACTATTGTATATTTGATGCTCTGACATCTTGTACTATTATTACTTGCTTGAGATTAAGACAATAGACTTGTTCATGACCTTAAGAGACTGATGGCTTGTAGTAAAACCCTCGCGTATCTAGACAGCCGTGACCGTATAGCGAGGTGGGTTGCACTTCAATATACGTAGCTGGCTATGTATGCCCCCGCTCTCCAGTATTCTGGTTCCGGGGCGTTACATGGTTTAAGTGGTGGCCCATACCGGCCTTGAAGATCAAGATATGTGAGGGTTATCGAATAGATGTCTCAATCAGCACTCGCCCTTGATCTCTGCTCGTATCCTCTGAATCCCTGAATTCTTGACCTGATCACATGCTTGTATCTTTGATCTGTCCTGGTCCTTTCTTATTGTTTCCCATGTCGTCTTCTTCAGCGGCATTGTTCCTGGTCCTACCAATCGGTAAGGTAGAGCACCTCCTGTGGGCCCGCAGCAACCTGGAGATCAAGCCCAGCATTCAGGAGTAGCCTCCAGAGTCATGTCTACTGGGGGTCAAGAGCCACCAGTTCAGCCAGTCCAGCCTACAGAGCCTGATGACGGCACCTTGGTGGGTCTCATCAGGATATTGTTAGCATCTCAAGATCGTCGGGGTGATTTCCTGCACCAGGCAGTACAAGATGCTTTGAACAGTGGCGGTCATCAAGAGAACCAGGCAGCCAACAGCTTCAAGCGCTTGAACCCTCCATTCTTCGATGGTAGCGAAGATGCTATTGCCGCAGATGCTTGGCTGCAGGATACAAAAGTGATTCTAGAAGCGGCGAAGATGCCCGAGAATGAGAAGGTGGCGGTAGTACGCCTACAGTTATTGGATCTTGTCCGCAGCTGGTGGGCGGCGCAGGCTGTTGGATTAGTGGCACCTGTTGCATGGGCAGTATTTTGTGAGATATTCCAGACCAAGTACTTTGATGCTGTAGCTCGGTACGATCTACAGACGAGGTTCACCAATCTGAAGTAGATGGGCAGGACGATCGACAGATATGCGGCCGAGTTTTCGAGGCTGAGTCGGTTTGCTCCCACCTTGGTATCGACCGAATTCGACAGAGCCCAGCGGTTCCAGCAGGGGCTCCATCTAGAGATTTTATTGGCGGTAGAGCAGTTTGAGCACCAGACTTTTGAGGCAGTGTTGAGAGCAGCCAGGAGGCACGAATATACCTCCCAGAGGATCGTGGACAGGATAGGAGGTCGGAAGCGATCTCATGGCCATATGAATCAGTCTTCAGCACCAGCCCCGGAACCTAGGGCTTAGACCATTAGAACTCCGAGGCGGGCGGCCTCAGTGACGTCGGTTCAATATTCAACCCCGACGAACCTTCAGCAGCAGAAGCACTCTTTCGCAGTAGGATGTTCACATTGTGGGAAGCCAGGACATGTGGTGGCAGAATGTCGAAAGCATAGGGATTGTGGTTGGCTTATGGAACACCGGACCACAGGGTTGGGAACTGCCCGAACAGGAGGAGTTCCTCTTCTTCGACCTTTTCTAGTCCTTCGATGAGAGGACCAGCTCCAGTACTAGTCCAGCAACAACAACAGTATCAGCCTCAGAGGCTATTGTCGCCTCAGTCCCAAGCATTCCAACAGCAGAACCCCCAGCAGTATACACAGGCCCAAGCCCAGATTCAGAGCAGACAAAGAGGTTTTCAACAGAGGGGACCCGTACCCAGAAGACATGGTTAGGCGATGGCGATGACCGTAGAAGAAGGATTGGCACCAGGTGAGGTAGTGGCAGGTACTATTCTCGTCAACTCCTTTCCGGCATTAGTATTATTTGATTCTGGTACATCGCATTCATTCATGTCTACATGATTCGCGACACGGATAGGACTAGAGCCCGAGTCCTTATCAGTAAGGCTCAATATACTTACTGGTAACGGTCTTGTGGGAGTAGAGAGAGTATTTTCCTCGTGTCGGATCGTAGTTAGTGGTAGAGAGTTCCCCGCTAGATTGATAGAGTTTCCAATGGCCTATTATGATATGGTCTTAGGGATGGATTGGTTAAGGAACCAGTATGCGAGGATAGACTGCCATATTGGCAGGGTTATTTTTAGCATTCCAGGCGAGCTGGAGTATTCCTTTTCCCGAGACGAAGTTGAACCTTCTCCTCCAGTATTGCGGATGGCAGTAGCAGCAGTGCTGTTACCCCGGATAGTCGAGGAGTTTCCAGATGTTTTTCCAGAAGAGCTTCCAGGAATGTCGCCAGAGCGAGAGATCGAGTTTACTATCGACTTGATCCCAGGGACAGCCCCAGTATCGGAGAGAGTCTACAGGATGGCGCCTTCGGAGTTAGAGATATTGTACAAGATAATTGAAGAACTCAGGACCAAGGGATTCATTCGTACAAGTGGATCACCTTGGGGAGCCCCGATGCTTCTTGTAAAAAAGAAGGATGGTACGTCCAGGTTATGTGTAGATTATCGTACCTTGAACTCAGTGACAATCATGAACAGATACCCTCTTCCAAGGATAGATGACTTGTTTGATCAACTCAAGGGGGCAGCAGTATTCTCGAAGATTAACTTGCGGTCAGGATACCATCAGATCAGAGTCAGAGAGCAGGACATCCCGAAGACAGCTTTCAGATTTAGATATGGGAATTGGGAGTTCCTTGTTATGCCATTTGGAGAAACCAATGCACCGGCTGTATTCATGGACCTCATGAATCGTATTTCATGCCATACTTGGATCAGTTTGTGATTGTGTTTATAGATGATATCCTGGTCTACAGCAAGGGTAAAGCAGAGCATGAGTAGCATCTCAGAGTTATCCTCCAGATTCTCAGAGAGCACCAGTTGTATGCCAAGTTCAGTAAATACGAGTTATGGCTCGATCGTATTTCGTACTTGGGTCATATCATCACCAGAGGAGGAGTAGAAGTGGATCCCCAAAAAATTGTGGCTATCGAGACATGGCCAATACCTAACACAGTTGCAGAAGTTCGCAGTTTTTTTGGATTGGCCAGCTACTACCCGTAATTTGTTTCAGACTTTGCTCGGATTTTAGCGCCATTAACCCAGTTGACTCGTAAGGACGTGCAGTTTGCTTGGATAGTAGAATGTCAGGATTCTTTTGAGAAGTTGAAGCGAGGTTTGATGACGGTACCTATTCTTACGCTTCCAGATAGGACCGAAGGATTCTCAGTGTATTGTGATGCTTCAGACAAAGATTTAGGATGTGTCTTGATGCAACATAGGAAGGTAATAGCTTATAAGTCATGACAACTTCGTGATCATGAGAGGAATTACCCAACCCATGATTTGGAGTTAGCAGCAGTAGTGTTTGCACTTAAGTTGTGGAGGCACTACTTGTACGGAGATAGGATGGAGATTTTCACCGATCACAAGAGCCTAAAGTATGTATTTACCCAGAAGGATCTTAACATGCGTCAGAAGAGGTGGCTAGAGCTACTTGTGGATTATGATGTCAACCTGCAATATTACCCAGGGAAGGCTAATGTAGTAGCAGATGCGTTAAGCAGGAGAGTCGGAGTTTATTTCCTTACAGCGCAGCTAGAGTTATTGGCAGATCTTCAGAAGATGGAAATCGAGGTGGTTCTTCCTACCAGTGTGGCATTGATGGCCAGCATGCAAGTTCAGTCCACTATAGTCGAGAGGATTCGGATGGTGCAGTCAACAGATTCCAACCTTCAGCGTCTCAGAGCCGAGTGTGAGGCAGGACGAAGACCAGAGTTAAGTATTCATGAAGATGGTACACTTCGACATGGGAGGCATCTTTGTGTACTTAGTGGTGATATCAGACAGGAGATCATGGCAGAAGCTTACAGTTTGCAGTATTCCATTCATCCGGGTGGTACGAAGATGTACTGTGATATCCGTCAGCACTTTTGGTGGAATGGCATGATGAGGGAGATAGCCCGGTTTGTCTCTCGATGTTTGGTTTGCCAACAAGTTAAGGCTGAACATCAGAGGCCAGCAGGACTTTTTCAACCTTTACCGATTCTAGAATGAAAGTGGGAGCATATAACCATGGATTTCATGACTGGATTACCTAGGTCCCCGGCCGGTAGAGATGCTATTTGGGTTATTATAGATAGGCTCACGAAGGTGGCTCACTTTCTCTCATTCAGAGTTGGTCAGTCGACGGCTCAGCTAGCAGAGATGTACCTCAGGCAGATTGTCAGATTTTACGGTATTCCAGTCAGTATCACCTCGGACAGAGATTCAAGATTTACGTCGCACTTTTGGCACAGTCTGCAAGAGAGTTTGGGAACTCACTTCCAGTTCAGCTCAGCTTATCATCCGCAGACAGATGGTCAGTCAGAGTGTACCATACGAACCTTGGAAGATATGTTGAGATCTTGTAAACTCGACTTCGGTGGTTCATGGGAGGATCGCCTGCACCTGGTGGAGTTCTCGTATAACAACAGTTTCCAGGCCAGTATCCAGATGGCACCGTTCGAGGCATTGTATGGTAGGAAGTGCAGATCTCCGCTAGCATGGGATGATATTAGAGAAAGGCAGATGCTCGGTCCAGAAATGATTACTCAGACAGTTGAGGTGTTCAGAATAGTTAGAGATCATCTTCGAGTTGCATAAGATCGCCAGCGTCATTGGGCCGATTCTCATCGGCGTCTCCTTGAATTTTCCGTCGACGACCATGTATTCCTTAGGATCTCGCCTACCCGGGGCGTCATTCGTTTTGGCATACGGGGAAAGCTTAGTCCTGGGTATATAGGGCCATTCGACATTCAAGAGCTAGTAGGTGATGTGTCCTATCGTCTCGCTCTTCCGCCGTCGTTACGTGAGGTGCATGATGTCTTCCACGTATCCCAATTACGATGGTATATCCCGGATCCGAGTCATGTCCTTGATCATTCAGAATTGGTTATTGGTACCAACCTTTCATATGAGGAGAGACCCGTATCCATATTGGACCGGAGAGAGAAGATATTCAAGAACAAGACTATTAGTTTAGTCTGTGTTGCTTGGGATCATCACTCTTTGGGTGAGTCAACATGGGAGTGTGAGGATGATATCCGATCGTGATATCCCGACCTGTTTGACTCATAAGGTATAATATCTTCTTATGCCTTATGCCCTCGATTTTCTTGCTTGCATGAATGATTGCTTGATTGATTGCTTCGTATAGCTTGTCTGTGATTAGTATAGCTTGTCCTTGCCTCTCTAGACTCTTAATTAAATTCCAAAGACGGAATTCTTTTAAGGTGGGTAGAGTTGTAATGCCTGTAGTTCGTATTACGTATTTTGGTATACGTGTACGTAATCTCGGACCTGTATATAGACTCGTCCTAATTGGCTAGCTTTGGGTTCTATATTGGCATGAGTTAGTTAGCATTCATAGTTCTGGCATGCATCGGGATCGGTTGGGTTCGGCTTGTTTGGTTCGGTTTGAGTTGATATGCAAACCCCTACCTACCACCCTTCATCATTTATTAACCCCCAACAACCCTTCTCTCTCTCTCTTCATTCATTACACATTTACTTCTCTTCTTTTTTCTCGTCTCCTTCTCCACCGAGCACCCAGTAGGCAAGTGCAACTTGCTTCATGGAGGAACTCAAATTTTGTTGTTCCATTGTCTTCCTCATGAGATTCTAAGACACTTTAGTACTTAGCATTTTTAGCTTCCATGGTTCATTTCATGTAGATCTAAGCTTGTTGTATTTTTGGATTTCTTGGTTTTGATCTTCTACACTGGCTTGTTTTCGAGAACTGAAAGTTCCATGTGGTAGGCATTCTGGTATTACGCAAGATTGGTTTTGAAATGGTTGGATTTCATCGTGCCCTGATCGAGATGAGACTTTCTTGAGCTTTTACGCCTGCTTGTATCGGCCTTGGGGAGAAGATGAAGTTTTACGCACATGTTCTCACGTGTTAGCGTAGTATTTAGTTTTTACGCCCATGCTTTACGTGCCAGCGTATCATTTGCTCTCTTTACGCACACGTTTTACGTGCCCGCGTATCATTGACCTTTTACGCACACGTTCTCACGTGACCGCGTAATCCATTCTACGCCGAGTTCAATTGAACTTTACGCGGGGGCCTTCTCGCTCGCGTAGATCCTCCTGCTGCGTGGAGTCTCGCTGGCGTAAAAGTGCCTCACGCGTAGAGCCTCGCTCGCGTAGAATGTTTGCTAGCGTAGAGCGCTTGCTCGCGTAATCCTGCTTGCATGCAGCCTTGCTCGCGTAGAGCTGTCTATCTCTAGGTCTTGCCCACGTGGAGCTGTTTTTACGCTCGGGGTCTCCTTGGCCTAGCGTAGTGTTGCCCGCGTAGAATCTCGTGCCCCCTCCCCTTAGCGTAATCTATTGCTTTCATATTCTTATGCCTTTTGTCATTAACTTGATAATCACGAATTGATTGACATGATTGGAAAGATAATTATACATGACATGGTGTGACAAGTAATTGACATGACATGACAAGGCATGACAAGTAACATGACATGGTAGTGGCCCGTCGTGGCGCACTCTTGATAAGTAAACCTGACATGATATATGTAAAACCCCTAAATTTTCTACTATATTTTTTTAAATAAATTTGGTAATGATTATTTTTTTAGTATTGTACGTCGCGTAGTTGTATTGTACGTCGCACGCGAAAGTTCATTTGTCGAATTTGCTCGACGAGTGCGATTATGTGCGAGCGTACATATTTTTAGAAAAACATTTTTTCTATTTTTATAGTTTCAAAATAATATGTATAATAATTATTTTTAGTTATCATACCGAAAATTCCAAGTCTACGATTTTATTTATGAAAGCCTTTTCGTTTATAACAGTTACTAATAATAAATAATATTCTTCATATATATTTATTAATTATTTATTAGTGTATTTTAAATAATAATATTATTTTTGAAATTATTATTATTTGTATTTTTGGAAAACATATTTTGAAATTGTTGTAGCAATTTAAATCTTGAATTAATTTTATGGTTATATTTAAATAGCTAAAATAATATCTATGTTTGAAAATTGATTTATCCTATTTGATTTTAAACTAAATAAATTTAATTAGATTTAAATTTGATTTGTATTTGGATTTGGATTTGATTTGGATTGTTTTAAAAGTTATTTGAATTAAAAGAAATTATCTATTATTGGGTTTAATTTACTCCTACTCCTTATCCAACTGAAAATTTCCACATCCTATAAATAGGCAGGTACTCCTCCATATTATTTTCTCCACAAATCCTTCCACAAAATTTCCACAAAGTGTACGTGCCTCGTGTCGGTGTCTATCTCTTCCGTGTCAGCCGTGACGGCCTCGGGTCCGACCCCGGGTGTCTTTCTAATAGGTTATTCTTTTTTACATATAAAAAATTTTCCCATCCTTCGTGTACAACACCCGGGACACAAATCCCCACAACACCCGACACAACCTGATAACATCTTTGACTCAACCAAATTCCTAAACCTAAACCAAGCTCTGTTCCGGCTGCCTCCGTCGGCGACGTAACCACCCAGTCACCATCATCTCCACCAACCCGGCCATATATCCGATCAGAGCCGAATCACCACCATTACAACTACAACCACCAAACACCCAGACCCGACACACCCACACCGCCATGCCAACCCGACACAACCCAACCTTAGCCAAATCCCGACACCACCTTCACGTCCAGACCACGCCGCCCCACCGTCTCCGTCTCACCAACACCAGCACAACCAAACCCACAAAACACCACCACCATCACCGACGGCATCCGCCGACCCCAAAACCTTCGACCACCACGGTCGACACCGCGACCAAACCAATAACGCAACAAACAATTAAAAACCCCAAACCTAACCTGACCGCCGGCCGGATTTGCCGTCTTCCTTGGCGATGACCACCGCCGGAACCCCCGAACTCCTTCCCTCGCAGCGCCCGTCCGCCAAACCCCGCCTGAGCCGAGCTCCCTCCGCCTTGGCCGGCGAGATCGCCACCCCGCTTCTCCCTTTCCTCCCTAACCCGCCTCCGTCGAGCTCTCCGCGCCTCCGGTGCCACCCAGCACCGCGTCTCTCCCTCTCTGCTCCGGACGTCCTCCCGACGCCCACGCTAAGCCATCGACTGATCTCCTCCGCGCTTGCCGCGACCAACCGTCAAAAACCCTCCGCCTATTTCCCCAGCTCCGATCATCTTCCGCCTCCCTCCACCGCGTGAAACCGCGTCACCGGCGTTCCTCTTCCGCCCTCACCACGCCAAACCGCCGTCGCCGAACAACGTCCGCCGGACCGCCGACTCCCGCTCCTCTCTCCCTCTTCCACCGCTTCCTCTCCCTCTCGAAAACCCCCGCCTGAGCTTTCTCTCTCCGCTCACTCACTCCGCCATCCTCTCTTTCCTCTCTCTCATACTAATCCCTCTCTCCCCCTTTTTAAAAATAACAGCAGTAGTCAGCTGCTGTAATGGTTCATTTTTTGGTTTTATATTATTTTATTTTTCTTTTTCTTTTCTCTTTGCTTTCCTTCTTTTTCTTTTTATTTTTCAAGATTATTGTAGCAATTGAGTTACTATTATTATTATTATCATTATTATTATTATTATTATTATTATTATTATTATTATTATTATTATTATTATTATTATTATTATTATTACACTATACAGGTACTGTTATAAGTTTTTATTATTATTATTTTTTATTATTAGTTAACCTTTTATGAAGGTTTTGGAAATGTTGGTACTTTACATCAACCTATAGGATGATCATCATCATTATTATTATTATTATTATTATTATTATTATTATTATTATTATTATCAGTTCTAATATCTAGGGTACTGTTATTAATTTTAACGATATAATAATCAGTACATAAACTATTTATATTATTATTATGTATATGGTTATAAGTATTATCATGAGTATTATTATTATTATTCATATTATTTTTATTATGATTAATGCTGCTCTTATTGCTAAAACTATTCTTTGCAAGCATTATTATTTTTAGTAATTTCCATAAAAATATTATTTTTCCAACTATTTCTAAAGGTATAATTTTTACCAGAAACGATTTTATTTACTCTCTCAAAACCATATTTTTAAAAAAAGAAATAAAAGTGTTTGCCTAAAACGATTTTTATACTTTTCAAGTATTTCTCTACAAACCATTTTTTTACAAATAAAAATATATTTGACTAATAAAAGTGTACTTTAAGTATTATAGAATACTTTCAAAAATCGTATAAATATTATCTATCCAATTCCTTTCGATTTCCATCCTGTCCAATCCCACTATACTCGTTCCCTTGTCAATTCTTACTCTATGTCAACCCTAACTAATATGACCGTCCTGGACCAGATGAAACTGTCTGTGCCACCATCAGAAGTCACCTTGCATAGTTGTTACATCGAAGTCGCAGTTCGTGCCGCCTTGATCATTGCAATACACCAGGCGTCCTACCAGGCAAGACACCGTGCCATTTGCTGTTTATCTATTTTAGCTCATATTTCATGCATTATTTATTTTCTTTATGCAAAATAAACTGTGATACATGGCACAACCTGTTAGAACTTACTGTTCATTTATATTTCCTACTATGTATTATTTTTCTCACACATTAAACCTAGATTCAAGGGACCACCTTATGTGTTGCATTTATTGGCCTTGACACGTTGTAACACGAAGTTGTGTATCGCATGTAGAACACGGACATGCGTGACTAGCTGGCCACCGGTGCGTATAAGCCGTGCGATAGGAATAACCGTTAATAGAGGTTGCATGCTTTGTTTGACTTAGCGGTTATAGAGGTTTACTGTTGTGGATACAACATATTAGGCATTGGGCGGGAAGAAGAATTCCTTAGCGTATGGGCTTCGATGCACTTTCCCTTGTGACCTGGATTTTCCGCTGGAGATACGGGGTTGATGACCTATGATTACTGACGGCCACTGACGTTCTGCGGAACGTTATGCTCTTACTGATGGGGCCTCTGGTGCCCCAAGGGGGGACCATGTCGATCCTATTTAGCCAGGGCCCATGCGTAGGAAGGATTGTTCTTAACTACATTTCACTTAGAACGGTTAGGAACCTTTATCCGTTAGGTACGAGTACTTTTGGTTTGGGTACTTGTATCAGACCGTGGCTTGGAACAATAACTTGTCATGGATTAGTTCGTCACATTTTGTCCTTGTTTGGTTGTAGGTGTGACTTACTACTCCGATGAGAAGGTATTGAACCTTGTTGGGGTCCGGATACCATATTGGATTCATAGCATGGAAAGATACGTCACCGTGAATTAGTTTACCATCTCATGTCCTTGTTTGGTTGGGGGGATGGTACGCTAGTTCAAAGGTGCGTATTGGACCATGTTATAATTCAATTGACTTATTTATTTGAGCAATATTTATTCAGTTTATATGGCATGATATTATGTGTCTTGTTACGTCCCTCTGAGGAGCTGGTTATCTCTCCAGGTGTGTACTCTTGTCTTTCGCAGGTGTTCTAGCTCTAGCCATGATCATCGCTATTTCTTCGAGGATGATTGTACTTGGTTCGTCTTTGCTTCGCTCGCCAAATTCATATATTTTCTTATGTATTTTTCCTTTACTTGTTGGTAGTGGATTTGTCTCCGCCCAACATATTGTATCAAGACAATTCATTATCATTATATGATATCTTTTATTCATTTATTTTGTGTGGATGAGATTAGTTATGGTTCTACTGTATTTCACAGCTTACGTATATTTATTATACGGCTGGCATGTCTACGTTTCTAGTCCTACATATTTTGGGACTGGGGCGTTACAATATACTTCGATAAGCTGTTGCGACGGCTAGCATGACATGACAAGAATGACTTGACAAGAATAATTGACCTGGACACTATAGACGATTGTGTTTGTACAAATGAACCAGTATTGTCTTGCATCAAGTCTAGGACAGGGACCCCTGAGTACCACGGTCAGGGGGCACCTACTGAAATTGACTAAGGCTAATAACTAGAATAATCCAGTAGTCATGAAAAGATTTCCCAGCTACAGGCAATCCCGTTATCTAGGCGCGCTAGTGGATTTGTAGCCTGCCAACGAGTAGGGCACATTTCCAGCACACTGTCATGTGTTGCACCCTTTTTGAACGAATATTCAACCTGGATAACATGGATGGTCTGCAGGACTTGTGGCTGTTGGAATAATCTTATTGCATCTTGATAGTAACTAGGCCTGTGATAACCCTAGTTAGTTAAAGTATCAAGCCGTACTTATTGCTTGGCCGTAATTGATTGGATGGAGTCTAACCCAGTCTAGTCTTGTCCTGATCATGTACAAGATTGTAACATGACCTGATCGCTTGTGTTTTACTTAAATGGTGGGAGACTAAGTTCCGTTCAGACGAAGGGTTACAACTCTGGTCCTTGTTTGGTTTAAGGGTTGTAACTTGGTTATCTGAATAGTTTCATAGTTATCTTATCGTATATCATCATGATTTTTTCATATCTCCAGTCCTTTAATATATGTTATTATGTTTTATGCTAATTGCTGGTTTTAGTTCTTAGGTGAAGCCTCCTTTGTGGAACTTGCTCTTTCTGGGGTCTGATCCAGCTGGTTTTGTATGGCCAGATACCGGAGCAGTTCTAGAGGATCTACCGACCTTCCAGCCGATGGTGACCACCAGGCGTAACCAAGGCAACGAGTGGGTTTCCTTTTATTCTCCCACTTTATTGTAAAAATATTCTTTTGAGGCGTTTAGCCGGCGAGCACGTGTTAGCTCGTATTGCACCTTACTTACTGTCTGCCTACGGGCTGTAACATGATTGACGAATCCTAGGGTTGATCATATATGATTGAAACTCTTTCTAGTCTTGATATTTTGTATGACTAGCTTCATGATCATCCAAATATGTAATGTATGGGACCCCTACTATTGTATATTTGATGCTCTGACATCTTGTACTATTATTACTTGCTCGAGATTGAGACAATAGGCTTGTTCATGACCTTAAGAGACTGATGGCTTTTAGTAAAACCCTCACGTACCTAGACAGCTGTGACCGTATAGCGAGGTGGGTTGCACTTCAATATACGTTGCTGGCTATGTATGCCCCCGCTCTCAACATTGGGAATCCCGATACACCGTCTGGCCCCTTCCAACACTACAATCAGCGGTTTCAATGCCAACAAAAGTGAACGGCTGGGCAAAATCCGACTAAAATGTCATATCGGTAATCTCCGAACTGAAGTGACTTGCTATGTCGTAGACGCCGACGTCAACTACAACCTCATGATAGGTCGGCCGTGGCTGCACGAGTACATAGTGGTGTCGTCTACACTCCACCAATGCATGAAGTACGTATCTACTAACGACATCATCCGAACAGAGTTTGCCAACATTGACCCGTTCAAAGGGATCGAAGCCTACTTCACTGATGCTAGCTTATATAAGTCATTCGATGAAGGAGAAGCCAATGATGCTGATGACGAAGCAGAAATGGCGGCGGAGACGGACGTGGAGACAGAGATGATTCCCAACGCTTCTCTGAAAATTCGACTCAAAAGAAAACCGCCTCAAACGCTGCCTCCCATGGCAATCAAGTAACCTGGAAAAGCACCGACTTCTCTAGGTAGAACATCCACCAAAGCTCCCCTGAAGATACGGCTCAAAGGAAAACCTCCTCAAATGTCGGCTCCCCTTGTGGCAAAACTACAGGGGAAGGCACCAGTCACCGAAGGTGCTGTTGAGGCACCCCTGAAGGTGCGTCTTAGAGGCAAGCCTCCGTAATCCTCAGCCTCACTCAAGCTGCAAGAGAAGGCCCACATAGCCCTCTCAGAGCCCAAGGTCAAGTCTGTGATGAGTTCTTCCAAACCAGCCCCAGTGCTCATGGATGAAGAGTTAGGAGAATACATATCTGCTGACATAGATGCACCTTCTCTCGACAATGTAATCCCATGAGACAAAATCTCGTATTTTATCAATAATAGAGTGTCATTCAATTATTCTAGTCTTCCACATTGGAATGCTATGTATACACTAGATAACGCTCTATGTTCGTTACAAACACAAATAACGACCGTCAATCATGTAAATCGAGTAGTCCCGTCCCAATGAGTCTGTTTTATAGTCCCACCGCGGAACCAGGACGAAGAACCCATCATCTTCGGCAAAGTCGAGCATCATCAAGACCTTCCGCCACTCGAGCCAGAACCGGATACCGGCAGAATATAAGTCTATCGATACACGGACAAGGTAAAGTACCTCATCCAAAAGATGGGTTACGATCTGAAAAGTAACAAGGGCCTGAACTACGGCAAAGGCCGACGTCTTCCCCTCCGACTTCCAATACCTGAAGGAAAGCTGCAGGACTACTATCATCGTACTCGACGGAGGGTAGGCTATGTCATGCCGCCGGCAACTCCAGAGAGTTCGGAAGCGGAAGAAGTGGAGCACTCTCATTCATCTGAAGCATCAACTTGGGGTTCCGATACCAGTATCGGCCCAATCTTCAATAAGGTGCTATCAGTCAACATGGTATCTGCACAATCTCGAGAGGATGAAGGCGATGACCAAATGCCAGAATTCTTTGAGGAAGAACCTTGGGCTCAACGCCTAGGAGCGCAGTGGGAGTCTCGTTTTGAATTACGCGAACCCCCTACCGAAGACGAAGTCGTGCAGATCGACCTTGGGGATGGGTCTTCTTCCAAACATATCTTCATCAGCAAGAGTCTAAAGGGAAGAGACCGGGAGTCTTTAGTCCAATTGGCCAAAGAATACATTGACGTCTTCGCCTGGAGCTACGAAGATATGCCGAAACTTGATCCCCAGATCGTGATGCATAGACTTAACATCTTACCTGATGCCAAGCCTATAAAGCAGCAACAACGACATTTTCATCCTGACATCATGAATACTATCGATCAAGAGGTGGACAAACTCCTGAGCAGCGGGTTCATTCGTGAAGAGAAACATCCGGATTGGGTGGCCAATGTCGTCCCTGTCACCAAGAAGAATAGAAATATACGATTCTGCATCGACTTCAGAGATCTCAATACTGCTTGCCCGAAAGACAAATTCCTGCTTCCAATTACTGACGTGATGATCGACAACACATGTGGCTTTGAACGCATGTCTTTCATGGACGGGTATTCGGGCTACAACCAGATCAAAATGTTTCCCGATGACGCAAAATATACGTCATTCAGGACTCCGAAAGGGGTTTTCTGTTATACAGTGATGCCCTTTGGTTTGAAGAATACTGGGGCTACGTACCAACGAGCTATGACTACCATTTTTTGTCAACATCTATGTAAAACAGTTAAATTCTATGTTGATGATATCGCCGTCAAGAGCCGTCTCAAAGGTGATCACTTACAAGACCTAAAGACCGTCTTCGATCTCATGCGAGCGCATCAACTCAAGATGAACCCTGCTAAATCCTTTCTTGGGGTCTCTAGTGGAAAGTTCTTGGGCTTCATTATCACGGCGAAAGGCATTCATGTCGACCGCGAGAAGACCAAAGCCATCCTTGACATGAACCCTCCGAAGAACCTCCGAGAACTTCGAGGCCTGCTAGGGCGTCTTGCATACATCTGAAGGTTTATAGCAAACCTTTTCGAAAAATGTCAACCCTTCACCCAGCTCATGAAGAAGGGAGTCTCCTACGTCTGGACAGAAGAATGCCAGAAAGCTTTCGATGATACCAAAGCTTACCTGACGAGCCCGCCAGTCCTGGTAGCACCCGTCGCAGGCAAACCATTTCTCCTCTACGTCCGTGCCATGGACTATTCCCTCAGCGCTTTGTTGGCTTAGAACAATAATGTAGGCTACGAGCAAGCTATCTACTACCTTAGTAGGACAATGATCGGGGCTGAACACCGGTACAACCCCGTCGAAAAGGAATGTTTGGCTTTGGTGTTCGCCATCCAGAAGACTCGCCATTACGTTGTGGGCCAGACAATTCATGTCATCTTCCGAGTCAATCCACTCAGGGTTCTCATGATGAAGCTGGGATCATTGAACTCCCGACTAGCTACATGGGCAATTCTGTTGACAGCGTATAACATGGTATTCGTCCCACAAAAAGCTGTCAAGGGCCAAGCTCTAGCCGACTTTTTAGCTGCGCACCCGATCCCAGAGTCCTCCAGACTCTATGAATACATCCCAAATGAGGTCCAAGAATCAAACGTCATCGAAGAAAACTCCGTCTGGCAGGTATTTTTTGATGGTGCTTCGAGAACAGGCCCCAAAGGCCAAATCATCGCAGGAGTGGGGGTGGTCTTAGTCTCCCCTAATCAGCTGGTCATCCAGCGTGCTTACTCCCTTTCAAAGCCGTGCTCCAACAATGTTGCCGAGTACAACGCTCTCCTCATGGGACTCCAACTGGCACAACAACTGGAGGCGGATCATCTGGAAGCTTATGGCGACTCAAAACTCGTCGTTAATCAAATCCGAGGGCAGTACGAAGTTCGTCATGAAGATCTGGTTTCTTACCATGAAGTTGCATTGAATATTATCTCAACCTTCACCAAGTTCTTCATAGAACACGTACCCCGGCTACAAAACCTGGAGGCTGATGCTCTGGCTGGCCTCGCAGCTTCATTAGCAGCACCCCTCGGGACTCAATACTACGTCACGGTAGTTGGTCGAGACTTGGTCTGTCCTAAAAACAACCTATGCACACAAATGTCCCATGTCATGACGACAAGCGCCGGTGTTAATGTCCAATACTGGAGGTTCCCATTCATCGACTTCGCTGTCTATGGAATTCTTCCAAAAGACCCGAAAGAAGTCGTCTCGGTTAGAAGGCATTCCCTTCGATTTTATTATGATACAGCTACTAAAACGCTGTACCGACGTTCCTACGATGGACTTCTCCTTCGATGTCTATCCAACGAAGAAGCAGTCGAAGTCCTTCGAGAAGCTCATGACGGAACTTGCGGGGCTTATCAACCCGGGCCTAAGTTGCATGATCGACTGCGACGCACGGGTTACTACTGGCCAACCATGGCAGCCGACGCCGTCGACTACGCTAAAAAGTGTCATGCTTGCTAGCTTTACGCCGACTTTATCCATACACCATCGGAACCACTACATCCTACGGTCGCCTCCTGGCCCTTTGAAGCTTGGGGCATGGATATTGTGGGACCTATCACCCCTCCTTCATCGAGGGGACACCGCTTCATCCTAGCCATCACCGACTACTTCTCCAAATAGGCAGAAGCAGTTCCACTGACGGAAGTAAAAAGCTCTAGGGTGATCAGCTTCATCAAGCATCATGTCATCTATCGTTTCGAGGTACCCCATAGGATTATCCATGACAATGGTCGACAGTTCATCGGCCATGCTTTCAGCAGATTGTGTGACGAGAATCGTATTCAGAACGTGGCATCAACCGCCTACAATCCGGCAGCGAACGGATTGGCCGAGGCTTTTAACAAGACTATCGTCAGGCTACTCAAAAAGGTCATGTCATCCAATAAACGCGATTGGGACGAAAAACTCGGCGAATGCCAGTGGGCCTACCGCACAACGGTACGGACTCCGACGGGCAACACACCGTTCTCTCTGGTTTACGGAAGTGAAGTGGTATTGTCTCTCGAAATCTAGATACCCTCACTCCGTGTTGCAATCACAAACCAGTTGACGGAGGAAGACAATCAACGTCGCCATCTGCGAGAGTTAGAAGCACTTGATAAGAAACGTCTTTTAGCTCAACATCGCATTGAACTTTGTCAAGCCCATGTATCGCAAGCTTTCAACAAAAAGGTCAAACAGAGGACTTTCCAAATAGGCAACCTGGTTCTGGTAGTCAGGAGGTCGATGGTGTTAACTCATAAAATGCCAGGAAAGTTCGAACCCAAGTGGGAGGGACCTTTTATCATAGAGACGGTATACTCAAACGGTGCTTACCGCCTCGCCCGACCCAACGGAGACTTGTTCATGATGCCCATCAACGACAAGTTCCTAAAGAAGTACTACTCTTGAGATAAACCTAGATATGTACTTCCACCCTTGCCCAGCAGGAGAGTCAGTGAGCTTAATACTCAGAGTTCACACACTTCTCTTCTGCACAAATCCTGTGCTCCTGGAACCCAGTTGTTTCGTTGCATTCTATCTCCAGTAGAAGAACAACCACGTCCACATTACCTCTGAGTCGATCCTCTACGCCCTACAAAGCAGAATCTTACACTTCGTAAATTATGCTCACGATCATGTTTACCACGTCCACATTACCTCTGAGTAAACATCTTGTACAAACAACCCTTGTGTTGTTGTACATCTACCGCAGAACTTCCATGTCCACATTACCTCTGAGAAGTTCTGCGTACCTCCCCCCAGAGTCATTCCTACCACGTCCATAATACCTCTGAATAGGAAAACTCCACCAGAGGAACCCCATATTTGCCAGGTACACATTACCTCTGAGCAAATATATCGGTCCCCTCAAACTTACTATTTGTACCTCAAAACCAGGATACACAAAAGATAATAGGTCCACACAAATCGCAAGTTCATTCTAAAAAAAATACTCAAGTACAGAAAGGTACGGCAAAGAATGACAAGAATACCCACCAATCACCGCCGGCCGAACGTCGGCGGGCGTCCTGGGGATATCGTCAACATCGACCTCCGCAGGCTCTTTTTCTTTGCTTCGCCCTCGGCCAACACCACCGCGAGGAGTCTTAGGGGCCATTCTTCAAGTTTTGGGAGAATTTCTTAAAGACACAAAGAAGAAAGAAAACAAAGAAGAAAGACTCTCTCCATCAGACGCCTATTTATAGGCTTGGTCACACGCGTAAACCGATGAAGGGTGACGTCAGTCGCCGCTTGGGATTCTGCAAAATGATAACTACGGATATTCCAAAGATCATCATTAATAAACCGAGGCGTTATCATTTGCATTGAGGAAGCATGTGCCTCATCATATCATGTGCGGAGCAGTTATGCGCCCAAAACAGTCATGCGCTCCATCGAAGACATACGCCCACCATGCTTCTTATTCAAAGTATTCCAACTTGACGAAAAGTTTTGAAAACTTTGAAGGGGGTCTTGTAGAAGCATGAAATTTCTGGCGCATCTACTATACGCCCTAAAACAAACATGCGCCGAGAGCTCAATACATCATAAAACAGCAAGGGTCAACACAAAAAAGAGGCTCTTGACTAAAGATTGTTTTTTTTACATAAAAGACCCTTTACAGAAAGTGAAAGAAAGCCTAAAATATAACGCCCCAGTCCCAATATACGTAGGACTAGGAATACGAACATGCCAGTTGTATGCATACGTAGTCTACTCCAATATATGGAATCTATGCATACACACATAAGCTGTAATAAAAGAGCTCCATCTCACAACAGGGTCACAAGCAATAACTATATCTCATCCACAACAACAAATAAAAGAAATAAGTAATCAACTGTCTCAACTGAATATAAAAATAAATGGAATATCTATCGGGTAGAGACAAAGTCCACTACCGATCTACTAGAAGTAAATCAACTGAATGAATCAAAAGAAAGAGTAGCAACTGTATAAACCAACTACTAAAAAGGAAAATCAAAATAAGCTCCGCAAGTGAACCCTACTCGGCTGCGAAGGAAGAGTCAAGCCCGAAACCGTACTCCTCGGGATACTGCTCGTCGTCCACACCTGGAGAGATCACCAGGTCCTCAGAGGGACGTAACAAGATACAGAAAAAAAAACATGCTACAATAACTAAAATATAAACACCAACTGGGCTACCTAATCATCTATGTAAAAATGCACTTTGAAGACAACGTTCCACACAGGGGCCTTTCGAAGCTAGAAATACGGTGCATTAGCGTTTCAACCAAGGCACTAGTGGCATTTAGAGAAAAGTAAACGCACGGCCCATTAGCACTCGACTGAGAAGCTAAGGGCATCTAGAGGAAAATAAATGCACGACCACTAGCTCTTGGGTGAGTCACTAACGGCAGCTAGAGAAAAATAAATGCACGACCCATTAGCACTCGACTGAGTCACTAAGGGCATCTAGAGGAAAGTAAACGAGTGGAAGCCCCTGCGCCTAATAGCTGTCTCCTCCCATCCCATGCACTATACGTGCTGTATCCACATCACGACGTTCCTAATAACTGCTAAGTCTTCTAGACAACTATAACTATTAGCAGTTATTGCTTATCGCTCGGCATGTGTGCACCGATGGCCAGTCGATACATACGTCCGAGATCTATATGAGACTCGTGACTCGTGATACACAAGTGTCAGGGCCAATGAAGCATAGAAATACTTTATACACATGAGGTCATCTCTTAACTCTAGGTCGATATGTATAAATAAAGAAAAGAAACGAAAAGAACGACTAATATAGTCGCTTGCACCCAAGTGTGACTTGGACGCACAGTTTAAACAAATGAATAGAAAGTAAATAAGTAAACATACTAAAATAAATATGCATAATCAGAAATTATAGCAAGGTATACTTGCCTGGTGATTGGAAGGAGTTTTGATGACGTCCAGTAGAGGAAATCGGCAAGTGAGAAGAAGCTACAAGAGTGGAACCTCCGCAAACGTTCCCGGATGCTGAAACAAACACCAAAAATATTCTCGGTGTAAAAGATATACCTAGGAAATACCTGTCCGAAAGTCAAATTTCGGAACAGGGGCAAAATCGTAATTTTGGGTCAAAACGATGTCCGCCGTTTGACTCGCTTTGTACCGAAACGCGTGCCAGAACTTACGGTCTCTAAAGTCGTCAAACTATATGTTTACGGATTCGGTTTGAGGAGACGAACTCAACGGTTTGTCCAATATTGGATTCTGATGAGTCGTACACAAAATCGTGTGTTGGATCGGATCGTGGCCCACCAATTTTGGCGTTCCGATCAACCTTCTCAGAATCGGACCAAACTTGGCAAGCAGGACCAGAATTTTGATTCGGACCTGTTGGCACAAGTTTTATCTCGATTTGATGAACGTGCACAAAGTTATGGCCAAGTTTACAAAGCGTCGATACGGGGGTATCTTGACGGATACGCACTAATTTCGTCGCGCGCACGCAACAAAATCGACCCCGTCAATTACCACACGTCGGTACCATCCATATGCGCCTTTCGATGCATATAATGCGTGACCACGTCTCCTGGTTTGACGAGACGCACGGCGTATCGGTAAATTTTATGATTTTTAAAACTATTTTTATAAGGTTTTTCTCGATTTTTGAATCAACTTTTCTTACTGCCTAAAAAATAGAAATAAACGTAACAGTAGGGTTTAAATCCTGGTTATGTAGTCTATAAAACTCTTCAAATAGATTTTGAAAATCTGCCTTGGATTGGTATAAAATTGGCTTCCAAATTGGGTCATTGGGATCGAATTCTTGTCTCGTTTGAGACAGTTTTTCGTCTATTTCAGGTCGATTTCTCGAGCATCTCGGTTATTTATTTCCCGAATCTAATTGCTATGATTCGAAGATGGTCATGTAGGCTCTACGTGGGGTTTAACAAAAGTTAAAACGACCAAGTGTTGAAAGAGAAAGACGGGTGCGAACAGAGGTACCTCGAAGTGTTTTAAAACAGGGTTTCCCTGTTTTGTTGTCGGCCTGGGTCGCGGCTGAGCTCCGACGAGCGTCGGCAGCCAACAGGATAGTGGGGGCGTGTGCAGCAACTAGGGGGAGGCTCGAGGTCGACGCACGAAGCTCACAGAAGAAAATTTTTAGTATTTTCTAATGAATTCCATCGGGTAGGTGGCTTTATATACGTGGGGTTTAAATTCCAAATTTTCATCAATTTAAACTTGGATTTCGGATGGGTTTGATTTAATCTGGAATAGAATCAATATACGATTGCATAGGAGAAGATTCGGAAAGATTTGGTTTTGATTTGAAAGAGATTTGGTTCTCCAAATTTTCCCTTTTTTTCTCTCTTCTTTCCTTACTGTGTTTCAGCCGAAGGTGGGTCGGCTTAACGTTGGCACTGTTCACATGAACAATGCCGCTATTTACTTTCTCTTTTTTTCCTTTTCCTTTTCTTTCTCTTTTTCTTTTCCTTTTCTTTTTCTTTTTCTTTTCCTTTTCTTTTTTTTTACAACTTATATAGTTATTTCACTACTATATATATATATATATATATATAGTATATATATATATATATATATTTATATATATATATATATATATATATATATATATATATATATATATATATATATATATATATATAAATACTATATATATATATATATGAAAAAAATATATATATATATATAATAAATAAAACTATTTGAATTTGTATACAAATATATTCCTATTTTATTTACTGCATTTTATACTGTTATTAATCCTAATCATTCTATTATTCAAAATAAAATTCTAAAATATTTAGAAAAAAAACATTTTAACCATTTATTATATACAAAGAATATTCAGTAGTAATCATATAGTAAATATTTTATTATTTAATCATAAAATATTTGAAAAAAATTCATAACACTAATAATATATATAATCATATATTTCATAAATATTTATTAAAAGGGGTTTTGTATATTCGTTTAGGAAAAATCTATCATTAATATTATACAAAAATAAAAACAATAAACAAATAAATTTATATTTCATAAATAAAAAAATAGTAAAATTTAATTTAAGCCAAAATAATAAAAAAATCACAAAATTTGGGAGTTTTACATCCTACCCAACTTATAAGAATTTCGTCCTCGAAATTAGAAATAACGCACAATCGAGGGAAACGGAGTGCAAGATGGAGAAGGAACAGGACGCGAAGATCAGGTCACGATTTTCGTACAAAAGAGATATGCGGTTGTGTATGTCGTCCTCGCACTTCTGCATTTTAGCAAGACACTACGATGACATGTGAACCGAAGAAGTGGAACTATCTATGGTGCTTACAAGGGTTACTGGTGTGATTTCTAACTATATAGGATACCCTCATGTTTAAAATTTCTAAGTCATTCTATGATCATGGTCATGCAATTGTAAATTTAACTAAGACGTCATACCTGTCTCTATGGCTCCTGGGTTTGGTGGCCCTGTCGCTATCATGTTGAATGCCTGACCCATGTTTTGGTTGCCCCTTGGATATTCAATTGTTGCTGGCCTTGGCGTCTGTTGCGTTGCAGTGGTTCTCAGCTGTGGACAATCTTTGGCATGATGCTGACTAAAACCACAAGATAAGCAATACCCTAGACGTCATCGGCAATCTCTCTGAACATGACCCATCTTGCCATAGTAGTGGCATATGACCTTCTTCTGCACCTGATATGGTCCTGCCCTCTATGGTTGATGTTGTTGGTGTATTTGGGTTCGCTTTACTGGTCTTACTTGAGCATCTTTAGCTGGTCCAATTGTTGTTGTTGATCGTCAACTTTGTGCCTTTTTGCTTATTGCCTCATGAGTCCTAGCCTCTGCCAAGACGGCTGCCTGTGAAACTCGCGACTCCAAACTAGTGTATCTCTGCAGCTCTATGCTCAAGCCTCTATGAAACCTCTTGGCCTTCTCCAACTCCGTCGAAACTAATCCGGGAGCAAAATGACTCAACCGACTGAACTCGGCATCGTATTCATCAACTGTCATGCTTCCTTGCTCTAAGTGTAGGAACTGGTCATAAAGCGTGTCCTTGGCAGTGTCAGAGAAATACTTCTTATTGAATAGCTCTTTGAACTCCTTCCATGTTTGATCAAGTCCTAGTCGTCTCTCCTCTGCGGCCCACCAATCATAATTATTCCCTTCCAACTGTAACTTCACTGCCGTCATCCATAAATCTACGGATAACTCCGAAGCCTTCAGGAGATTTTCTGTCTTCACCAGCCAATTGGTAATTCCTATGACGTCTTCAGTGCCCTTGAAGTATGGAGGATTCATGTTACGGAACCCGCGATAGTACCCACAGAGGCTTGGGGTGCTCGGGTCAGTGCTATCTCCAAACTCCTCCTAACAGCCTCGCTTTGCTGCATCTGGGCCTGTACTAAGCTCTGGAGGATCTGGTCGGTAGTAGTCCCACCAGCCTGAGGCATGGGCTTCTGCGAAAGCATGTATGGCATCTGGGGCACAAACTGTAGTCCGTATTGTGGGGGATATAAAGGATATGGATGGGGGTAGTGTGGAGGGTATTGAGACGAATAGTGCGGAGGATACTGGGGTGGATATGGTGGTGGATGTTATGGAGGCAGTTGTGGTGGATATGATGGTGGGTGCTGTGGAGGCTGCTGTGGTGGATATGGAGGTGTATATTGAGGTGGATATGGGAATGGAACCTGTGGTGGAAACTGAGGTGGATAGGGTGGCGGGGGTTGCAGGTACTCTTCTTGAGATACAGGGTTTTCGGGGCCTGTCTGTCCCACTTGGGGCGCCGGGGCTTGCTGCTGAGTAGTGGGTGGTGTCATCACAGGCTGCAGTCCGGATGGTGCTGGAGTGGTAGGGGACATGGGTGGCTGACCCACTGGTCCTTCTTGAGCAGTGGTGTTCCCATCAGTAATGGCGAGAAGAGTAGAGCGACCACTACGAAGATTCATCCTATTGGCACAAAAATAGAGATTACGTTAGGACGAGCTCAAGCTAGATGCAAGACAAGCAGTCAAACGAGAATCCGAAATTTAAAATCAAAGAAGGTGATTTAGCATGTGGATGAGATTCCTAAACACTATTCCTATATGCAGGCTTGCTTGGTACGGTAAAGTAACCAAACAATTGACCTTGACCTGCATGGGCCACCACAAAAATATGTAACGCCCCAGTCCCAATATACGTAGGACTAGGAATACGTACATGCCAGCTGTATGCATACGCAGTCTACTCCAATATATGGAATCTGTGCATACACACATAAGCTGTAATAAAAGAGCTCCAGCTCATAACAACACAACAGGGTCACAAGCAATAACTATATCTCATCCACAACGACAAATAAAAGAAATAAGTAATCAACTGTCTCAACTGAATATAAAAATAAATGGAATATCTATCAGGTAGAGACAAAGTCCACTACCGATCTACTAGAAGTAAATCAACTGAATGAATCAAAAGAAAGAGTAGCAACTTCATAAACCAACTACTAAAAAGAAAAATCAAAATAAGCTCCGCGAGTGAGCCCTACTCGGCTGCGAAGGAAGAGTCAAGCCCGGAACCGTACTCCTCAGGATACTGCTCGTCATCCACACCTGGAGAGATCACCAGGTCCTCAGAGGGACGTAACAAGATACAAAAAAAAAATGCTATAATAACTGAAATATAAACACCAACTGGGCTACCTAACCATCGATGTGAAAATGCACTTTGAAGACAACGTTCCACACAGGGGCCTTCCGAAGCTAGAAATACGGCGCGTTAGAATTTCGACCAAGGCACTAGTGGCATCTAGAGAAAAGTAAATGTACGGCCATTAGCACTCGACTGAGAAGCTAAGGGAATCTAGAGGAAAATAAATGCACGGGCACTAGCTCTTGGGTGAGTCACTAACGGCAGCTAGAGAAAAATAAATGTGCGACCCATTAGCACTCGACTGAGTCATTAAGGGCATCTAGAGAAAAGTAAACGAGTGGAAGCCCCTACATCTAATAGCTGTCTCCTCCCATCCCATGCACTACACGTGCTGTATCCACATCATGACATTCCTAATAACTGCTTAGTCTTCTAGACAACCATAACTATTAGCAGTTATTGCTTATCGCTCGGCATGTGTGCACCGATGGCCAGTCGATACATACATTCGAGATCTATATGAGACTCGTGACTCGTGATACACAAGTATCAGGGCCAATGAAGCATAGAAATACTTCATACACATGAGGTCGTCTCTTAACTCTAGGTCAATATGCATAAATAAAGAAAAGAAACGAAAAGAACGACTAATATAGTCGCTTGCACCCAAGTGTGACTTGGACGCACAGTTTAAACAAATGAATAGAAAGTAAATAAGTAAACATACTGAAATAAATATGCATAATCAGGAATCATAGCAAGGTATACTTGCCTGGTGATTGAAAGGAGTTTTGATGACGTCCAGTAGAGAAAATCGGCAAGTGAGAAGAAGCTGCAAGAGTGGAACCTCCGCAAACGTTCCCGGATGCTAAAACAAACACCAAAAACATTCTCGGTGTAAAAGATATACCTAGGAAACGCCTGTCCGAAAGTCAAATTTTGGAACAGGGGCAAAATCGTAATTTCGGGTCAAAACGATGTCCGCCGTTTGACTCGCTTTGTACCGAAACGCGTGCCAGAACCTACGGTCTCTAAAGTCATCAAACTATATGTCTACGGATCCGGTTTGAGGAGATGAACTCAATGGTATGTCCAATTTTGGATTCCTATGAGCCGTGCACAAAATCGCCCGTTGGATCGAGTCGCAGCCCGCCAATTTTGGCGTTCCGATCAACCTTCTCAGAATCGGACCAAACTTGGCATGCAGGACCAAAATTTTGATTCGGACCTGTTGGCGCAAGTTTCGTCTCGATTTGACGAACGTGCACAAAGTTATGGCCAAGTTTACAAAGCGTCGATACGGGGGTATCTTGACGGATACGCACTGATTTCATCGCGCACACGCAACGAAATCGAGCCCTGTAAATTACCATACGTCGGCACCGTCCATATGCGCCTTTCGATGCATATAGTGTGCGACCCCGTCTCCTGGTTTGATGGGACACACGGCGTATCGGT
>JANAVB010022398.1:2347500-2475000 GCA_029216955.1 Iris pallida
CCCGACTTTTGGATGTAACAGTCACCTTCACGAGTGCGTACGAAGACAACTCGACGCATCTTCACCTTCGGGAGCATCTCATCGACAGAACGTACTCGGGCAAAGAGGCGCATCTCTACACTGAACAAACGGGAGAAAATGGGGAACAAAATCCTCTCCTTGCTGCTATTTATAGCTTGGATAAATCAGACCCATGCGCCAAGTAGCAGGCTATCCGAAGTCCGTGCAACGAATGTATATTTATGGAATGAATCTGGGTTTTTTTTTGAAATCAGCCCAGTCAACATGCACAATTAAAACATTAGGAACCCAATAGTCGGGCCTAGGTAGATGCGCCGTGTGGCAAATCCCTGCGCCTTCTTCTAATGCGCCGAAAATAGAGATCGAGCCCATGCGCTCACGATCCGAGCATTTAATGCTAAGTGACAGGCTAGACAGAAGCCCATGCGCCTGTCACATCGAGCATTTAATGTCGCATGATAGAGGCGGCAACACGTCCCCCGAAGAATCTCCAATCCTTAGTAGAAGACGAGGGGTCGATGACATCAGCACATCACTTCGTTTATTCGGTCGAGCTGCCTTGCCACGTGGCCAACCAAAGCGCATGCGCCACCACAGCCATGTGCCCAAATCTTTGCGTGCGCCCCAAAGCCATGCGCTTGGACTCGCTCTTGATCCCTAAAGACAACAGCTAAAGTTCTTTCCATGCGCCCAATCCTAGGCGCATCCTGTCAGATCACTCTCCACCAAATCCGAGATCTTTGAGCCACGGACATACACCACATGTCCTTTGACTCAGTTCAGTCCACGAAGGGGTGCTAACCACCCAAGATCTTAGCAACCGAAGGATCCTCTCAGTTGCCATGTGTCGGCTCTTCCGCAGCCCATAGGCACAACAGGAAGGATTCAATCCCCAAATCAGGACACATCATCCATACGCCTCCCTCGGCTCTAGCCATGTGGCATTTCCACGCACAAGCGCATCCTACATATGCGTGCATGAGTAGCCCCAGCCGGCTGCTATAAGAAGAAAAAGAAGAAGAAAAAAGGAGACAAGGGGCAAGAACGCTCCGGCATCCAGAGCAACCCAGACCTTCAGAGAATCTAAAATCGTCGTCAGATCGTCAACGGAGTCAACGCATTACCACTCGCTCCATCGATACAGTACCCAGATAAAAACAAAAGTGTACTCCTAGGGCTACATCTGAGTCCAACATTGTAACACTGTTTTGTTTGTGATTGAAATTTCAATTCAAAGATTTGAATGGCAAACAGGGGCGGCTTCAGTATCGTGGGCGAAGCGAGGCATTGAGTTACCGGCGACGAAAGACGTCGGCCGTACCGTGAGGCTCTGGAGCGTGCGGAGTACGCGAGGCATACGTGTGGGGCGATGATGAAAAAGCTAGTGCGGACATGATCCGTACGATGAGTCCGAAGCGACATGGCGACTGGCGAAAAATTGCGTGCGGGGAGACACACGATTTAACTGAGCCCGCACGTGCTGGTTTATAATATATATATATATATATATATATATATATATATATATATATATATATATATATATATATATATATTATTTTTTTTAAAGAACCCCCTCTTTTTATTAAATAAGGCTCAAAATACCGAAGCCTGAAGAGAGTACAAGGCAAAAAGCCTGAAACCACCAAAAAGACAGGGGGGGCGACCGCGCCCGCCAAAACTAACTGAAGAAAGGTTGCCAGAATGCTGGTGGGCTGTGGGAGCACAGTGAACTCCTTTTGCGGCATTGCCGTTGGATTTCCCGAATTAGCTGCTCGGCGGAGTATTGGTGACCCTCGTATCTCGCTTTGTTGCGGTTCTTCCAAATTACCCAGGTGGCAGCCGCTGCTACGATCTGGTGGCCGTGGGACGCGACTCCCCAGAGGGCCAGAAGATCGTTAAAGCGTCCGTCTCCTGTAGTGATGTTGTAGATGCGGTTGAGGATGCTCCAGGTTTGGTCGGAGAGGCTTCCCTCCCGGAAGATGTGGTCAATAGTCTCCGTCTGCCTCTCGTCGCAACAATTACAAGCTGACGCCAGGCTAAAGCCAATGGAGTTAAGGATCTCATTGGTTGGCAATTTCTTTCTCATGACTCTCCACTGGAGGAATAACCATTTCTTTGGGATGCACGATTGCCAGTATCGCGCAATGAAGTGCCCTTGGCCGTTCTTGTGGATCGCAGATCTCGCCGATCGCACTGAGAATACTCCGAAAGCTTCCAGCGACCATCTCAGCTCGTCCGCGTCTGAACCAATGATAAGTCCTTGCTGACGAATGCTGTCGACCGTTTTGTTGCCGGACCAATCGCGAATCTGGTCCCAATTCCATTCGTTATTAGTGGGGCAGGTCTTTGATCCTGCTGTTGCTTGGGGATCCAGAGATGTTCAGGATAAGGCTGTCACCGATCCATCTTTCCAGGAAGAGGTTGGCCTTGCCGTCGCCCAGATGGAGTCTAATCATCGGCTCAGCCAATTCGCGGCTCTGTAAAATACGGCACCAAGCCACAGAGGATCTGCTATTGGCTCTGGCCATCGCTGGGTGGATGTGCTTGAAGTATCTGGCCTTCATGAACCTGGTCCATAGGTTTTCGCTCGTGCGTAATTTCTACCACAGTTTCATAGAGAAGACTTTGACGATGTGATTGAGTTTGGTGAATCCTAGCCTGCCGATCGCAATCAGGGTGGCCATGGCATTCCAGCTGGCCCAGTGGTGTTTGTCTTGACCTTCATTGTGGCCCCAGAAGAACTTGCAAAAGATCTGCTCGATCGACGCTAGGACCTTCTTGGTCGGGGAGCAAGCCACTAAGGTGTGGATGGGGACGGAGTTGAGCACATGATTGATAAGGATTATTTTGCCGCCTAGGGATAGGGTGGCATTATGCCAACCTTCAATTTTGTTCCTGATTTTGGTGATGAGGTTCTCGAAGATGCCGGCGTTGGATCTCCCGTACACCAGGGGGCAGCCAAGGTCGTTGAATGGAGGGTGAGCCACCAAGAAGGAAGTGAGGTTGGTTAGACTCGTAGCATTCTCGATATTGATGTTGTGGTGGGCGTAGATGACACTCTTGGAATGGTTGATTTTCTGGCCAGAGCATCTGGAGTACCGCTTCAGGGTGTTGTGAACCACCTCCATCGATCCGACATCCCCAGAAGAGAAGATAAGTAAATCGTCGGCAAATGCCAGGTGGGTGATGGTGGGGCATCCACTGGCGGTGTGATATTGCTAGAAATTTGGGGTGTTGGCCACGTTGTTGAGGTTTCTGCTCAGGGCGTCGGCTGCGATGATGAAGACCGTGGATGATAGAGGATCGCCTTGTCTGACACCGCGGCTAGATTTGAAAAAGCCCTTGGATTGGCCATTGATGACTGTGGAGAACCATGAGTTGCTGACGGATCTCCACACGGTGTTGGTCCAATTCTCCGAGAATTCGAAAGCTCTGAAGACCCAGATCATGAACTGCCAATCGAGTCTGTCGTAGGCTTTCTCCATGTCAATTTTGATGGTGATGTTGCCCCCTCAAGCAGGAAACTTTATGCAGGTGATAAGTTCTTGGGCCAGCATAATGTTGTCCTGGATGTTCCTACCTCGAACGAATCTGCTTTGCTCCTCCGAGATGATTTTGGGAAGAATGTCCGTCATTCTAGTAGCAATGATCTTGGATATTATTTTGTTGGTGAAGGTACAAAGACTGATAGGTCAGAAATCGCGGAAGGAGTTGGGGTTGTCTTTTTTTGGGATGAGGATGAGGTTGGCGCTGGAGATGGCTTTGGGGTAATAAGCTCCTTCTAGGAAAGCAATAGCCGCGTCGGTGATGTCCCGCTTGATGATCTTCCAGCAGGAACGAAAGAATACTCCAGTAAATCCGTCTGGGCCGGGGGCGCTATGCAATGCCCACACCGCGTCTTTCACTTCATGTTCGGACAGGGGGCGTTCCAACAAAGCATTGTCGGAGTCGTTGATGATGGTGGGAATTTGGTCGAAGAATGATGAGTCTTTGTAGACCGTTTCCTTGGAGAATAAATTAGCATAGTAATCGGCGGCCGCCTCTTGGATACCCTTATGGTCAGTTCTGATGATGCCATGCTCGTATGATATATGATGAATCGATAGTTTGTTTCTTTTGCCATTGACGCAGGCGTGGAAATATTTAGAGTTTTTGTCCCCGTCACTGTCCCATTTCAGTCTGGCTTTCTGTTTCTAGAAATCGGTCTCAACTTTGAGTCTGAATTTGAGCATGGCCTTGGTAAGGTTCAGGGCTCTCCTGGCCGCAGAGGATCGGTCGGTTAGGAATATAGCTTCTGCTCGGGCGACGTCGTCCTCAGCAACGCAGATCGCTTGGAAAATGTCCCCAATGGCTTGTTTGCTCCAATTGGAAAGGGCTTTCCTGGTGGCTTTGAGCTTGTTACTAACCCGAGTGAGAGGGTTGGAGGAGTCCTGGCTGTTCCATGCTTCTGCAACGATGCTCGAGAACTGCGGGTGGTCGGTCCAAAAGTCGAGGAATTGGAAGTTCTTTTTGGGAAGGTGGGTGTTGTTTTTAGTTTCCACCAGAATAGGGGCGTGGTCAGATTCTGTGGAGTTGAGGTGGGATAGGGTGGAGCTGATCCTCATGTCGTGCCAGCACGCGTTGGTGAGGGCTCTGTCCAGACGGGAATATTGACGGCGATCGCCGTCCTGCATATTACACCAGGTGAATTTGCTTCCTTTGAACTGGAGAGGAGTAAGATGAGCGTTGAATATGAAGTCGTTGAAGTCTTGCATGGCTGATAGGGGTGTGGGACGACCTCCGATCTTCTCTTCTCTGCGGGTGATGGCATTGAAATCCCCTATACAATGCCAGGGGTGTTGGTGTTGTGGAGATAGGTGTCGAGAAGGTCGTTCTAAAGGATTTTGCGTTCAGCGATGACACAGCTACCGTGTACCGCTGAAAGGATGACACGCTCCGGGAGAGTGGGATGTGTGTCCCAGCAAGAGAGGGATTGTTGGGAGTCCTGGATGATGTCGAGATTAACATCCTTCGAGCCCAGAATCCAAATATCGTGCTTGCCAGCAATCGCAGTTGGAAGGTCCAAAGCCATTTGGGTAGATTTAAGTCGTTTGGAAGGGATTTTGGGTTCAATGATGATGAAGATGTCAATCTTGTAAATTTTCCGAAGGCTGGAAATTCTCCTTAATGTCGGTTTGTTAGCCAGGCCTCGAACATTCTAAGATAGGATATTAAGCATTTAAGATATTGTGGGAGGTTTTTTTGTTCCGTCTTGCGGCGGATCTGGTTAGGATGGTGACGGTCTTGTCTGTGCCTTCTTTGCTCCGTTGGGAGTTCGGCACTACCGCTCTTGATGTTGTTGGGGGATTGCAGTTGTGGTGTTCATTCGGACTAGAGGAGGGGCCTATTAGGTCTCCAGCTGAGTCAACAACAGGATCCTCCGTAGGAATGGCCAGGGAGTCGTGAGCTCTCTCGGTCAACAACTACTGAAGAGGGACTCATGCGGCTAGGACTTGCATACCTCTCCTCGCTTGGTCGGGTCCAAGGAGGGCTAGAGCGTCTTCGACTGGGTTCCCGCTGGGGGAATGTAGAGCTGCGTTGATTGGGGGAGAGGCTGTGGAGTCTGCCTCATGTCCGCTGGGGGGGAGCCGTTGCTCAGCGCTGCCTGAGACGATACCCTTCTTCGCTCGCGAGGAGTTGGGTGAGGGGGGCGGAAGCTCGGGAAGGCTAGAACCTTCGGGGGTGCTGACCGGCTCCGGGTCCTCTGAGTCGAGAATGGCGAATTGGTTGGAGGTCGCTATGTGTTGGAGAGTGTAAGGGATCAGAGCTCTGCTCGGGGGATCGCTGGGGCTGGCTCGTTGGGGCTGGATTCGAATCGAATATGAGAATTCGGGAGAGGTAAGATGGGCGACTTGGGAGATCTTCCATCTGAAAGGTCGTTGTCTTTTCTGGATGACTTCTTTTTGAGCTCCGGGTGAAGGCGGTGGCAAAACTTCGGAAGGTGGCCTCTTAAGTGGCAGTGGTTGCAAAACAGTATGTGGTTGTCGTAGAGGATTTGTTGGGTATGGGTGTGGTTGCCTAGCTCGATAGTAATGAAGTTGGGTGGTTCTGAAGTGAGATCTAGTTCAACACAGAGTTTGGCGTAGTGGGCTTTGGTAAGGTTACTAGTCTCGGGCGCCGTGGCCACGTACGTCCCGAAAAAGTTGGCGATGCGTCTTAGCACCGGTAGGACAAAGCAAATGAGAGGAAGGTTAGGGAGGGTAACCCACGCTGCCACGGTGGCTGAATCTTCTTTGGTGTTGAATCCCGGGGTCCACTTAATTATCTTCATGTGGTGGGATTCGATCCTGGCTGTGCCCTTGGACCACACAGTCCTGTGATCGCGATCCGAAGATAGGTGGAGGAGGATGTACCTGGGGTCAAGGGGGCCACTCGATAGTCAGACGAGAGGTTCCACTTGGCGATCGCTTCCTGAACCTTGGCAAGTTTGGGGCACCCCGTGGAGAATTTCAGAATGAAGGTGTGAGGAAAGGCCGCTGACAGCGAGGACACTTCCACGTCGGAAAAGGGGATGACTGGAGTAGGAGACTCTTGAGAATAATCAATATCCGGCAGATGAACGTCTGGGAGAATAATGCCCTTCGAGGGGATAAGGTCCGGACGCAGCATGGCGGCATAGGAAGGCTGAGACGGCCTGGGAGTAGAGAGTCCCGCAGAGCCGGAATGGGCGGTTGAGGAGCCACTCTGGGGGGGACGACCCCGACGCAAGGGGCAAGGGAAGTGGTGGGAGCCTGGGGAGGCCTGCCTGAAAGGGGGAGGGGGGGAGGTTGAGGGTGGTGCGCCGCTCGAGCCAGAGACGGGGGCCGCACCGGCGCTGGGAGGAAGGAAGGTAGGGTGCGCCGCAGCAGCCTCTACCGCAGAGGAGGCGCCCAGGGGGACCGGCACGAGGGAAGGAGGAGACTGTGAGGAGGCTAGCGCGGAAGTGCCTGAACTGGGGATCGCCGGGGAAGAGCGAGTGCCAACGGAAAGGCCGAGGGAAGGGGAGGGAACCAGAGAGGACTGAGGTAGGGCTGCGCAAAGGTTGGGGGGCTGCACAATGGGGAGGGGGCGTGTGGACTGCGCACAGGGGAGGGGGGGAGGAGGGGCGCGCAGTGGGTAGGGGAGAAAGGGGGTGGAGGGGGGATGAGTGACAGGTAAGGGGGAGAGGCAAACTAGAGGGGGGGCTGGATAACGCAGAGGAGAGGGGGCTGATCTGCGCCTGGGGGAGAATGAAAGTTGGACTGCGCAAGGGAGGGGGGCCTACCCTGGGCGAGCGCGGTCCAAAGCTGCTGCGCAAAGAGGGAGGACACGTGCGCCAGGAGCTGCGCAACAGACGGAGAGAGCTCGATAGGAAGGCTCTCGGTGCAGTCAGCGTGCTCGAGAAGGGACATCTCGGGAAGCGTGCCATGGACAGAGAACCCGAGGGACAGGGGACGGGGGGCCCGAGGCCTGCAGAGCTGAGGCTCACGCCTCCCAAGGGGGGAAGGGTGATTTCGAACTGTGGGAGAGGGCGGGAACACGGGGGGAATGCGGGTGGTGGCCAGAGGCGTCGGAGCCGCCAACCGGGGCGGACGGAGGCGGGGAGCCGGCGGGCGAACATGGCGAGGGGCTGAGGGAGCCACTCCGAGGCGCCGGAGCGGGGAGGCGAGCTCCGGGCTGCGCGACGGAAGGAACGGCCGGCGACGAGGGGGAATACGGAGGGGGAAGAGGAGGGGAGCGGGTTTGAAGGACGGCGTGGAGGAGTAGACGGAGCCAGCCCAGCGCCTCAGGGGGCCAGGGGTCGACATCGGGGGGGACAACCGGAGAGGGCGGCCGGCCTAGGCCGGCCAAAGGAGGGGGAAGAGATGCTCGGGAGGAAGAGGAAGAGCCATCATATATATATATATATATATATATATATATATATATATATTAATAAATAAATAAAAATATATATATATATATATATATATATATATATTTTTATTTATTTATTAATATATATATATATATATATATATATATATATATATTTATTTATTTATTTTATTTTTTTATTTATTATATATCTATCTATATTATTTTCAAGTATTTATGTAAAATTATTTTTTCCTTTTTCTCAAGTATGGTAATATAATTATTTTTTAAAAATACTATAAGTATTTTCTCATCAAATTCCTTCGATTATCATCATGATCATGACTAATCCCGTCATTCCTATTACCCTGCCAATTCTGTACTTCCTCATATCGACCCTAACTAATTTGATTATTCTGGACCCGATGGAGCAGTCTGTGCCATCTTCAAAGCATGTCTTGCGTAGTTGTAACACGAAGTTATATTCAGTGCCACATTGATCATCACAGCACACCAGGCGTCGCTACCAGGCAAGATACCTTATCATTTGTTGTCTATTTACTTTAGCTCATATTTCATGCATTAACTTATTATTTAAATTTCTGCAATATAAAATTGTTCTTTTGAATCATGTTTAGATGCAATTATTATTTAATTATGTCTTTATTATTTTTATATTTATTTTTATGCATATTAACCCTAGATTTAAGAGACCACCCTCGGTTGTTTTGCATTCATAGGCCTTAACACATTTGTGCCACGAAGTCACGAGTCGCATATAGAACTCGGACATGCGTAGCTGGCTGGCCACCGATACATATTAGTCGTGCGATAGGATTAACCGCTAATAGTATTGCAAGACTAGTTTGACTTAGCGGTTCATAGAGGTCTTGTGTTATGAAGACAACATATAGGCATAGGGTGGGGAGGGCATTTCCTTAGCGTATGGGCTACCATGTACATTACCTTTGTGATCGTACGCTCCGCCGGAGATGCGGGTTGACGACCCCTTTATTTTAATACTGGCTACTGACATTCGAGGAACGGCTTGAGACCCCTAGTGCCCTATAGGGGGACTATGTCGACCTCATTTTAGCTAGAAAGCCCATGCATTTGAGGTTTGTTCTTAAACTGCATTCACTTAGAACGGTTAGGCTACCTTATCCGTTAGGTATAGGTACTTTTGGTTTGTGTACTTATACCCGATCACGGCTTGGAACAGTAACTTGTCGCGGACTAATTTGCCACACATTGTCCTTGTGTAACCCCTCTTCCCAAAATTTTGAAAAATATCTTTTGTTATTTAATTGAATTAAAATATGATTTTTGGAATTTTATAAATATTTAATTTAATTAATTATTATTATAGAAGGTCTTAGTCATTGTTAAGTTTTGGAGTACAAGATGACTAGAAATTATGGCACGTATAGTGCAGTAGCGTGCTTTGACTAGTGTATTAGCCATGGTAGGGAAGGTCGAGCCATAAGTGTGTCCCGACTAGGAAAACTAGACTAAGTTGTGACATGACCCCTATAAATAATTTAATTAATTATTATTAAGGTTATTGACTTTTTAGGCAACACGGTTGTACCGAACTAGTCCGGACAGGACCCAAACCAAGCCCAAACCCATGTAGTCGTGCGGTATGTCAAAAGACATCTGTGTCGATATATTTTTGGTATGATTATGTCGTATTTTATTTTAAGGATCTAATGAATATTTCCTAAGTAATTGTTATACAAATATTATAGATATCAATATTAGTTGATATTTAATAATATTGAATTAAAATGTCCTTATGCATTTTGGGATTATTAGACTGTACATATAATTGTATATACACCTAGTATTGATTTACCTAAAATTGTTACCATCATAAAATGTTATTAATTTTGTTATTATAAATATTATAAAAAAATATTTCCTTATTTTGGTTATCTTGGGTTACTAGAAATAAATATTTGGTATATAAAAATCCTACCCTAGAGAATGCGTTATTAAGATTTTTACTAGTTTTTTTTCTAATATATATAGATATATATGGATGTATAGATAAATATATATATATATATATATATATATATATATATATATATATATATATATATATATAAACAATAAAGGAAAACAAAACAAAACAAAACAAAACAAAAGAAAAAAAAGCAATATCTTACGAGATTTTGAATACTCGTGAGATGAAAAACTTGGTCCACACCCGACCCCAAAGGAACCTCACAGCGGACCTGATAGTGTATATAATGAAACGAGAGAGAGGGGATCAAACCGATCAAAAAACCTTAACCCTAATCCTACGCCACGCGACCCTGACCTTCCCTGCCCTCGTCGGCCACCCCACGACCGTGCGCCAACGCGCGAGCCACCGGACGGCCGGCCAGAGCACGCACAGCAGCGCAGAACCCGACCCACAGCACAGCCGTATCAGCAACCCATCTTCGCGTTTCGATTTCTACGCGCATGTTCGATCATTTGTCAAACTGTCTTCGCAGGTATGATGACCATCTAATCGGGTTCAATCTCCTTCATATAGTTCAATTTATTTTGTGAAGTACGTGCTGTAAATCGAGTTCCAAAACTCAAAAAATCCAATTTTCATAGATAGCAAAGCAGAACCTAACTGTTTCGACCACCTATTTTGGAAGGCTAATTGTTAACAAACCATTAGCAATTTAGGGATTCAGTTTAAACAGTATTTTAGACAACCTGAACCCAATGGAAACCCTATCAATAGTTCTAATTATAATCAAGTATGCAGAAAGATAAATTAATTTGAAAATCAAGAAAAACCATAAAAAACTTTTTTTTGAAAACTTAGATTTTTTCCGATAAGGCGTACACCCCGACAAATCGGGCGACATAGTCATAACCCATGAGCATCAAAAGATGCGTATGGATGTTGTCGACGTGTGGGATTCGACGGAACTCGATTTTGTTGTGCGTGTGTGACGAAATCGAAACGTATCTGCCAAGATACCTCGTATCGGCCTATTTGCAAACTAGTTAATTACTTTGTGCACATTCGTCATCTCAAGACAAAACTTACTCCAACAAGACCGTGTCATTTTTCTGGTCATGTATGCCAAGTTTGGTCCAATTCTGAGAAGGTCGACCAGAACGCTATTTTGGCGGGTCTGCGACCCGATCCAACGGACGAATTTGTGCAAGGCCCACCGAAATTCAACTTTGGATATACTGTTGGGTTCGTATCGTCAAATAGGACCTGTAGACATGTAGTTTGATGACTTTAGAGATCGTAGATACTGGCACATTTTTTGGTGAAAAGCGGGTCCAACGACGGACATCATTTTGACCCAAAATTATGATTTTGCCCTGTGTCCAGAATTGGACTTTTGGGTAGGTATTCTTAGACATTTTTTTTATACCAAACTCGTTGGTGATGTCTGTTTCAGCATCCGGAGACTGTTGCATGAGTTGGACTTTTGTGGCTCACTGAGTAGTTGGTTATTATCGGTTTTACCAGCAAACTACCCCAGGCAAGTACATATACTGATTGCTTTCAATTCCTAATAGTTTTTCTATTTCATGTTTATACATATGCTCTCATATTTGCTGACATACTTGGTACACGAATTAGTATCATGGATCTCTACATACTATATTTCTTGATTCTTATTTACATGCTTCCGTACTCGTGACTTGTTCGAGTCCATGAGTACTAGTCGGGCAGAAAAATATCTTAGTAGACATGTGAACTACCCAAAAACATCTCTATTATCTTTCGTGGAGAATAGCAGTCGCACACTACACGTGTGAGGTGCCAGATTTACCCCCTAGCCGTTCACACATCGAACCCGATATTTCAAAATACGTAGATAGTTGTCATATACTTGATTCTCCTTATTTCTTCACCACTTGCCATGTTACTCTATTTACATGCTTTTCTTCTAGTGGACCTATCATGTTGTAGAGTACTTGTTCCATTCTAGACATGCCATGATTCAGTTTGCTATCTAGTTTTATTTCACATATGTTATTTTCATGTCTTGTAGATTATATTATGTTTTCGAATAGCCTGTCAGTCTGTGTGCTTGTTCCATATCTGACTGAAAACCAATATTTTTTAGTTTAGCCATGGCTTCTCTTAGCATTGGGAGATACAGTGTACTCGCAGGTCAAAACCTAGAAACTAGTTATATAGCTTAAATTGTTGTAATAGATTTTGTGAGACTTTGTATTTCCTTTCAAATATAATTCTTGTAAAGGATGTAATTAATTTAGCAATGTGAATGAGCAATAGAAATCATTATTTATGAGCATTTTTCTATTGCGGGATTGATAGCGTACTACCGCCGATACTGCGGCGTAGGCTGGCTTGGGCACGCACTCGTATCCCAAAAAGCGGGTGCGAGTCGGGATACCTTGTTTGGTTATAGGTATGGTTCACTGCTTTGATGAGAAGTTACTAAACTTGTTGTTGTCCGGATACTATATCGGATCACGGCATGGAAAGATACTTCATCATGGATTAGGGTGCTATCTCATGTCCTTGTTTGGTTGGGGGGATGGTACGCTAATTCAAGGGTAGAGTATTGGACCATGTTATGATCTGATTTGACTTATTATTGAGCAAGTTTATATTCAGTTTTATGGTATTTTTTTATGTATCATGTTACGTCCCTCTGAGGACCTGGTGATCTCTCCAGATGTGTGTTCTTGACTTTTCGCAGGTGTTATAGCCAAGGCCATGAACTTTTTTATTCCTTCGAGGATTATTGCTCTTGGATCGTCCATGCTACTCTTGACAATTCATTTCTTTGTTTATTGTATTACTTCTCCTATTAGTTTGTAGTAGATTTGTCTTCGCCCAACATTATGTACAAAAGACAAATTCTTACTTAATTCTATAAAAGCTTTATTCTTATTTTGTAGATGAGATTAGTTGTCATGGTTTTACTGTATTTTACAGCTTACGTATATTTATTATACGGTTGGCATGTCTACGTACCTAGTCCTACGTATTTTGGACTGGGTGTTACATAACCTTAATATTAAATTTTAGAGGGTTTATACTCCCTCCTTGGCAAACTACTTGATATAATAGAGGGTGACCCACACTTGCAGACGTAAAGTAGGAGTCTGGGGTTGAGCACCTTCTGGGGAGCTCAATCAGTGCTGTGTTCCTACCACAAACCTTATGAGGTTGTGGGAATATTGGCACTGGAATATACGTAACAGTCTTCCCTCTTTGCAGTTGTCTCTCTCAGTGCAACATTTTCCATATATTACGGTTTGCACTGATAGACAAGCTAATGGGGAATATCCAGAATGTAACAGATCTTCATCAGCCATCATCATGATTTAAAGATAAAAACCCAGAATATAATAGATCTCCATCATATGTAATCATGATCTCTGAAATAACTTTGTCTTTTGACTCTGATGTTCTTTCATTTTGCTTGCAATCTTCTACTTTATATGAATTCTAAATCATCTTTTGAAGAATTACTGTATCCAAATATGGCAAAACTACTGGGAGTAGAAGATTGGTGCATAGTCGTAAATAAATTCTGCCATGTAAGAATTAGAACTATTTTGAGGTGTGTAAAATCTTGTCATTAAACAGATGCATAAATTTTACTATTTATCTGATACATAGAAAGCGTAAACTATAGCGTTGACTAAGACGCATGAAATTTTGGCATCACCAACTGAAAATGCATAAGTTTGCTATCTCTGATCTGAAACGCATAGGCTTTTGTAACTCTGACTGAGACAGTTGTCAATCTCTTGAAATCCTCCTCGGATTTTATGCCATTAATATAGCCATCATTTGGCATGAGAATCGAGGAGTTTGGTATGATTCATCCGAAAGCCTCGAGATTCCAAGAGTCATAAACTCTTATGCGACTACTTGGTGCAATCTATAATTAGATAGGAAGAGTGATAAAATAGAACTTTACTTTCTTCTCAAAACTTACAGTCTTTTCAAGAACTCCACTATCTTCCTCTGTTCCACCGAAAGCTTCAAAGAACAAAGGGAAATCGGTCGATGACTCATCCGAGATAGCTACCGTCGGAGTCCAACCGTCGATCGAAGGTAAAAACTCTACTTTCGATGAAAACTTTTGTAATTGATGTTTGAGAACTCATAGGGCTATGTGCCTACAAGTCTTGACACATAAGTGAGGAAACTCAACTCCAAAAATGTGCAGACTAACTTTCCCAATACATGTATGGTTGTTGCTTTGAAGCTTCAACAGAAAATGCTCGTTTTGGTCTCTGCGCTTCTGTAAGTTGTCGCATGAGTGTAACTAATCTGCACTTATGCGCTTCTTGCATCATGCGTCATAAACAATTCTACCAGTCTTGATGGAAGTAAATAATAGACGCATAAATTTCTATACGTCTGTTTTCTCATTCATGCAAAAAATGCAAAATTCTTCTAAGTCATATGACTAATCTTCTTCTTTCTTTATTTTATAGTACATTTTCCAGCCAACTTGCTTGGAGAATCCTACTTGGATGCACCCGAAGAAATGTTAGGCACAAACCACTCTGATTTGATATATCATATGATGACTCAAATCAATGAAGATCAACCTCCTTTAAGACAAGAAATGATTGATGTTCAAACCTAAAGCTTCTTACAACAGATGTTGAATAGCGGGGACTTCGTTCTGAATATTGAGAAGTTTTTAAGACCAGCTTTTCTATCGAGGGACGCCTTGACTTTAATGGGGGCAATAACACCAAGACCAAAAAGGAAAAAAACATGCTTGGATACTTATCTCCACAAACTGAAAGATGTTTGTACCATCTGTAGAGCGTCATTTACCCTTGACAGCTTATGCTTTGGTTGCCTCTCCGAGAAGGATGAAATATTCAATTACTCCCACACAAGCTGGTGTTCCTGCCGGACAGATCGTTCATCGATATAGTGATGCCAACAAAAATAGTTTTGAATGTCTGAAGGGAGTCGTTTCTTTCACTCAGCTACGTTTGATGTCGGGAGTCATCAAAAGTTATGTTGGACCCGATGTTTTGGGATACGCTGCGGCAACTCTTACCAACAAATTAATCGTAAAAAACTTGTCTTATCCCACTAGTGCTATAAAGATGTTAAATTAGATTCATAGTGACAGCCCATGGAGCGACATTTCAAAGTGGTTTTTTGACCCACTATAAAGAGATTCTGAGAGGTGTGACTTGTACTATGCTGTTAGGGCTAGTTGCCATGGACTATAAATGAATACGCACCTGTTTGTTGTGCATGCAGAAATGTACAACTGTGATACTGGTACATTTTTTAAACCTGTGGATGAAATGGGTTTAGCCTTTCATGAGATGCGGGCGATCTCCAAACTTCCATGGGATAACAAACCATATAAAGAACACACCCCAGCAGATGTAGAGTTGGCTGCCTTGGAGAAAACTAATCCAGATATGGTAGATATAAATAAAGAACTGTTGTTTCATCATCATATTTGCTACATAAAGTATATGTCAGGAAGGATCGAAGGTCCGATCCCCATACCAAAAAACCATCTCTTTAGAGCCTCTACTGAAGAATCCGAAAAAAAAAAAGATTTTATGATTTTTCCAACAATGACAGAGGCTGAAATCAAACCCTTAATGAAGGATCTTGAGGAGAAGAACCTAAGAGACGAAGATAGTAATTCTTTAGCCTATCATTATTTCTACCATCTACTTTACCCTTTATCTGATAAAGCAGTTGTAACAGGTTATTTGATAGCCTCGCTAAGAACTGTGTGGTTTCAAGAGGTATAGGAGCCATTGAGAGATTATGGTGGAACTTCATTCTCTCTGCCGTAAAGCTAGTGTTCGGTTATAGGCTGGCCTTACTCCCGGCTATGGTATGTAGCATTCCAAAAAGACTACATAATTTTGTGCATAACGCAATATATAGTCCAAGAGAGAAAGATTTTGGCAGAATGGAACTACCATTCCACTATTTGATGTGTTAGTTGATTCTACATTATCCCAAGTTGATGCACCCAGGGCTAGAATCAGACATTTTGTCCGGAGATGTAAGCCCACTTCCTAATTTTTTTTATTTTTTTTTATTATGATTAACTTTTATGGTCATTAGGATTTGTACCTAAGCTCATAAGAGAGCTATGATCATATTATGGTCATTTGGCCCTTATATGATTTATATAAGCATTGTTTAATTATTTTATAGCTTATTATAATTTTTAGAGATTTTTAGATATTTATTTATTAAGGTTTAATATTTTTAATGACTTTCAAGATTTTATAATAGGTTTATTTGAGACTATTTTGATACCCAGTAATTTATGTAGGCTCTAGTAGGTTATAAATATTTTCTATAATTTTATAGAATTTTCTACAATTTTTACATATTTATTTTATTAAGTTTCATATATTTTAAAGGCTTCCAATATTTATTATGATACCATTTGAGACTAATATGAGGTAAATTATTTTTATTTTTATTCTAGGAGGTTAGATATATTTTCTGTAATTTTCTACAATTTTTTACGAATTTTTAGGATTTTATTTGAGTTTATTTGGCATAGAATATTTTTTAAATCATTTTATGAAATTAATTATCCAGTCATACCCAGTCAGCGATGGTCGGGCCCACCCGTCAGCCATTACAGTGCACAGTCAGCGGGTGCTGACTGTACCCGCCCTATATATATATTTTTTTCGCTGAACAGTAAACCCTAATTTAATTCTGGCCAATTTTGAGGAAACTTGTTCCAAGGAGACCCCCGACTTCCCGAGGCAATTGCGGACAACTCCGACCTCCTTTTTGCGTGCCATTTTTTTGTTGGATTTGTATTGAGGTATACTTTTCAAATATCTAATTTTTTTTATTATCTCTGAACCTTAATTTCTGTAAAATTCGTAGAGTATCGGTTGTCCGAAACTTGATACATTTTGGTGTTTTCGAGATTTCGGGAGGACCGGAAATCGAAATCATGAACCGTTTAAAGTTTTGAAAATCTAACACAGAGCTCTACGACATATATTTTTTCCAGAAATTAATTTGTTCATCTAGTATTTTAGTTATTCTGTTGAACTCAAAATTGATCGGTGAATCACATTTTTTGTCACGATTAGCCATAACGGCGATATCTTTTGATCAAAACGTAAATTTGTGGCACGGTTGATTCCAGCGTACTCGTGGTGCTGAAATCTTCCAAGGTGCACTTTCAAAATCTTGAGTTCACGACGTTTGACTAGATAGTCAACGGTACGCCTCGATTTGCATATCATGGTTTCCAAAATTGGAAAAAATGACTTTTATCGCCAAACTTGCATGCTTAGATTATATTTAGATTATTATTAGGTTAAATTAGGTTTTTAAGTAATTTATTTCAGAATTAGCTATTATTAGATTAGTAACCCATTAGCCACTTATTCCATGAATTTAGAACTAGAACCTTAGAATTGACTTATGGTTTTCGTGCATGGTTCGTGGTACGATATATGTTATAGGTTGACAGCTTCTAGATCGACAATCCCCTTATCCTCGACTTGTGACTACGGTTTATGCAAGGATTTAGGCAAGTGTACTTTTTGATTGCTTTCGATTCATAATAGTCTTTTCATTTCATGTTTATACATATGCCCATTTGTTTGATGACACGTTGTTACAGGGTTAAGTATCATGGATTTATTTGACTATCATTTATATGATTACTATGCTTGCGACTTGATTCCATGAGTACTAACTGGACGGAGAAATATCTTAGTAGACATGTGGACTACCCAGAAATATCCCCAAAACGTCTGATCTTGACTGATAGCAGTCACATAATTCACGTGCGGGGTGCCGGATTTATCCCTTAGCCGTTCACATGTCGAACACGATATTTCAAAACACATAGATAGTTTTTTCATGATTTCTTTACCACTTGTCATGTCGCCATGTTTACATGTTTTTCTCTAGTTGAAACATCATGTTGTAGAGTTATCTACTTTCTTTCTCAACATGCCATGACATCAGTTACTTTCTAGTTTTCATCTCACATATGTTATTTTCATGTCTTGTGAATTCTATTGTATTGTCGCATTGTCGTCGGTTTGTGTGCTTGTTCCATTCCTGACTGAAAACCAACATTTTCCAGGTTAGCTGTGGCTTTACTTAGCTTTGGGAGATACAGGTGTACTTGCAGGCAGAAACCTAAAAATTAGATAGATGTGGTATCATTTACATTAATTGTAAGAACCTTGTACTTTCTTTAAATATAAATGTTATAAATGTTGTATTCAATTTAGAAATGTGAATGAACAATAAAGTTTATTTTGAGCATTTATTTATTGTAGGTTTGACAACGTTCTACCCCCGACTCTGCAGCGTAGGCTTGCTTGGACACGCACTCGTATCCCGAAAAGCGGGTGCGGGTCGTGACAAGTTTTTGTAGTAGCCCATGCAGGTCCATTTTCGCAAAAGATTGCGAACTCGTGGTAGTACTTAACTTAGTTGTACTACTGCAAGCCTGCGACTAGAAAGTGCTCATTCACAATTAGGATTGACTTGATCTTAGGAGAATACCAGGACTATGAGCCCCTTATTTAATTCTATTGTTAAGTAAATAAGGTTGCTACATAGGCCATGTAATTCTATTATATTTTAATACGAGGGTATGATCCAAGGTGGGTAGAATATATGTTTGGTAAGTTAGGCCTTCATAGAATTCAATTCCTAATTTTGATTATTTTTTGTGCCATTTTATCTTCTGCCTTCTCTAAACCTCGTTTTATTTTCAAAACTATTTTTCGTTCTTTTTATTTTCAATTCTTAATCTTGGTTCAATCATCTATATATTAATTCAAGTCGTCTTCGTTTATTTTGCGATCGTTTTATTTTCAAAACTGACACTTTTATTCAAGGACATATACTTACATTTTCTTATCATGATTGACTTGTTTGAATTTATAAAAGCTCTTTAAAATATGGATATAGTTAAAATAATTTTCGATGACTTGCAATGGTAAGGCAGATGCGCATTGTCCCCATTTATTTGAATTATGGAGACTGTGGGTTCACTGCAGTCAGCAGCGCACTGGCGTGGCATGATCCCTAAGTTGAAATAATTTCAAGTATGCGTAGGTTGTCAAATATTACGAAAACTATATCCTAGTTGTATTATTGATCTTTTGATTTATATGTCAATATTGGGTAAAGTTGGTAGAGTGTTCGATAACATATTATACTTGAGTCATGAAACCAAGGGTTCACGGCAGCCATATGTACACTGTCGAGGTATAGATTCTCGGTTAAATGACTTCGGATATACTTATGATTTTCGAATATCCTAGAGGCTATATCTTTCATTGGCATATGACTATTAATTTTTCTAAATTGATTTGATGTCTTACTTCTTGTTACCACCTTCTCAACAATTGGTAGTTCTCTCTTTCTATCATATTTCTATTCTATCCTTAACCAAGCCTAGATTTTGACTAACCTTTTTTACTATAATTTGTGGATAATATTTTTAGTCGTGCCTAGTCGTATCCTTTGAAATTTCGAGGACAAAATTTTTCTAAGGTGGGTAGATTTGTAAGCCCGCTTTCCGATTTTTTTATTTTATTTTGATTATGATAACTTTTATGGTCATTAGGATTTGTACCTAAGCTCATAAGAGATCTATGATCATATTATGGTCATTTGGACCTTATATGGTTTATATAAGCATTGTTTAATTATTTTATAGCTTATTATAATTTTTAGAGATTTTTAGATATTTATTTATTAAGGTTTAATATTTTTAATGACTTTCAAGATTTTACAATAGGTTTATTTCAGACTATTTTGAGACCCAGTAATTTATGTAGGCTCTAGTAGGTTATAAATATTTTCTATAATTTTATAGAATTTTTTGCAATTTTTAGATATTTATTTTATTAAGTTTCATATATTTTAAAGGCTTCCAATATTTATTATGAGGCCATTTGAGACTAATATGAGGCAAATTATTTTATTTATATTCTAGGAGGTTAGATATATTTTCTGTAATTTTCTACAATTTTTTAGGAATTTTTAGGATTTTATTTGAGTTTATTTGGCCTTAGAATGATTTTTAAATTATTTTCTGTAATTAATTATCCAGTCATACCCAGTCAGCGCTGGCCGGGCCCACCCGTCAGCCATTATAGCGCCCAGTCAGTGGGTACTGACTGTACCTGCCCTATATATATATTTTCGCTGAACAGTAAACCCTAATTTAATTCTGGCCAATTTTGAGGAAACTTGTTCCAAGGAGACCCCCGACTTCCTGAGGCGATTACGGACAACTCTGACCTCCTTTTTGCGTGCCCTTTTTTTTGGATTCGTATTGAGGTATACTTTTTGAATATCTAATTTATTTTTATTATCTCGAAACCTTAATTTCTGTAAAATTTGTAGAGTGTCGGTTGTCTGAAACTTGATACGTTTTGGTATTTTCGAGATTCCGGGAGGACCGAAAATCAAAATCATGAACCGTTTGAAGTTTCAGAAAGCTAACACATAGCTCTACGACATATATTTTTCCTAGAAATTAATTCGTTCATCTAGTATTTTAGTTATTCTGTTGAACTCAAAACTGATCGATGAATCACCATTTTGGTCACGATTAGCCATAACGGCGATATCTTTTGATCAAAACGTGAATTTGCGGTAAGGTTGATTCCAGCGCAATCGTGGCACTGAAATCTACCAAGGTGCACTTTCAAAACCTTGAGTTCACGACGTTTGACTAGATAGTCAACGGCACGTCTCGATTTGCATGCCATGGTTTCCAAAATTGGAAACATGACTTTTTATGGCCAAACTTGCATGTTTAGATTATATTCAGATTATTATTAGGTTAAATTAGATTTTTAAGTAATTTATTTCATAATTAAATATTATTATATTAGTAACCCATTAGCCACTTATTCTATGAATTTAGAACTAGAACCTTAGAATTGACTTGTGGTTTTCGTGCATGGTTCAGGTACGATATATGTTATAGGTTGATAGCTTCTAGATCGACAATCCTCTCATCCTCGACTTGTGACTACGGTTCGTGCAAGGATTCAGGTAAGTGCACTTTCTGATTGCTTTCGATTCATAGTAGTCTTTTCATTTCATGTTTATACTATGCACTTTTGCTTGATGACACATTGTTACACGGTTTAGTATCATGGATTTATTTGACTGTCATTTACATTATTACCATACTTGCGACTTGATTCCATGAGTACTAGCTAGGCGGGGAAATATCTTAGTAGACATGTGGACTACCCAGAAACATCTCCAAAACATCTGATCTTGACTGATAATGGTCGCACAATTCACGTGCGGGGTACCGGATTTACCCCTTAGTCGTTCACATGTCGAACAAGATATTTAAAAAAACATAGATAGTTTTTCCATGATTTCTTCACCACTTGCCATGTCACCATGTTTACATGTTTTTCTCTAGTTGAAACATCATGTTGTAGAGTTATCTACTTTCTTTTTCGACATGCCATGACATCAGTTACTTTTTAGTTTTTATCTCACATATGTTATTTTTATGTCTTGTGAATTCTATTGTGTTGTCGCATTGCCATCGGTTTGTGTGTTTATTCCATTCCTGACTGGAAACTAACATTTTTCAGGTTAGTTGTGGCTTTACTTAGCTTTGGGAGATACGGGTGTACTTACAGGCAGAAACCTAGAAATTAGATAGATGTGGTATCATTTACATTAATTGTAAGAACCTTGTACTTTCTTTAAATATAAATGTTTTAAATGTTGTAATCAATTTAGAAATGTGAATGAGCAATAAAGTTTATTTTGAGCATTTATTTATTGCGGGCTTGACAGCGTTCTACCGCCGACTCTGCGGCGTAGGCTGGCTTGGACACGCACTCGTATCCCGAAAAGCGGGTACGGGTCGTGACAGGAGATGGCATATTTAGGCGCTACAAAGGCAAGACTTGGAACTTCAACAAAATTGTGTCTTGTAGAAGTGTACTTGGATATTTGCAAGCCTATGACTTCTTCAAGATACTTCCAAAATTTTCGGGTAGCGAGGACAACAATGTACTGACAGACACAAGTGTAAACAATGCCTCAACTTTGTCAAAAGGAGCATTTCACTGGCTTCGGTCTATTCGTCCTTCCTATTTGATGCTCTGGAGACAGAAGGACATTTCTTTGGAAGCATATCTAACTAGCCACTTTAACCGCCAATTTGGCTACAGTTAATGGTTCTTAGAAAATGCCAGCCCCTTTCTTCAACATAAAGGGAGTTTACTTGACGGCATTCAAGCATGGCAATACTATAATGCAGGTGGTACCAATACCTTCTTTACTATGCCGAGGAAAGATAATGGCGCACATATCATGTATGTTGTGGGCAAATTTTATTGTACCATAAATTCTCCTACGACCAATTATAATCGTGAATCGAGTTTTATACTAGGTACCAGACTGAAACCATCTATCCATGATCGCAAGCAAGCTCGAGACATAGCTTTTCGAGGAAGAGATATTATAGGAAAGGCACCCATCTTTGAGCCCGAAATAGAAAGCTCTTCTAATGAAAGACCAAAACGGAAAGGTAAGGGTAAAAGAAGGCAGCGACCAGTCCCTATAGCCTCTCATTCAGCAAAGAAAGCAAAAGTTGTTGCAGAGACATCTCCAGCAAAAAAAAAATAGCAGGACGAAAGAAGATTGCTCACAAGAAGCAAAAATCAGATGAAAGTCATAATTCTTCTCCTGAAATAGACCCAGAGTTGAATGTCAGTGCAGTAGATGAATTGGCACTTCCTTTCATACTGCCCATTAATCTTCATTTTAAAGAACCATAAATGATATCCCCGAGGAGGTCTTCTTGTAGAACTTCTTCCCAATAAACTACTGAAAGTGTGGACATTTTGGGTTCACCTATTGGGGTAACTTCATGAGTAACTGAGATATTGCATAAAAATGACGCAGGGCCGTCGAAGCATGTCCCAGAAGATGAATCAATGGAGGACTGGGATGATGATGAAGATGACCAATCTCATATGGCATCTGAATGTAGGGATATAATTGACGAGGATTGCTCTGCTTTTGAAATATGGACTTGGGCAACTTTAAAGAGATTGAAGCAAGTCTACAACTGCCAAGTGAGCCTTCAACAGTTCTTGGTTTAAGCCAGAAGGTTCAGTTATCGAACCATAAGTTCAGAACAAGCCTGAAAGTGCTATGTTGCCATTTTCATCCCAAGTTGAAATTGGAATAACTGAACAAGAGTCTGCGAGGCCTGTTAAAAAATTAGTACCCGAAGCAACAGTGAATCCAGCTGAAACAAGTTTACCTACAGATGGTAAACAGGATATGGGTATTATATTCTTTCACAAAGTCTGAATTCTATTTCTTTTATTTGAATTAACATAATCTTTCTTTTTCATGATAGCTGTTCGGGAATCTCCTCATCCTTCATCTGAGGCAGAGGCTCAAACAATTACTATACCCATGACGCTACTGACAGGTATCCATCTAGAGGGTATAGCCAAAATTTGTGTGTAGAGTATTTACTCCCTTTTGGTGAATAGGATCCACGGAATTGTAGAGAGGAACATTCCTTTTGCATATATCAAGACGCCAAATGTCCATATGATTCAGGTGATTGAAAGTTTTCCCGGTCATGAAATCATAGTTGGGGATTTAAGAATATTACTTGACATACTCAAAAGGTGTGTGGTAAATCGTGGTATCGCCCACCGTCGTGATCTTTTAGTGATTGAATCTGGTGAACTCAACAAACTGAAATGACGCTATCTACAAAGAGGAAGTTGTCTTGGTGAATTAGGAAAGGGTTCTTAAAGAACATATTCTCAAGGCTCATGAGGAATATGAATCTCTCTCTACTTCTTCGGTCAGGTATGCTTCTTACCAAGAAAAGAGCATCGCGCGAATGAGTGAACTTACTGCCGAGATCAAAGCCCTTCAAGATGCTTATGCTTTAGAGGAGTCTACCCTGGCTGAGAATACTAAGAATCAGAAGTTTTTTTATGCTCAATCGAATGAAGCTAGGAACAAGGTTGAGAGGCTTGACTTTGAACTCATCACCGTGGAAGGAAAGTCATTGAACTGTCGCCTTTTAGGGATCATGCTTCCAAGCAGACCGAATTCAAACGTCGGGCGGCTAACCGAAAGAAATCTGAGATTGACACTTTGAAGAATGAGATTACAGTACTCTGTAAAAATTTTGAACGTCTTCAAAGCTTTGTAACTTTTCTTCTTTTCTTTCTTTTGTGGCTGATGATGAAAGTATCATGTATTCTCACTGAATTTTGAAAAATAAAGAACACTTTTCATCTTGTTGGGGATATTTGTCATCTGATACATCTCTAGAGGTAATATGGATATAGGAAAGTATCATATTTTTGTGGACCTATTATCTGTAACATGCTTAATTCGAGCATAGATAATAGATATGAAAATTGATCACTATCAAAGGTAATATGGACATGATAGGATTTATAGGTGGACCTATTATCCTTGACATACCAGATTAGGTATAGATAATATAGTAAAAAAAAATTGTCAGAGGTATTATAGACGTGACAACTGTTTTAGTGGACTCATTACTTATGATGCATTCAACTATATGCAAGCAATAAGATATGATCAGGAAGTATACCAGAGATAATATGGACATGATAGATACTCCTGTATAAATTTGCTCAGAGGTAATATGGACTTAGCAAATTTTATAGAATTTTATAGAAAGAAAGTCGATGCTAAGGAATATTTCAGAGGTAATATGGACATAAATATTCCTTTAAAGTAAATTTGCTCAGAGGTAATATGGACATGACAAACTTATAAATCTCTGTAGAGGGTAGACGTCATAGAATAATTCAGAGGTAATATGAACATGAGTATTCTTTTGACAGATAGATTATTCCAGCTGGGAACTTGAAATAAGATATCTTTAAAGGGGCTTGGCTTTAATGACAGTTTTTTATAAGTTGGAGATATTGTTTAGAAAATTTCACTTACAAAAAAGTTTTGTAAGAATTGAGGGTGATTTTGCTGGAGAATTTGTGAGAACCCATTATTCATAACTTATCCGGAGCCACTGATTAAAATAATGGTTCGAAGTGAAATAGATGTAGTAGGATATTTATTACTCCAAAAATAAAATATAAATACTGTAAAAAACTCGCTGGAGAATACAAGGCAATGTCTATTGTATTTTAGACATAGTACTTTTTTAAGAATTTGTCATTAATAGGCATCATCAGTAAATCACCATTAGGCTTTGCTAGCCTCTATGCTCCAATCGAATGCACTGATTCGACAACAAAAGGACCTTCCCATTTAGCTACGAATTTTTCTTTGCTTTTATGGGTCATAACCATAGCTCTTCTTACTGAAAGAACTAGGTCACCGACCTGAAAAACTCGCTCCTTTACCTTCTTATTGAAGGCTTTAGAAATATGGGCTAGATATAACTCAATCTGTTGTTGATCCATGAGTCATTTCTCGTCGTGTGCTTCCAATTCTTGTAACCGTAGTGGGTCATTATCTTCAGTTGTTTAATTCATTAGACAAAGTGATTCGGAAAGAAAGGATTTGAATCTTTAGAGGAAGAACTGCTTTGCTTTCGTAGACCAAAGAAAATGGCATTGTACCTGTCGTAGTCCGTATTGTAGTACGGTACATGCACCCAGAGACATTTACCAAGTTTCTCATTCCAATTATGTTTGTTAATAAAACAAACTTCTTGAGTAACTTAATAATAGTCTTATTGAAAGCCTCAACCAAACCATCAGTTGCGGGATGGTATGCGGTACAGACTACATTCTGGATCTGGTTTTTCTCACAAAACCAATAGAATTTATTGCTCATAAATTGTGGACCGTTGTCATGGACAATCCTCCAAGGAAGTCTGAAACGATAGATCACATGATGTTTAATGAAACTAATGACATTAGACGTTTTCACTTCAACAAGTGGTATAACTTCCACCCATCTTGAAAAATAGTCAGTTATTGTCAAGATAAACCGATGTCCCCTAGAGGATGGAGGATTAATAGGTCCAATGATATCCATTCCCCAAGCTTCAAAAGGTCACGACACGGCCGTTGGATGCAAAAACTCTAAAGGTTGATGTATAAAATCTGCATAAATTTGATAGCTTTGCATTTTTTTTGCGTAATCTATAGCATCATCTACCATAGTGGGCCAATAATAACCCAAACATCTTAGCCGATCTTGTAATTTTGAGCCAGGTTGATGGGCACAACAAGTACTATCATGAGCTTCACGAAGGGCCTGTTTAGGTTCTTCTTCGGATAAACATTGTAGAAGAAGTCCATCATATGATCTTTGATACAATATTTTAGTAGTTGCATCATAAAAGAAGCGAAGAGAACGTCTCTTTATTGAAATAGCCTCTTTTGGATCGTCGGAAAGAGTTCCATAAACAGTATATTTTATAAATGGAAATCTCCAATCTTTGAAGTCGACATTCGATGTTGCCGAATAGCTTTGATGAACATCCATATTATTCTTAGTACAAAATAACTCTCGACCAATCACTGTGATCGACTTCTGGGTATTGACTGGGGTAGCAAGTGATGCTGCCAAACCTGCTAGAGCATCTGCTTCTGTATTTTCTAAATGAGGTACATATTCAATGAAGAACCCGGAGAAAGTAGCAGCTATTTCGAGAGTTGTTTGATAATATGGAACAAGATCTTCATGAGGAATCTTGTATTCTCCTCGAACTTGACTGACTATCAACTTAGAGTCGCCATAAGCTTCTAGATAATCTACCCCCATCTGTTTAGCCAACTGGAGTCCAATAAGTAGAGCATTACACTATGCAACATTATTGAAACAAGGCTCCATAAGAGAATAAGCACGATGGATGACTAGATTATCAAAGGATATCAACACTACCCCCACTCCTGCTACGATATTTCGTTTTAATATAAGATAATACTAGCTTAATAATACATTTTTACTTCTTATTTGTTTAACTATAATATCATTTTTATGTATTACTTTTACCCTTTTTTCATAAGTTAATCACTTACTTTACTATAACTGTATGTAATTAAATTGTAAAAATTGCCTTGTAAATATGTTTTCTCAGTTTCTGAAGAACTCATAGGGAGGAAGAAGAACGAGCATCTGGTTCTTCTCTGGCTAGCTGAGTCTTTGCAGCGGTCGAAGACGTACCGGTTTGGTGACGATGATGGCAGAGGAGGAGAGATTGATGTGGAGTTCGTGTGCATCGGTCATGACAAGAGCCGGCACGCCTGCTCGTGTGCCCGACCGAAGGGACGTGTTGAATGGAGAAAATTTTTGTTCTTCAAACCTCTTTAGTCGCAAATCATATCCTACACATATTTTATCATCTATACTTCCAAAGATCTGGAGAACAAAAGGTCAATTCAAAGTTAAGTTGCAGAGAACTATCAAGGCTCCTTCTAGGCACGCTTTGATAATCTTTATGATCTGGAATTCTTAATAGACAACGGCCCATGCATAGTTTTGGTTGCCCTTTATCCTTTATTGTGGGCCCGTCCTGGATGGTAATCTGTGACCCCAACCTCTATCGGGATCACGCTGAGCCTTGGGGTTGCCCTAAGCAGAGGAGAGGGGAGGGGGGAATGTCCAAGTCCGAAGCCTTGTTTGGCTTATCCCTGAGCCGGCCTTGCCAATGAATACTCCTCCTCCAAAGTATAATTTTGGATTCAATTCCATGGGTTACATGTTAACCAACCTCCTCACTGTAGACTTCATCACTACAATTGCGGCAAGGGCTGGGCACTGTGAAACCTCCAACTTTTTTCTGAAGCATCTAACTGGAGTTTATTTGCTCTCCATCCCCTTAGAAGAAGGCTGGCAGTGCCGATGGACAAGAACTCCTATAAGATTGATCTGAAATAAGACCCGGTTACATATTCTGTGGATCTCTAGTATAAAGCCAACACTTCATAACTGGCGCAAAATATGCATTGGTAACCTCAGTGCTACTATAAAGCAATATGAGAACAAACTTTTGCATATCCAAAATCAAGAGTTATCCACTGCAAATCAGTTGCTGAGAAGTCGACCCAATTGATGCTCAACAAAATATATTGCAACAAGAGTTATATTGGAACCGAACTCGAGTGGCTCTTGTGGTTACCGAGGAGAGGTATAAGACCCTGGGTAGCGGAAGCTCAGTGGATCGAGCCACACGGGCATATTATTCCTTCCATTTATTTAATGGGAGATATCTCAAAAAGAAAAAAACTCAGAGTAGGAGACAAAATTACCAAATTTTACCATATGATGGCTATTAATAGGAAACAAATGAACTCTATACACAGCCTTGTGAAGGATAATGGAGAACAAGTATCAGATCAAGATACCATTGCGGACACTCTCGTTAACCACTTCAGCAACCTTTACAAGGAGACTACTACAAGTCCAGTTCCTGAACACATAATTGCAGAGCTAAACTGCATTGATCCTAGAGAGAACGAAAGTCTTTGTAAAGGATAATGGTGAACAAGTATCAGATCAAGATACCATTGCGGACACTCTCGTTAACCACTTCAGCAACCTTTACAAGGAGACTACTACAAGTCCAGTTCCTGAACACATAATTGCAGAGCTAAACTGCATTGATCCTAGAGAGAACGAAAGTCTTATGCTCAATTCCTTCTGAAGACAGACGAGATCAAAACCACCATCAAGAATATGAGTCCATGCAACTCTCATGGTCCAGATGGCTACCTAGCGCTTTTCTTTCAGAGGTGTTGGGATACTGTTGGCCAAGAAGTAACTTATCTCATAAAAAAATCTGACACTGTATCAATGCCACCTTCTTTAAACCATACTTTCACTGCTTTTATTCCAAAAATCCACAATCCTATAAAACCAGTTGACTTTCGACCCATTGCGTTGTGTAATGTTGTTTATAAGACCATCACCAAAATAGTTGCCAATAGACTTGGACCCCTTCTTAACAGAATTATCAGTCCTAACCAAAATGCTTTTATCCTTGTGAGATATATCAGAGATAATGTTGTCCTAGCACAGGAACTACACTCCATTGCTAGATTTAGTACCACTAAAAGTGCATTTGCGCTAAAAATTGATATGTCCAAAAACCTATGATAGACTGAGTTGGAGTATCATCAGTCAAACTCTCATTGGATTTGGCATTCTGGGAAGATCTCATGACATTATTATGCAACGCATTTCTACTGTCTCCTTCGCCATTTTAGTCAGTGGTCCACCCTCAAAAATATTCTTTCCTGGCCGCGGAATCAGACAAGGGTGTCCCCTTTCTCCATATGTTTTTATCGTGAGTAGGGAATCATATCTAAATTCATGTTGATCATTAAGAGAAACAGGTTATATGACAGCATAAAAATCAAACCATCCTTAGATACCTACTCTCATTTGGCTTTTGCCAATGACCTTCTATTTTTAGGAAAGTGTTCCATTCAAAATATCTTCCAAATTAAACATATCCTTCAAACCTTTGAATCGTGGTCAGGCCAACAAATAAACTTCGACAAATTTTCGATGTTTTTCCCCCAAATCCATGGATTGCTATATGCATCAGCTATACCTTGATATCCTGGGTGTCAAAATTATGACTTCCAACGAAAAATATCTGGGCCATCACCTATTATTATCCAAAAAATGGGCTTCTACATTTTTTGGCCTTCGCAACTCGAGCAATCTGAAACTCCTTGGATGGAAGGGGAAGTGTCTATCTCACGCTGGTGATACAATGCTCATCAAGTCCACTCTCTCATCCTTACCTTTCTATTATCTCTCATCATGCTCTTTGCCAAAGAAAATTACCCAGAAATTATCCCAACATCAAAGAAATTTCTGGTAGGGAAGCACTGAAAATGGCAAAAAAAATTCATTTCACGGCTTTGGTCAAGTTTTTACCAAACCGAAATTTCAAGGTGGGATGGGAACTAGGGATCCTTATATTAGCAACATGGCCCTGCTTGCAAAATTAACTTGGCGGTTCCTTACCAATTCAAATTCTATGTGGGTTAGTCTCCTAAAGAATAAATACCTTTCATCTTGTAGTTTTCGGAAAGCTACACTGTCATCTTCAGCGTCATGCATTTGGTCTAGCATTCTGAGCAGCAGAGATTACCTCTTCGACAATGTGATTTGGTCGATTGGGACGACCCGTGGGTGCCCTCGTTGCCTAACTTCAGGGTATCTGGAGACTCATTTGCCCATCAAAGAGTTCAAGTTGTTGCTGATCTAATCAACAGAGAATCTCTAAGATGGAAGAACAGTCTGATTTAATCTAACTTTTCCCTCCTCATGAAGCTTCTGCTATCATCAACATTGAACTATCAGCAGCATACAGAATGGACCAGTTGATATGGATACACACAAAGAATGGTGTTTTGAACAGCAAATCGGTGTACATGTTGGTTCAGGAAAGATTAAACAGATCTCATTCTCCAGCTGTTCAATAGGGCTGCAAATGAGCCAAGCCGTTCGCGAGCTGCTCGAAGTTTGACTCGATAAAAGCTCGTTTGAGCTCGGTTTGTTTAGTAAACAAGTTGAACTCAAGCTTTATTTTTGAGCTCGTTTAATAAACGAGCCAAGCTCAAGCTTAGAAATATTCGGCTCGATTGAGCTCGCGAGCTGGCTCGTTTATGAGCTTGCGAGCTGGCTCGTTTAGAAGCTCGTTTGTTGAATTATATATATATATTATATATATATATATATATATATATATATATATATATATATATATAGTTGTGTGTATTATATATTTATGTCCTTAATAAGTGATATTAAGGAACTTTTTGAAATTAAATTTTTATAAATAAATTGTTAATATTTCAGATACTTGAATTAAAATCTAACTAGCTTGAAATCAAGATCGTTAAGCTTGAAATCAGGCTTAACGAGCTTGAAATAAAGTTGAGCGACAAGCTTGAATTCAAGCTTATCGAGCTTGTTTATCAAGCTTGAATCAAGCTTCCTTATCAAGCCAAGCTCGAGCTCAAACCAAGCCAAGCTCAAGCTTGATATAAACAAGCTCGAGCCAAGCTCAAGCTTCAAAATAAAAAAGTTATCAAGCTCGAACTTGAATAATTCTAGTCAAGCCAAGCTCAAGCTTGCAAAAGCTTGGCTCGGCTCGGCTCGTTTGCAGCCCTACTGTTCAAGCAAGCTTTGAGGATTGGAAAAACCTTTGCAAGCTTCATGGCATTAAGTCCTCGGGTGCTAACAGCTTTCGCTTGGAGAGCTCTTACAAATTCTTTACCTGTTAATGCCAATGTCCATATGCGCATTCGAAGTACATATCCAAAATGTCCTCTCTACCAGGTAAAATTCGGAACTCTTGATCACCTCTTTCTTCGTTGTCCCATTTCAGGTTCTTCATGGCCAGGACCAGCCTTGGGGTAAGCCGGACAAGACTTCGGACTTGGACAACCCTCCTCTGCTAGGACAAACCCCCAGGCTCAGCATGATCCCACCAAAGGTCAGGGTCACGGATGACCACCAGGATCAGCTGACAATAAGGATCAAGGGACAAAAAAATTAGCTCCAAGATAGGGCAACCCAACCCTCCGGGCCGGCCCTATTCATGGCATGGATATTGCAAGGTTCTGCCAAGCACATTCACCCGCAATCCACTATATCTACCTTCATCACGAGTATTCTCAAGGAAGGAGACAAGGATACTATTTCTTCTAGCTTATGCATCATATGGATTATTTGGAAAGTAGGGAACAAGGCTATCTTTGAACACCAGCCTTTCAGTACAAGTAAAATCATCGACGATGTCTCGACAGTAATATGGTGGCAGCTGCCAAGGGTCGTAGCAAGCTGGTCTCGAGGGACCGCGGCTGCGCCCCCACCCCCGGAATTTGCAAATTCATTTATATATATATATATATATATATATATATATATATATATATATATATATATATATATATATATATATATATATATATATATATATATATATAAGTATAAGGCTCTGTGTTGGAAACTTGATCTTCCCTCGTTCGCTCTTGTGTTGCAATTTTTACTATAGCTATGCCTGAAGTGCAGTTGTTTGAATCATACATACTTAAAAATTAAGAATATCTAAGTGAAAAGTAAAATGTTGTACATTACTGAATATAAGCTTCTATATTGACTTGATATATGCTCGAAATTTTAAAGTTGGATGATTATAAACTAATTGGATAGAGGTTGGAAACTGTCTCTAGAAAAATAGCCTTCCACCAAATGGAGGAGGGAGAAGAAAAGAAAGAGCATGCACAACAAAATAATTCAGCGTTGAGAGTCTGACTTTTCGCGAACATAACTCCGCACTTTTAGCTCGAAATTCTGCAAGAAATGTTGTTCCTCGATCTTGGTAAAATTTTCTTCCTTCACGTCGTCCTGAAGCTCTAAGTCTAAGTAATGCTACTTGAATATTTTTGTTTTAATTAAAAATTACGAGGTATGTCTCATTGATCCAGGCGATCAGTACAAACCATTACACCAGAAGCCCCATACAGTCATTGCCAACATGTGAAAATAGACGGAACTCGAATTTGTCGATTGTACGTAACGAATATGGTCCATATCCGTCGAATTTTACCGTATTAGTATTTTAAAAAAAAAAAATTCCCCTAGAGCTCCCGGATCGTAAAAAGACTTGTGTCATTGGATACGGAACGTCGAACTTGTATTACGAGATAAGTTTCGTCCAATTTTGAGACCGTCGATAGTTTGTTTTGCAAGTCCGTAATTTGTCGCAGGTGAACCCAGATGAAAATTCTGCCACGCCACTGGCAGCTGATATCCTTAGAGATTCAGAAGGTAACTTCCATCGTGCAATATCCAGATACCAAGTAGGTGGTACACCTCTGGAAGCTGAAGCTATGGGCATTCACCTTGCTTTAGACCTCTAATGCAGGAAGGATGTGTTAGTCCCGGGGCCTGATCAAAAATGGTAGACTCGATGTCGAGATCAGAGGTTCATACAAACGTTTCACCTTCTGATAATTCTTGAGATCCAAGAGGAACACTATAGTATGAATCTGATTACAAAAGCAACAATAATCAGAAAATAAATCTCACGTTCTTCCTCGCAATCGCAGTTGCTGACGGACAAAACTGAGTTCAGAAAATAAATCTCACGTTCTTCCTCGCAATCACAGTTGCTGACGGACAGAACTGAGTTACAACTTAGATGAAGGAGAAGAAAGAAGAAAGAAGAAGAGGAAAGATTCTTGTTGGGGTGATTAAGATCACCGTTGCTCAAAGCAAGATTCGTCCCAACACGATCTGCTCCCAGGAACCAGCAAGTTCACAAAGAACTTCTGGAACGCTCGTAAGTCAATATTTGAGACTTGAACGGGCTTCCTGGACTTTACAGACTCCCTTAACTCTCTTCTTGGTACATCTTTCAAAGGAGGTCAAGGGGCTCTATTTATAGAGTGGAGTGAGACTTCACCTCTTCTCATATCCGATGTGGGACTAAAATACCAATACTCAAAATTAGAGTTTGATATTTTAGATCATCCCACAATCAGCATGGAAGTGTGACAGTCCACGCCTACCCCCCGAACACTCCCGTGCATGCACGAGACATCCTGGAGTCCGTGTCCGAGTCCGCACAACAAAAATCAACTTACATCTTTGTTGGAATTAATCCTTTTTCCTTCTAGGAAAATATCCACACATGACACACACTTGTGTCCCACCACACCTCATGTGCACACCTCAACACAAGCAATGCATCATATTGAGATACTCACCGTTTGGTGTAGCCGATGTGGGACTATCTTTCCTAGTCCAAAGGCAAAAACACCAACAATCCTCTATATATCTCAATATATGGATTGAGCGTTCCCCACAGTGACTGCCCATCATGCATTAGGAGAGATGTCGCTACGACTTGAATCTTCCCGCATAGGTTAAATAACAGCATGATACAAGAATGGACTAAGCCTTGAATTCTGTACCATAACTGCAATTCTTTCTGCTCACATAATGACATCAACTGTGCTTCTGGCTGCACATTAAAGGCCTTATGCCAGCCTGATTTTAGTTTATAATTTTTGGGCGTCTACAAGTTTACCCTCAAGAGACGGCCTGATATCTCTGTACATACAATATAGGTGAGTTCTTTATAAAGAGTCATGGCATGAAGCATTGCGCTTCTCTGCGGTGCTACGCCGCTATGACTTAGCTTAAAGCCGAGGCTTTACCCCACCTGGTGTCACCCCCAGTTTTCATGAACAGGAGTATTTTGGTAATTTTCTACTTTAAAATAATTTTGAAATTATTTATTTATTTATTGAATTATTTTGGGGTTATTTGAGTCGGGTTCGAATTTCAACTCATTCCGACTTGTATCGGGGACCCGGGGTAGTGTTGACTCTAGCAGGCCCACACACTAGTTAGCCATGGCCCACATGTTAGTTATTTTAGTTAGTGACTAGGCTAATTTATTTTGGTTAGGATTATTTGGATTAGTGTTTTAGGAATGACCAAACTAGCCCCGACTTAGAAACCCTTTTCATGTATTAGCAAATAGATTAGAGAGGGGCTTTCTTGACTTTTCCCAATAGGATAGTCCATGTGCAACCACACTTGGCTGTCCCTAAACCCCCCCCCCCCCCCCCCCCCCCCACATTGCTGTCCTTCACCACCCCAAATGACAGCCCCTTAGTCCTAATTTCAGTCCACCTATGTGGCTGTCCCCATTATCCAAACCAGTCCATATTTTCATCCTAAAACAACTCCTAACCACAGCAGTACTTGGCAGCCATTTAGTCCCATGTTTAACCCCCATCTTGCTGTCCTAACACAACCCAATGAAGACCCCATGAAACTATCACAAACCTGTTCCCATTTGCCACCAAAAATCAGTCCCCAAACCCCCTCAAATCAGTCCACAATATGAGCCTATGTGTGAGTGTGTATTTATGAGTTTGTGTGTGTGTGTGTGTGAGACTAAATGAGTGTAGCTAGCAACCTATAGGTTAGCCTATGTGTAAACTAATAGGAAACCTATAGGAAAGCCTATGAGAGTGAGTTGTGTGGGTAAGTGCTAGAGTGATGTCAGAATGAGATATGATATTAGTAGGGTAATATAGGTTTTACCTAGAAATAGGGTATTTGAGTTTGGAGTCTAAGATAGGGTTAGAACTTGATTTCCTTGGTTGGTAATGATCAAATATAGTGCTCATAGACTAGTTTTGACGTCGGTTGACCATTTTGACCAAAAGTCAACAAAAGTCAACCGAGAGTCAAACTTAGTCTTTAAGCGACTAGATTTGACCGAAATCAAACCAGAGTTGACCAGTTGACTGAAAGTCAACAGTTGGTCAACATTAGACTAGTTTGACCTAGGGTTGACCTAGAGTTGACCAGGGTTGACCAGTTGACCAAAAGTCAACTGTAAGTCAACCTTTGACCCCGTTTGACCTAGTTTGACTTGGATTGACTCCTAGTAACCCAGTATAACCTAGTATGACTCAGTCTGACCTAGATTGACCTAGTTTTGACTTAAACTTGCATTCATGACTTGAATTAATTTCCTTTTTCAGTATAAAACCCTGTTTGACTCATAGTATCTTATTTTAGGTCTGTGATCACTCTGAGCGTCTGTTCACCTTATCAGCTCAGGACCACAGGCGAGTACATTTACTGATAGTTTTCATTGTCTTGATATCTACTATATCTGATTCAGTTGTAATATTTTACATGATTCCCGACACGACGGTTCACGGACTAGTATACGTCGGATCCTGTCATGAGGTGTTATTCCTGGACTTCCATGGTATATGGGTATGTGATATTTCTGTGTTCCTATACTTATATAGACATTGATTTGGGAGTGGGCTGGCCCCCTGCTCTCGAACCCTGTGTCATGACGTGCCATGTCCGGATCCGTAATACTATTCGGGGATGGGGGAATTATTAGGGGTTATGTGATCAAAGCCTTCCTGTAACTATTTTGCTAGCGCCACCCTCACCTCACGTAGGGTGTAGCAGATACCCCATTGCCAGTTATCCAGGTTGGATGGCATGACTCTCCGTTGAGGACACCGCGGATTGCCGGACCAAGTGGATAACTCTCTCTTGACTCCCTAGCCGATCACATATCGCTCTAATAGTTCAAATCACCTTTTATATTTATTAGCGTATCTTATATTTCCAGTTCAGCTTTACTTTCTGTACTTCTCACCATGCTATGTTTCCATTACTCACATGCTCTACCTGCCATCATACTATACCATGATTTGAGACTAAGTTCTGTTTGAAAGAAGAGTTACAACTCCGGTCCTTATTTGGTTCAACGGTTGTAACTCGACTTTCAAATGGTTCCCAAGTCGCCTATATCTTTGTCTTGTATTTCATTATACTGTCTCTTATAGTATTTCTCAATTCATATGGAACTGCTGTTGGTGTTTGTACTTGCTCATTTTCCTGACAGGATACCGTTGACAATTTTACAGATGATTCAGAGGCTGATTGCCCGACCTACTATGGGGACGGGTTAGATGGATTAGACTTAGACCATGGCTTGTTGGTAGAGCCACTAGACTTTGCTCACCCTGAGTAGTATAGTTTAGTTAGGTTTGTCTGGCCTGCGAGCCAGCTAGTACATTTCAGTTGTAGTATCTATTACATATATTTTTTGAGACTCTGGATGTTTGTGTATAGCTTTGACTTGTGGATCTTGGACTCATTTCCTGTTTTATCTATCATATTTCCTTTCCATGCTATCTACCTTAGTTTTATATTTGTGATTGAGACTGTATTGCTATGTCACCTCCATTCGGAGTGTATATACTGTACAGGTATATTTTATCTGTTTTAGTCGTAGTATTTATAGACCCTATATACAGCGTTCTACCGCCGATTCTGCGGCGTAGGCTGGACGTAACCACGTGCTCGTGTCCCTCTTCAGGGTGCGAGTCGTGACACGTTTTTGTGGTGGCCCATGCAGGTCTATGTCGCAATTAGTACGATCTCGTAATGGTGCTCGACTTATTGTACTGATTACGAGCCTGCAATTAGGATATAGGATCTAGGGTATGATAGGAGTTAGTCAATCATATTTTAGGAAATTTCTGATCTTTTGATTACCATGACAAATTCTTTTGCATTGAATTTAATTGTCCTTCTTTGATATTCCTATCATGTGCTATATTGATTCTTTGTTTCAATCTATCCTCAGGATGACGATCACTCGCTCTCAGGCAGCGGGTTCTAGCGCTGTACCGGAGAGGCCCGATCCGGCAGAACTTCTACCTCCGGCTACGGGAGCTGCACTTGAGGGAGCTGCCACCTCAGTTCCTGTTCCTCAGGCGGGAGCAGCAGCAGCGACGGTTCCAGGAGGTCTTCAACCTCCAGCAGCGGGACCATCCATGGTCGTCCCTGATATTCTTCCACCGCCGCCTCAGTTACCGACAGATACCCAGGAGATGATGGCCCTTCTGTAGCAGATGTTGCAGACTCAGAGCACACAGGCGAAGTTGTTACGGCGGACAATAGAGAACTCGCATCAGCTAGCGATGGCAGCAGTGGAGAGAGGTGTACCGACTACAGTTCAGGGAGCACCAGTACAGCAACAGGGTCAGGGGAGGCCCGGTACGCACCTTGATTTCAGGAAGATGAACCCACGGGAGTTCAAGGGTACCGAGGGTATCCTATACGCGGACGACTGGCTAGAGGATGTCCAGCGGAGTCTGGAGTTGGCAGAGGTCCCGAGAGGTCTGTGGGTGACTTCTGCAGCGAGCCAGTTTTTCGACATAGTGCTGACTTGGTACCGCACGGATCCGCGTGCGTCAGTGAGGGGTTTATCTTGGGAGGACTTCAGGAAGCTCTTTAAGGAGAAGTTCTACCCGGATGTAGCCTTGACAGCTTTGGAGGGGCAGTTTGCCAGTTTGGTGCAGGGGAACTCGTCGGTAGACGAGTATGCAGCGGAGTTCTTCCGCCTGAGCAGGTTTGCACCTAGTTTGGTCCAGGATGAGGGGTGCAAGGCCCGAAAGTTTCGGAGGGGCCTTACACATGCAGTGCGCACTCGCACCTCTGGGAGACGTGATGCGACCTTCGAGCAGATCCTTATGGAGGTGCAGATTGCAGAGCAGGACTTCGGCCTCAAGCCGAAGAGGGACAGTGACGCTCTTGGAGCTAGTTCGAGTGCAGGGCCGACGAAGAGCCCACATTTCTAACAGAGGCAGTTCCAGCAGCAGCAGCCTCAGTTGCAGTTCCAGCAGGCACCAGCGCGTGCCCAGCAGCACTAGGGTCAGGGTCAGGGTCAGAGGTCGGCTACATAGTGTAACTTCTGCGGGAAGCCAGGGCACACTAGAGAGGTTTGCAGGAAGAGGTTGGGCGTCTGCTTATACTGTGGGGCGCCTGATCACCAGCTGAAGAACTGTCGTATTCGGGGAGCCCGAGGAGTCCAGGACAGAGCGCAGCCGACTAGAGGACCAGCAGTTCAGCAGAGAGGTCCTCCACTTCAGACTCAGCAGCAGCGTTTTGTGCAGCACCAGAGGGGAGCCCCAACGGGCAGAGTGTTCACCCTGACAGTAGAGGAGGAGGCAGAGCCAGTAGGCGATGTAGTGGCAGGTCACGTTCTTCTTGATTCATTTCCTGTATTTACCTTGTTTGATTCCGGTACCACTCATAGTTTTGTGTCTATTTTCTTTGCTCTGCGACACAACATTATTGCTGAACCTTTGGGTAGGACTTGCAAGATATTGACCAGGGGAGGCATCATCCTGGTCAACAATATCTTCAAGGGGCGGAGAGTTACTGTAGGAGGCCAAGATTTGGGTACGTGCTTGCTCGTAATGCCCCTTCCGAGGTACGATGTGGTACTCGAAATGGACTGGTTGAGCATGCACCATGCTACTATAGACTGTAGAGGAGGTAGGATTCTGTTTAGGCCGTCGGGAGAGCCAGAGATTGTGTTTGCCAGAGGAGCAGCTGAGCCGGGAGATGGATTTTGTGAAGCTTTACTGGCGGGGCAGGTATTGCCGCATCCATTGATAGCTGATTTCATGGATGTTTTCCCGAGGAGTTGCCTGGGATACCGTCGGATAGAGATGTTGAGTTCTCTATAGACTTAGTGCCGGGTGTCGAGCCTATCTCACAGCACGTCTATAGGGTCAACAACAGCGAGTTGGCAGAGCTGAAGAAGCAGGTCGACGAGCTGCAGGACAAGGGATTCATTAGATCCAGTTCATCGCCTTGGGAGCGCCAGTCCTATTTGTACCGAAGAAGGATGGTACGATACGTATGTGTATCGATTACAGGGCGCTCAACAACCTTACTATCAAGAATAAGTACCCATTGCCGAGGATTGACGACTTATTCGATCAGTTAAGCGGTGCCAAGGTGTTTTCAAAGATAGATCTGAGGTCCGGCTATCATCAGCTGTAGGTGAAGAAGGAAGACGTTCCGAAGACAGCTTTTCAGACTCGGTACGGCCAGTACGAGTTCACTGTGATACCATTTGGGTTGACCAACGCCCCAGCTGTGTTCATGAACTTGATGAACAAGGTATTCCATCAGTACCTTGACAAGTTCGTGGTGGTCTTCATAGACAACATCCTGGTCTACTCAAAGATGCCGGAGGAGCACGAGGAGCATCTGAGGATTGTGCTCGAGACCCTGAGAAGGGAGCAGTTGTATGGGAAGCTGTCGAAGTGTGAGTTCTTCCTGGACCAGGTCGAGTTCTTGGGTCATGTTGTAACCGAGCACGGGATCTCAGTAGACCAGAAGAAGATTGCTGTGGTAGAGTCTTGGTCTACGCCCAGTACAGTTGCCGAGATTTGAGCTTTCTGGGATTGGCGGGCTACTATCGGAAGTTCGTCCAAGATTTCTCGCAGATCGCGGAGCCGATGACTAGATTCACCAGGAAGGGCATGGAGTTCGTCTGGACTGAGGAGTGTCAGGCCGCCTTCGATGAGCTGAAGAAGAGGTTGACATCAGCTCCGATCTTGACATTACCGTCTGGGACCGGTGGTTTCTCGATTTACAGCGACGCTTCTGGCCGGGGTCTGGGTTGTGTACTTCAGCAGCACGGGAAGGTGATTGCCTATGCATCTAGGCAGTTACGTCCTCATGAGAAGAACTACCCGACTCATGATCTGGAGTTAGCCGCTGTTATCTTTGCCTTGAAGTTGTAGAAGCACTATCTGTACGGAGAGCGGGTTGAGATCTTTACTGATCATAAGAGCTTGAGGTACGTGTTCACTCAGAAGGAGCTGAACATGCGGCAGAGACGTTGGCTCGAGCTGATAAAGGATTTCGATATCGCCTTGCAGTACCATCCAGGAAAGGCCAACGTAGTTGCAGATGCCTTAAGCAGGTATCTAGTAGCTATGTATCTGACAGCAGACCGTCATCTTTTGGCTGACCTGGACAGTTTGGGAATCGAGGTGATTATTCTGGGCATGGAGGTGCAGATGTGGGGTTTACAGATTCAGTCTGAGTTGATGGACAGAGTTAGATCAGCACAGTATGATGATGTTGCCCTGAGGAGCATGTCACCCTCACTTTTTCCAGTTAGGGGTAAAATGGTAATTTTCCATTTTATAATATTTTGTTGGGAGTTTTATTTTATGAATATTATTATTTAAATATATTAGGAGTCGGGTTCGAACTTCATCGCATTCCGAGTTAATTCGGGACCCCGGTGAATTTCGACTTGAGCTGTAATTAGCATGTTGTCTAACCATGGCCCACCACACTAAACTTTTAGGTTTAGGAGTTGGACTAGTTCTCCCATGAGTAATTAAGTTTAATTATGATTTTTATTTATTTTTAGCAACTTCCAAAACCTAATTTGGATTTAATTGGCATATAAGCTAGTGTAGGGGCAAACTTGTAAATACAAGTGCCCCTACCAAGACCACCATGGCCGGCCACCTATAGGCACAGACCCCCTCCATCTGTTTTACTTCATCACCAAGTAAAACACTCTCTCTTCATTTCTTTCTTCCAACTTCTTCTTCTTCCTCCAAATCTTCATTAGGTATAATTTTTAAACCCTTATTAATTCCTCCTTTTGCATTTTTCCTTCACATTAATTATAGGGGAGACCATTCTCTACAAGTTGACCCTAGCCTTTGTAGGTTTCCTTAAAATTTAGTTTAAGGATTATTTATGGATTTATCCTTTTTAGAGAGGTATATATATATATATATATATATATATATATATATATATATATATATATATATATATATATATATATATATATATATATATATATATACATATATATACATGTGTATTTGTGTGTGTAGAGGAGAGTGGTAGTGGTGTTGAGAGTGTGTATTATATATATATAGATATGTGTGTGTATGTATTTATATATATAGATATGGATGTGTGTGTGTGATTTTAGAGGAAGAGAATGAGAGTTTGGGAAAGAGGAATAGAAGTAGAAGAAGCAGGAATAAGAAATAGCAGCAGCAGCAGTAGGGAGTAGAGCAGCAGCAGCAGTAGGGAGTAGAGCAGCAGCAGCAGTAGGAAGTAGCAGCAGCAGCATAAGCCTAGCAGCAGCAGCAGTTAGGCATTAGGAGCATCAGTGGTAGGAGACGGAGAATGAGAAATAAGAGACGGAGAATAAGGAGAAGGAGACGGAGAATAAGGAGAAGGAGACGGAGAAATAAGAGACGGAGAATAAGAAGAATAAGACGGAGAATAAGGAGAAGGAGACGGAGAATAAGAAGAATAAGACGAAGAATAAGAAGAATAAGACGGAGATTAAGGAGAAGGAGACGGAGAATAAGGAGAAGGGAATGTAGGAAATCAAATTAGAGAGGGTTTGTGAGTGAGTCGAATTTAGTGAAAGGGTGAATTTGAGTTCCGAGTGTCGGAACGCGCCCAAAATTGGATGAGACTTAGATTATGTAAATTAGATTTTGTGGGTCGGCCAACTTTTGACCCCGTTTGACTTTCTTCGACTTGTATTGACTTGGTTTGGCTTAGATTGACTTGATATAACTTGGTTTGACCTAGATTGACTTGACAGGACTTAGTGTGACTCAGTGAGACCTAGTTTGACCTAGATTGCATATCATTCATTGTAAATCATTCCTAAACTTGTTTAAACCTAAATTAACACACAGTATTTCATATTTAGGTCTTCTGATACCGCTCTGAGCATTGATATATCCTACAGCTCAGGACAGCAGGCGAGTACATTCACTGATAGTTTTCATTGTCTTGATATCTACTATATCCGATTCAGTTGTAGTGTCTTACTTGATTCTCAGTCACGATAGTTCACGGACTAGTATATACCGGATTCCTGTCATGAGATGTCATTCTTGGATTTTCTTGGGATACTGGTACTTGTTCGATCTTGTTCTTGTACTTGTATTGACACCGATTCCTGAGAAGGAGTAGCTACCTTCTTAGGGAATCTCGTGCCATGACGTATTATGTCCGGATCTGTATACTATTCGGGGATGGGGGAATTATTAGAGGTTATGTGATCAAGCCCATCTTGTACAATCTTGCGATACTAGCGCCACCCTCACCTCACGTAGGGTGTAGCAGATACCTCTTGCCGGGTTATCCAGGTTGGTCGGCATGACCCTTTCTAGAGATTTTCCTGTGATTGTTGGGCCAAGTGGATAACCCTATCTTGACTCCCTAGCTGATCACATATCGCTCTAATAATTCAAATCACATTTTACATTTATTATTGTATCATATATCCAGTTCAGTTTTACTTTCTGTACTTCTCACCATGCTATGATTTCATTTACTCACATGCTCTACATGCCTTTATATTGTACCTTGATTGGAGACTAAGTTCTGCTCGGGAGAAGAGTTACAACCCCGGTCCTTGTTTGGTTTAAGGGTTATAACTCGGCTTCTGAACGGTTTCCAAGTTTTCATATATCTTTGTCTCGTAGTTCATTATAATGTCTCTTATAGAATTTGTCAATTCACATGAAACTGCTGTTAGTGCTTGTACTTGCTCATTTTCCTGACAGGATACCGTTATGATATATTACAGATGACTCTGAGGCAGACTGCTCGACCTATTATGGGCTCGAGTCAGATGGAGTAGCTTTGGACCGTGGCCTTATAGTAGAGCCACTAGACTTTGTACTTCCAGAGTAGTGTAGATTAGCTAGGTTTGACTGGACTGTGATCCAGCTAGCTTTATCAGACTTTAACTTTCTATGTTATATTTTGAGACCTTGTGATGTTGTATATATCTAGGCTTGTATTGGACTCTGGACTTATTTACTCTTTCATCTATCATATGTCTTTCCTTCTGAGCTATCTACCTTAGTTTTATTCCGTGATTGAGACTGTATTGATATGTCACCTCCATTCGGAGAGTATATACTGTACAGGTACCTTTATACTGTTTAATGTAGTTCTGTAGACAACCTAGACAGCGTTCTACCGCCGATGCTGCGGCGTAGGCTGGACGTAACCACGTACTCGTGCCCCTAATCAGGGTGCGGGTCGTGACACGTTTTTGTGGCGGCCCATGCAGGTCAGAGTCGCAATTAGTACGATCTCGTAATGGTGCTCGACTTAGAGTGCTAATTACGAGCCTGCGACTAGGACATAGGATCTAGAATATGATAGGAGTTAGTCAATAACATTTTAGGAAAATTCTGATCTTTTGATTACCATGACAACTCTTCTTGCATTGAATTCAATTGTCCTCCTTTGATAATATCTTATCTTGTGCCATATTGATCTCCTTGTTTCAATTCGTCTCCAGGATGACGAAGACGCATCCGCAGGCCTCTGGATCGAGTAGCTTGCCCGAGAGATCTGACCCGGTCGAGGAGGAGGTTCACGAGACTGCCCCCAGTGATTCCACTATTCCGGAGACCCCGGCAGTTGCACAGGGAGGTCTACCACCTCCACCCCAGAGGGTTTCAGTCGTCGTTCCGGAGATGCTGCCGCCACCACCACCGATACCGACGGATACACATCATATGTTCCTTCTTCTTCAGCAGATGATGGAGACACAGCAGGCCCAGGCAGAGGCGTCACAGCGCCAGTCGGAGGCGTCACACCGTCAGATCGAGATGCTGAGGCAGAGTATGGAGAACTCACATCAGCTTGCACTGGCAGCAGTGGAGAGAGTGGCACCGGGTACGGTACAGGGCCCTACTGGCCAGCAGCCGTACCAGCAGCAGTCCAGGCCAGGAACAGTATTAGACTTTAGGAAGATGAGCTCCAGGGACTTCATAGGCACAGAGGGCATCCTTTATGCAGACGATTGGCTAGAGGATGTGCAGCGGAGCATGGAGCTGGCAGAGCTTCCTAGAGCACTTTGGGTTTCGATCGCAGCCAGCCGATTCTTCGACATTGTGCTGACATGGTACTGTACGGATCCTCGTGCGTCGGTGATAGGGCTGACTTGGGAGAACTTCTGGAGGCTCTTCAAGGAGAAGTTCTTCCCGGACGTGGCTCTTACAGCATTAGAGGGCCAGTTCGTGGGTCTAGTGCAGGGGAACTCGTCGGTGGACGAGTATGCAGCTGAGTTCTTCCGCCTTAGCAGGTTTGCTTCCGATATGATCCAGGATGAGGGGCAGAAGGCTCGTAAGTTCCGCAGGGGACTTATTCATGCAGTGCGCACCCGCACCTCGGGTCGCCGTGATGCGACGTTCGATCAGATATTGATGGACGCACAGATTGCAGATGAGGACTTCGACCTCCAGCCGAAGAGGAGCGGTGATACCATAGGGGCGAGTTCCAGTGCGGGACCGACCAAGCGCCCCCATATTCAGCATCAACAGAGGCCATTTCAGCAGCAGCCTCTATTACAGATCCAACAGGCACCCAGGCAGCAACAGCACCCTATATGTAACTTCTGTAAGAAGCAAGGTCACGGATGGGATGACTGCAGGAAGAGGCAGTGCTGGTGTTTGCTTTGTGGTTCAGCAGAGCATCAGTTGAGGGAGTATCCCAAGAACTTGGCACGATTGGCTCAGGCAGCAACAGGAGCTAGGGCTCAGACAGGGCAGCAGACGGGACCACCATTGCAGACTCAGCAGCAGAGGTTTGTCCAGCATCAGCAGCAGGCTAGAGGAGGCCAGCAGGGGCGTACTTTTGCCATGATAGTTGAGCCCACTCAGGCAGTAGCAGAGCCAATAGCAGGTTCCAACCTTTTCGAATCTCCTTTCCGTATTTGCCTTCTTATAAACTGTCTTGAACTTCGATTCTATCTGTTCTTGATCGATTGGATAAAATTTTTCTTGTGATGTGATTTCCTTCTAAGATAAGTCGTATGGGCTAGGTCGCCTCGATTATGAGATTTTAGAATACTCTAGGGTCATGCTAGCAGGCATAGTGAGGACATATAGTCGAATTATGATCGTATTTCTCGGGTGTGGGAATTTAAGGTTTTCGTTGCAAAGCATGCGGCAATACAAAAATTTTAAATACCATAATTCTAGAGGTATATACCTTAGTCAAGGACTCTGTGATTATCGTAGCCTTGCTCACTAGCATGACGGAGATTCTAAGTATCATGATTCTGGACAGACGCATATGATTATCGGACTGTGTGTTTGAGACTGTGATTGTTGGGGTATTTGACCTAGAAGGAGTATGACCATTCTAATTTCGAGGACGAATTTTTTTTTAAGGTGGATAGACTTGTCACCCTTACTTTTTCCAGTTAGGGGTAAAATGGTAATTTTCCATTTTATAATATTTTGTTGGGAGTTTTATTTTATGAATATTATTATTTAAATATATTAGGAGTCGGGTTCGAATTTCATCGCATTCCAAGTTAATTCGGGACCCCGGTGAATTTTGACTTGAGCTGTAATTAGCATGTTGTCTAACCATGGCCCACCACACTAAACTTTTAGGTTTAGGAGTTGGACTAGTTATCCCATGAGTAATTAAGTTTAATTATGATTTTTATTTATTTTTAGCAACTTCCAAAACCTAATTTGGATTTAATTGGCATATAAGCTAGTGTAGGGGCAAACTTGTAAATACAAGTGCCCCTACCAAGACCACCATGGCCGGCCACCTATAGGCACAGACCCCCTCCATCTGTTTTACTTCATCACCAAGTAAAACACTCTCTCTTCATTTCTTTCTTCCAACTTCTTCTTCTTCCTCCAAATCTTCATTAGGTATGATTTTTAAACCCTTATTAATTCCTCCTTTTGCATTTTTCCTTCACATTAATTATAGGGGAGACCATTCTCTACAAGTTGACCCTAGCCTTTGTAGGTTTCCTTAAAATCTAGTTTAAGGATTATTTATGGATTTATCCTTTTTAGAGAGGTATATATATATATATATATATATATATATATATATATATATATATATATATATATATATATATATATATATATATACATGTGTATTTGTGTGTGTAGAGGAGAGTGGTAGTGGTGTTGAGAGTGTGTATTATATATATATATATATATATATATATATATATATATATATATATATATATAGATATGTGTGTGTATGTATTTATATATAGATATGGATGTGTGTGTGTGATTTTAGAGGAAGAAAATGAGAGTTTGGGGAAGAGGAATAGAAGTAGAAGAAGCAGGAATAAGAAATAGCAGCAACAGCAGTAGGGAGTAGAGCAGCAGCAGCAGTAGGAAGTAGCAGCAGTAGCATAAGCCTAGCAGCAGCAGCAGTTAGGCATTAGGAGCATCAGTGGTAGGAGACGGAGAATAAGAAATAAGAGACGGAGAATAAGGAGAAGGAGACGGAGAAATAAGAGACGGAGAATAAGGAGAAGGAGACGGAGAAATAAGAGACGGAGAATAAGAAGAATAAGACGGAGAATAAAGAGAAGGAGACGGAGAATAAGAACAATAAGACGGAGAATAAGAAGAATAAGACGGAGATTAAGGAGAAGGAGACGGAGAATAAGGAGAAGGGAATGTAGGAAATCAAATTAGAGAGGGTTTGTGAGTGAGTCGAATTTAGTGAAAGGGTGAATTTGAGTTCCGAGTGTCGGAACGCGCCCAAAATTGGATGAGACTTAGATTATGTAAATTAGATTTTGTGGGTAGGCCAACTCTTGACCCCGTTTGACTTTCTTCGACTTGCATTGACTTGGTTTGGCTTAGATTGACTTGATATAACTTGGTTTGACCTAGATTGACTTGACAGGACTTAGTGTGACTCAGTGAGACCTAGTTTGACCTAGATTACATATTATTCATTGTAAATCATTCCTAAACTTGTTTAAACCTAAATTAACACACAGTATTTCATATTTAGGTCTTCTGATACCGCTCTGCGCATTGATATATCCTACAGCTCAGGACAGCAGACGAGTACATTCACTGATAGTTTTCATTGTCTTGATATCTACTATATCCGATTCAGTTGTAGTGTCTTACTTGATTCTCAGTCACGATAGTTCACGGACTAGTATATACCGGATTCCTGTCATGAGATGTCATTCTTGGATTTTCTTGGGATACTGGTACTTGCTCGATCTTGTTCTTGTACTTGTATTGACACCGATTCCTGAGAAGGAGTAGCTACCTTCTTAGGGAATCTCGTGCCATGATGTGTTATGTCCGGATCCGTATACTATTCGGGGATGGGAGAATTATTAGAGGTTATGTGATCAAGCCCATCTTGTACAATCTTGCGATACTAGCGCCACCCTCACCTCACGTAGGGTGTAGCAGATACCTCTTGTCGGATTATCCAGGTTGGTCGGCATGACCCTTTCTAGAGATTTTCCTGTGATTGTCGGGCCAAGTGGATAACCCTATCTTGACTCCCTAGCCGATCACATATCGCTCTAATAATTCAAATCATATTTTACATTTATTGTTGTATCATATATCCAGTTCAGTTTTACTTTCTGTACTTTTCACTATGCTATGATTTCATTTACTCACATGCTCTACATGCCTTTACATTGTACCTTGATTGGAGACTAAGTTCTGCTCGAGAGAAGAGTTACAACCTCGGTCCTTGTTTGGTTTAAGGATTGTAACTCGGCTTCTGAACGGTTCCCAAGTTTTCATATATCTTTGTCTCATAGTTCATTATACTGTCTCTTATAGAATTTGTCAATTCACATGGAACTGCTGTTAGTGCTTGTACTTGCTCATTTTCCTGACAGGATACCGTTATGATATATTACAGATGACTCTGAGGCAGACTGCTCGACCTATTATGGGCTCGAGTCAGATGGAGTAGCTTTGGACCGTGGCCTTATAGTAGAGCCACTAGACTTTGTACTTCCAGAGTAGTGTAGATTAGCTAGGTTTGACTGGACTGTGATCCAGCTAGCTTTATCAGACTTTAACTTTCTATGTTATATTTTGAGACCTTGTGATGTTGTATATATCTAGGCTTGTATTCGACTCTGGACTTATTTAATCTTTCATCTATCATATGTCTTTCCTTCTGAGCTATCTACCTTAGTTTTATTCTGTGATTGAGACTGTATTGATATGTCACCTCCATTCGGAGAGTATATACTGTACAAGTACCTTTATACTGTTTAGTGTAGTTCTGTAGACAACCTAGACAGCGTTCTACCGCCGATGCTGCGGCGTAGGCTGGACGTAACCACGTACTCGTGCCCCTAATCAGGGTGCGGGTCGTGACAGAGCATCAGGGAGCAGGTACGGACAAGGTTGCTCGACGATTTCTCTATTGCCGAGGATGGGTCGCTGCGGCACGGTAGTAGACTGTGCGTTCCGAGTGGGGAGCTTCAGGAGGAGGTTCTTCAGGAGGCTCATCACTCTCAGTACTCTACGTATCCTGGTGCCAACAAGATGTACAGAGATCTGAGGGAGCACGTTTGGTGGTATGACATGAAGCGCAAGGTAGCTCAGTTTGTATCTCGCTGCTTAGTTTGTCAGCAGGTGAAGGCCGAGAGGCAGAGGCCTGGTGGGTTGCTACAGCCACTACCCATTTCTGAGTGGAAGTGGGAGCACATCACCATGGACTTTGTGTCCGGACTTCCACGATCTCCAGGAGGAAAAGACGCGATTTGGGTCATAGTTGATAGATTGACCAAATCGGTCCACTTTTTGCCTTTTAAGGTGAGATTGTCTACGGAGAGGTTGGTAGAGCTGTATGTTCGTCAGATCGTGGGATTGCATGGGGTTCCTGTGAGCATAGTTTCAGATCGGGGTAGCCGTTTCACTTCCCACTTCTGGAGGAGTTTGCAGGCTAGCTTGGGTATCTCGCTCAAGTTTAGTACCGCTTATCACCCCCAGACAGATGGGTAGCCGGAGAGGACTATCCAGACCTTGGAGGATATGCTTCGTATGTGTGTGCTAGATCTCGAGGGTTCTTGGGAGGATCATCTTCACCTGGTAGAGTTTGCTTACAATAATAGCTATCAGGCCAGTATAGAGATGTCGACATTCGAGGCTCTATACGGACGGAGATGCCGTACTCCCTTGTCATGGGACGATGTTGACGAGAGAGTGCTGCTTGGACTGGAGATGGTAGTGGATGCATCTGAGAAGGTCAGGATGATTAGAGACAGACTTCGGGTGGCTCAGGATAGGCAGCGGCATTGGACCGATAGCCACCGGAGACCGTTAGAGTTCGAGGTTAGTTTCAGTTTCTGTTTGTGATGTTTGTGATTTTGTTTGTCCTGTGTGCTGAGTTTGTTTTATGTCTAGGCTGGTGCTTTGGTGTTCCTGAAGATTTCTTCGACACGAGGCACGATTCGCTTTGGCGGAGGCGGGAAGCTTAGTCCGCGCTACATCGGACCTTTCACCATCCTTGAGAGGGTCGGTGCAGTGGCTTACCGGCTAGACTTACCGCCTAGGCTAGAGGGGGTACACAACGTGTTCCATGTGTCACAGCTGAGACGGTACCTGGCGGATCCAGCCATGTATTGGACCATTCAGCGATCGAGGTGGGGCCTACTCTTCACTATCCAGAGCAGCCAGTGGAGATTCTGGATCGTAGGGAGAAGGTGCTCCGGAACCAGGTTATACCCTTGGTTCGTGTTGCATGGAGACATCACTCTCTAGGTGAGTCTACCTGGGAGAGAGAGGACGACATGCGGGAGCGTTTCCCTTATCTCTTCGAGCCCTGATGTATAATTTTGTTTCTGCATGTGATTCAGTGTATGTTTGTTTTAATTTTGAGGACAAAATTTTTTTAGGTGGATAGATTTGTCACCCCCAGTTTTCATGAACAGGAGTATTTTAGTAATTTTCCACTTTAAAATTATTTTGAAATTATTTATTTATTTATTGTATTATTTTGGGGTTATTTGAGTCGGGTTCGAATTTCAACTCATTCCGACTTGTATCGGGGACCCGGGGTAGTGTTGACTCTAGCAGGCCCACACACTAGTTAGCCATGGCCCACATGTTAGTTATTTTAGTTAGTGACTAGGCTAATTTATTTTGGTTAGGACTATTTGGATTAGTGTTTTAGGAATGACCAAACTAGCCCCGACTTAGAAACCCTTTTCATGTATTAGCAAATAGATTAGAGAGGGGCTTTCTTGACTTTTCCCAATAGGACAAAACTCCTCTCATGGCCGGTCACACATGGTGTGGATAGGCATAGCCACTTCATTATTTCCTTTTTCCATTCTCTCTCTTGTTCTTCTCCAATTTGTTTTAGAGAGCAAACCCTTGAAATTTCTCCACCAAATCCTTCTATTTCTCTACCAAATCTTCTTCTTTCCTTCTCCATTCTAGCCAAGGAGGGAGCTACCCAAGTTTGAGAGGATTCGGAGCTTGTCCGTGTCCGTTTGGGATTCCTACGTGTCAGTGGCGCATCGAGAGGCATTTTCTTCGATTCGAGTCACCGAGAGGTATAAATCCCTTCTCCTTCTCATTTCTCTCATGCATTAGAATGGTTTTGACCCATAGGAATGATCCCCATGGTATTGTGTCCATTGGTGTCCATTTCGTGTCCTTTTGGACACTTGTAGAGGTGTCCTATGAGTAGGATCGTGTCCTAATGGAGAAAACCCTATTTGGACTCATGTGGATTCATTTATATATTGATTTAATATTGTTCTAATATTTATTCCAGATTTTACAAGTGTTTAGGAATGAGTTTTCCTATGTATCATAACGTATCATATTATCTAATATCAAAATATGTATATATATGGTGATATATATTAATCTCTCTATATATATATATATGTATATACATATTATGGTTTATATATATGTGGATATATATATATTATGGTGTGTGGTATGATTTTGTGTTCATGAATGGGGGTAACAGGGTTCGGCCAAGTTTGGAGTAGTGTGTGTGTGTGTTTGTGTTAGTTTAGAGTGTGTGTAGTTGTGGTGTTTGAGTAACTGGTTGAGAGGGGATGAGTGTTAGATTGAGGGTGGAAAGTGAGTGATTATGGAGAGGGGGACCACCTATACAGGTGCTGCCAACAGCAGCAGTAACATGCCATTCCAGTCCCCTTAAAACACCTCTTTGTTGTCCAGTTTAGCCAAGTGGCTGTCCCATTTCCAGCACCCCACATTTCAGTCCCCAGATTTTCTTGCTTACTGTCCAGTTTTCACCACCCCTTGGACTGTCCCCACAGTCCCGATTTTGCCCCAAACACCATCCCTTATACTGTCCATTTCAGTCCAGATTTTTCACCCTTTGGCTGTCCCTACAGTCCCTTAAAACCATCCCATATACTGCCACAAATCAGTCCATGTAACCTCCACATGTAGGCTGTCCATTTACACCCTTGACAGTCCATATGCAACCATACTTGGCTGTCCCTAAACCCCCCCTCCCACATTGCTGTCCTTCACCACCCCAAATGACAGCCCCTTTGTCCTAATTTCAGTCCACCTATGTGGCTGTCCCCATTGTCCAAACCAGTCCATATTTTCATCCTAAAACAACTCCTAACCACAGCAGTACTTGGCAGCCATTTAGTCCCCTATTTAACCCCCACCTTGCTGTCCTAACACAGCCCAATGAAGACCCCATGAAACTGTCACAAACCTGTCCCCATTTGCCACCAAAAATCAGTCTCCAAACCCCCTCAAATCAGTCCACAATATGAGCCTATGTGTGAGTGTGTATTTATGAGTTTTTGTGTGTGTGTGTGTGACTAAATGAGTGTAGCTAGTAACCTATAGGTTAGCCTATGTGTAAACTAATAGGAAAGCCTATGAGAGTGAGTTGTGCGGGTAAGTGCTAGAGTGATGTGAGAATGAGATATGATATTGGTAGGGTAATATAGGTTTTATCTAGAAATAGGGTATTTGAGTTTGGAGTCTAAGATAGGGTTAGAACTTGACTCCCTTGGTTGATAATGATCAAATATAGTGCTCATAGACTAGTTTTGACGTCGGTTGACCATTTTGACCAAAAGTCAACAAAAGTCAACCGAGAGTCAAACTTAGTCTTTAAGCGACTAGATTTGACCGAAACCAAACCAGAGTTGACCAGTTGACTAAAAGTCAACAGTTGGTCAACATTAGACTAGTTTGACCTAGGGTTGACCTAGAGTTGACCAGGGTTGACCAGTTGACTAAAAAGTCAACTGTAAGTCAACCTTTGACCCCGTTTGACCTAGTTTGACTTGGATTGACTCCCAGTAACCCAGTATGATCTAGTATGACTCAGTCTGACCTAGATTGACCTAGTTTTGACTTAGACTTGCATTCATGACTTGAATTAGTTTCCTTTTTCAGTATAAAACCCTGTTTGACTCATAGTATCTTATTTTAGGTCTGTGATCACTCTGAGCGTCTGTTCACCTTATCAGCTCAGGACCACAGGCGAGTACATTCACTGATAGTTTTTATTGTCTTGATATCTTTTATATCCGATTCAGTTGTAGTGTTTTACATGATTCTCGACACGACGGTTCATGGACTAGTATACGTCGGATCCTGTCATGAGGTGTTATTCCTGGACTTCTATGGTATATGGGTATGTGATATTTCTGTGTTCCTGTACTTATATAGACATTGATTTGGGAGTGGGCTGGCCCCCTGCTCTCGAACCCTGTGTTATGACGTGCCATGTCTGGATCCGTGATACTATTCGGGGATGGGGGAATTATTAGGGGTTATGTGATCAAAGCCTTCCTGTAACTATTTTGCTAGCGCCACCCTCACCTCACGTAGGGTGTAGCAGATACCCCATTGCTAGTTATCCAGGTTGGACGGCATGACTCTCCGTTGAGGATACCGCGGATTGCCGGGCCAAGTGGATAACTCTCTCTTGACTCCCTAGCCGATCACATATCGCTCTAATAGTTCAAATCACCTTTTATATTTATTAGCGTATCTTATATTTCCAGTTCAGCTTTACTTTCTGTACTTCTCACCATACTATATTTCCATTACTCACATGCTCTACCTGCCATCATACTGTATCATGATTTGAGACTAAGTTCTGTTTGAAAGAAGAGTTACAACTCCGGTCCTTGTTTGGTTCAAAGATTGTAACTCGGCTTTCAAATGGTTCCCAAGTCGCCTATATCTTTATCTTGTATTTCAATATACTGTCTCTTATAGTATTTCTCAATTCATATGGAACTGCTGTTGGTGTTTGTACTTGCTCATTTTTCTGACAGGATACCGTTGACAATTTTACAGATGATTCAGAGGCTGATTGCCCGACCTACTATGGGGACGGGTTAGATGGATTAGACTTAGACCGTGGCTTCTTGACAGAGCCACTAGACTTTGCTCCCCCTGAGTAGCACAGTTTAGTTAGGTTTGCCTGGCCTGCGAGCCAGCTAGTACATTTCAGTTGTAGTATCTATTACATATATTTTCTGAGACTCTGGATGTTTGTGTATAGCTCTGACTTATGGATCTTGGACTCATTTCCTGTTTTATCGATCATATTTCCTTTCCATGCTATCTACCTTAGTTTTATATTTGTGATTGAGACTGTATTGCTATGACACCTCCATTCGGAGTGTATATACTGTACAAGTACATTTTATCTGTTTTAGTCGTAGTATTTATAGACCCTATATACAGCGTTCTACCGTCGATTCTGCGGCGTAGGCTGGACGTAACCACGTGCTCGTGTCCCTCTTCAGGGTGCGGGTCGTAACACGTGGGTACCTCATCGTAGTGTCATACTACTGTAGCATGAGGTCACAAGCCTCTTTGTAGTGCCAAACTATCCAGCATGAAGCCTTGCGCTTCCGTGCGGTGTTACGCTGCTATGATATGGCTTGCGAAGCCGAGGCTTTATCCTACCTGGTACCTCTTCGTGATGTCATGCCACTGTAACATGAGGACATCATCCTCTTTGTAGTGCTGTCTACCTATCTTTATTACGATTATCATACAGCATTTGGCTACCTGCCTATTTGCGGTGCTACTTCCGCTGTGACTTGGCTCACAAAGCCGAGGCATTACCCCTAACCGGGAACCTCATGGTGGAGTCACCCTACTATAGCATGGAGTTACACTCCTTATAGTGCTGCACTACCGTGCTTCCTGTAAAGCACTCCAGGTATTCACTCTGCCTGAGAACTCATTAAGACATTTAAGCCAACCTTCCCACAGGATCTGTTTTCCGCAGAAAACAATAGTAGACAACAGTAGTTGTAGGTTCGTAACCTCTCCATGCCACAGAGGACAAGTACCCACCGTTTCTGATATTCTTCCGGTTAATAGTCCTCCCTTGAACCAAAAGCTAGATGTCTAGTAGATTTCTCTTTGAACTAATAGCAAAAAACTTTATGGTAGGAATGTAATAACACAGTATCAGAATGCCTTCAAGCCCATTTTACAAGCTGTGTCATCGACCAGCTCGCGCTTGAGGCCCTTGGTGAACGGATCCGCCAGGTTCTCCTGACTCCGAACATCATTCACTGCAATAACACCCCTCTTGATGAGATCGTGTACTGCCCTGTGCTTCAACCGCACAGTCCTCTTTTTCCCGTTGAAGAGGTCATTTGATGCCACCGCTGCAGTCGTCTGGTTGTCGCAGTATATCGGTATCCCCGGTATTTGTGCCCCAACCACTGGAAGATCATACATGAGCTCCCGAAGCCATTTTGTTTCCTCCGCTGCGGTATCAAGTACAAAGAACTCAGATTCCATGGATGACTGGGAGAGCATAGTCTGCTTCTTTGATTTCCACGATATAGCAGCTCCATCCATTGTGAAAATATATCCACCCGTGGACCTCTCTCTCTCCACTTCTGAGCACTAATTGGCATCACTGAAGCCTTCTACTATCGGTGGATCTCCGCTATAGTGCAGTGCATATGTCTGAGTCTTCTTGAGATATCTCATAACCCATTTTACAGCTTTCCAGTGCTCAATGCATGGGTTGCTCGTGAAACGACTCAGCATTCCCACAGCAAAAGCTATGTCAGGCCTTGTGGCAGTAGTAGCATACATCAAACTCCCGATTACGCTTGCATACTCCAGCTGCCTGACGCTTTTCCCTGAATTAGGTTTCAGCTTCAGATCATACTTATACGGTGTATCGATCCCTGGAAGATCCTGATACCCATAACGAGTGATCATCTTCTCAACATAATGAGACTGTGACAGTGCTAGTCCAGTGTCTGTCTGGATGATCTTGAGTCCCAAGATAACATCAGCATCCCCCAAGTCATTCATACTGAACTTCGTCGAGAGGAGCTTCTTTGTCTTCGTGACATAGCTTATATCCGTACCTAGGATTAGCATGTCGTCCACGTATAGACAAACGATAACTCCTCTTCCATCAGCAAACTTCGTATAGACACACTTGTCTGTTTTACTGACCCTGTAGCCATTTGACCTTATGACTTTGTCAAACTTCTTATGCCATATTTTGGGAGCTTGCTTTAAGCTGTACAGAGATTTTGCCAACTTGTAGACTTTGTCTTCAAGACCTTTGATGACAAACCCTTCTGGCTGTTGCATGTAGATCTTTTCGGTCAGCTCGCCATTCAGGAATGCCGTTTTTATATCCATCTGATGTATCACCATCTTATGTATCGCTGCGAGAGCAATCAACATTCTGATGGTGGTCATCCAGGCTACTGGAGCATACGTGTCCAAAGTAGTCGATCCTCTGCTTCTGAGAAAACTCATTTTCTACTAGTCTGGCCTTGAACTTGTCAATGGTTCCATCAGCTTTCATATTCTTCTTGAAGATCCACTTGCATCCAATAGGTTTTGCTCCTTCAGGTAGATCAACCAACACCCAAGTGTTATTGGAGGTGATTGATTCAATTTCATTGTCAATCGCCTCCTTCCAGAAAATAGCATCTCTGGTCTTCATCGCCTCATCATAGGTAAGCGGATCTGCTTCTACATGATAGGTGATGAAGTCATCTCTGAAGTTCTTCGGCCTCCTCGCTCGCTTCGATGATGGCTCAGCGAGTTCTGGTTCAATCGTTGTCTCCTCAGTAACAACTTCATCTTGGACAACTGGTTCATTGAAGATCTCAGTCACCTTTGCACCTTCATCATTCTCCGGAATGTCCGTTAGAATAATGTTCTTGTGCCTTACAAACTTGTCTTCAAAATATTCAGCATCGCGAGATTCGATGATATAATTTGACTCAATATCAAAAAATCTTCGAGCATCACTTTTCTCGGTATACCCCAAGAAGATCGTCTTCGTAGTCCTTGTCCCCAACTTCTGAATCTTCAGATCTGGGAGCTTCACATAAGCCAGACACCCCCACACTCGAATGACATTCAAGTTAGGTCTGACTTTGAACCAGAGTTCATGAGGAGTTACGTCTGAAGTTGCATACGGCACACTATTTAGAATAAAAGTGGTCATCAATGCAGCTTCTCCCCAATAGCATTTAGGAAGACCCACAGTTAGCAGCATTGAGTTCATCATAAGACCGATACTCTCCGTCTCGATCACTTCTTAGCCTCTTGAGTTGTTGTCCAGTTTGCCGTTCAGCCTCGGCCCTGAACTCCTTGAACTTCTCGAACGCTTCGTCTTTAGACTTGACCAAGTAGACGAACGCGTACTTTGAGAAGTCATCGATGAAGGTTATGAAATACTTTATCCCAACTTTTGTAGATAATTGCTTAAAGTCACAGATATCATAGTGCACCAACTCCAGAAGATCTGTGCTTCGATTGACCCGATGAAAGGGTTCCTTGTGATCTTTGTCTGAGCACATACTTCACACTTCTCTACCTTACCCCCACATTTGGAGATAAGACCTAGACTGGACATTTTGTTAATTCTTTTACAGTGAACATGTCTTAGCCTATTATGCCACAACTCAAGAGAATAATCAGAAAGAGCGATTACATTGATTACATTTGACTGGTTTACAAGCTGAATTTTGAACATCCTTTCGGTTTGAAAAGTTTTTCTGAAGTATGTTCCCTTCTTGGACATCACCATCTGGCCAGCATTGATATCCATCCTTAAGCCTGCGTTGCTAAGCAGGCTTCCAGAGATCAAGTTCTTTGCAATCACCGGAATGTGCTTCACACCTTGAAGCGTCAGAGTGTTCCCGGATGTGAGTTTCAGCTCCACAGTTTCGAACTCCAGAACTTCAGCTTGGGCTTGGTTTGCCATGATAACTTTCTCAGAAGTTGGCTGGTATGTGACGAACCATTCTTTGCCAGAGCAGACATGGCAGGTCGCACCAGTGTCTATCCACCAGTCAGAGTCAGCCCCCACAGCTGTGACCTGAGCAATCATAGCAACAATGTTAGAAACCATGGAAACCTTGCTAGGCTCACCTTGCTCAGCTTGTTTGGACTTGGATTTGCATTCACTCTTATAGTGGCCATTCTTGCCACAGTTGAAGCAAGTCACGTAGGACTTGGACTTCTGTTGCTTGAACGAAGGACCCTTCACTTTCAGATTAGTGGAATCCTTCTTCTTGTGATGAGAAGCCACATGCTTCCCCTTGAACTCTCTTGTCTATACTAAGTTGGCCTTAGCCAGTTGGTTGTACAGAGAGTCCATCTTCTGTTGTGATCGTATTTCGTCCTCAACGTGGATCCCTTGTAGGAGATCTTCCAAGCTAATGTCCAGCTTCTTCCGATGCATTCTAGCATAGAAGTTGCTCCAACCAGCAGGAAGTTTTGAGACTATCCCTCCAACGACAAACTTGTCGACAAGGGACATCTTCTCGTCATCTAACTTCTGGCACAACTTTAGGAATTCCTTCACTTGAGGTAGCATCGCCATCTCGTCTTCGAAGAACCACTTGTGGTACTTCTCGACGATGAAGATTTTGGACCTGTTCTCATCATCTTCATATAGCTTACCCAAAGAATCCTAGATCTCTTTGGCCTTCACCTTCTTGGAATATGACTCTGCCAGAGAATCTTTTATAGAATTAAGAATCAGCAGTTTACATATGTTGTTTTCTCTCTTCCATTTGCTCATCTTGACGATTGCAGCAGCAATAGCATCGGCAGTTCCTCCTTCTGGAATCATCGGTTCATCCTCAATCAACACATGGTCTACGTCCACGAGTTGAAGATTAAGGGTGACCTTCCTCTTCCAGATTTGGAAATGTTCTCCGTCGAACTTTTCAAACTTGTTAAAGCTGGTATCGATGAAAGAAGCACGAGAGTTTTCTATCTACAAGGATCTTGCTTTGAGATTATTAGTCCCGAGGCTTGATCAAAGATGGTAGACTCAATGTCGAGATCAGAGGTTCATACAAACGTTTCACCTTCTGATAATTCTCGAGATCCAAGAGGAACACTATAGTATGAATCTGATTACAAAAGCAACAATAATCAGAAAATAAATCTCACGTTCTTCCTCGCAATCGCAGTTGCTGACGGACAGAACTGTGCTACGACTTAGATGAAGGAGAAGAAAGAAGAAGAGGAAAGAATCTTGCTGGGGTGATTAAGATCACCGTTGCTCAAAGCAATATACGTCCCAACAAGATCTGCTCCCAGGAACCAGCAAGTTCACAAAGAACTTCTGGAACGCTCGTAAGTCAATATTTAAGACTTGAATGGGCTTCCTGGACTTTACAGACTCCCTTAACTCTCTTCTTGGTGCATCTTTCAAAGGAGGCCAAGGGGCTCTATTTATAGAGTGGAGTGAGTTCACCTCTTCTCCTATCCGATGTGGGACTAAAATACCAATACTCAAAAATAGAGTTTGATATTTTAGATCATCACACAATCAGCATAGAAGTGTGACAGTCCACGCCTACCCTCGGAACACTCTCGTGCATGCACGAGACATCCTGGAGTCCGTGTCCGAGTCCGTACAACAAAAATCAACTTACATCTTTGTTGGAATTAATCCTTTTTTCTTCTAGGAAAATACCCACACATGACACACACTTGTGTCCCACTACACCTCATGTGCATACCTCAACACAAGCAATGCATCATATTGAGATACTCACCGTTTGGTGTAGCCGATGTGGGACTATCTTTCCTAGTCCAAAGGCAAAAACACCAACAGGATGTGACTTGTGCAATCATTGAAGGAGACTGCAACACCCTCGTTGATCCTATTAGCTGTCCAGAAATGGACATTCTTTGGCGAGCACGAAACAATATTATAAACAAGTTTGTGTTGCTCGAAACAAAGAAAATGGACCTAGATTTTCCTATGTCCCGAGAAGTGCTAATATATATATATATATATATATATATATATATATATATATATATATATATATATATATATATATATATATATATATATATATATATATATATATAAAAAATATATATATATATATGTATATATATATAAATATATATATAAAATATATATATATATATATATATATATATATATATATATATATATATATATATATATAATTTTTTATATATATATATAAAATTAAATATATATATAATTTTATATATATATATAAAATATATATATATATATATATATATATATATATATATATATATATATATATATATATATATTTGAAGATATATAGATATATTAAATATATTTATATATATATATATATATATATATATATATATATATATATATATATATATATAAAAAAAAAATATATATATATATATATATATATATATATATATATATATATATATATATAAATATATTTAATATATCTATATATCTTCAAATATATATATATATATATATATATATATATATATATATATATATATATAAAGAGTGGTTGGGATTTAATCTTGGTGAATCAACGGTTGTGGGGTTTTATGGGGAATCCAAAGAGTGGAGTTTGCACTCATAATGGTTGTGGATGAGCGTATTGAGAGTGGGGTTTTATGGGGAATGAGCATTATTGAGAGTGGAGTTTTATGGGGAATCCAAATAGTGGGGTTTGCACTTATAATGGTTGTGGATGAGCATTATTGAGAGTGGGGTTTTATGGGGAATCCAAAGAAAGTTCACATCCAGCAGTGGTTGGGATTTAATATTTTGATTGGAGGCCTCATAATTATTATTGTTCGTTTAAAATTGGGGGTCCAAGATTTTGAGGGGGAATACCTTAAATGAACCATGCCCTATGGGCACGGGTTATGACTAGTATATATATATATATATATTTATATTTATATATATATATATATATATATATATATATATATATATATATATATATATATATATATATATAAAATATATATATATATATATATATATAACTCAAAACTCTACGCAAGCCTTACATTCAGAATTTACGCGGAGAACAGTTTAACTTTCTACGCGAATGAGCTGTCCATGCTGCATTAAATGCATGAAGATTCTGTTCTGACATATTGATTTTCTGACAAAGTAAATGCACAGAAGCCAAAGAGTTTGTTGTTTAGCGTGTCAATGGGCAGCTTTACGCTTAAGGCACAGCTTCCTCTTTACGCATAAGAGTTATTTGAGCGTTTACGCTCAAGGCTATCTCAGCTACTCTTTTTTGCGCGCGTAGAGTTTATTTGAGCCTTTTATGCTCAAGGCTATTTTTAGCCACTTTACGCAGGAAGCTCACTTTAAGCTATTTTACGCTCGGACATGTTTAAACAACATTTTTATGCACAGTTTGTCATGATTATGTGGGAACGTGGTTTTCTGACGTGGCCTTCATGCCACACTTCTCGAAGAACGTGTGTACGTGCTCTCCTTATTTTATTAAATTATGGGACATGTGTCAACATGCGTAGAGGCTAATTTCTGTACGTGGGTGACAGTTATTCTAGTAGCTTGCGTAGAGACTCAATATTGATGCTTTTAACGCACAAAAGATAAGTTTATATAAAGACTTTTTTTTAAGAAAGAGGTACGAGATTTTGGAGCCCAGATACTTTCAGAGCAATGTAATTTTCCAGAGTATTTCTCTTCAACTTTTTCTCAAGAACAGAGTGAAGCAAAGCAGGAAAGCATTCGACTGTGCCATCAGTGCCAATTGTGTCGATACCTTTCTGGTGACTTAGTTCTTCCAGTTGTTCTTCTCCAAGCAGTTCTCTTCATCATCATCGTGTGGTCCAAGGAACAAAGTGATCGCTCTCATCTCAGACTTCCATAGCAATACTTCCCAGAATTTACTTGTACTTTTGTACTTTTTTTCGTTTTCTTTCAAAAGCCTTTAAGGGCATTTTGTTAAGTAAAACAAAATGGCGACTCTACTGGGGATGACTTTCTCCTCTGACGAGAAAGAAATTGCTCAATACGATGATGTGTCGATTGGATCGACAAAGAAGACTCTGGTCGTTCAATTCGACCAGACTGCTTATGAAGAAATGCTCCGAACTGGGGGTAGTGCTCGCTGCTCCAATGTACAAAAATCACGAAAGGTGCGCAAAGTTTGGATTCCTAAGTCCAAAGCACCCTCTGATCTCTCCATTGTCTCTGAAGGCAAGGGAATTCTTCCCACTCCTGTTGTTGGGGCTCCCGTCTGTGACGAGGCAGTTCCTACTTCAGTGTTGCGCCCCGTGCGTAAAATTCAGTCTCCCATCTGTGACGTGGTAGACAATCATGTCTTGCGCTACACGCGTAAAGGCAAATCTCCCGTCTGTGACGTGGCAAATACTTATGTTTTGTGCTATATACGTAAAGGCAAATCTCCTGTCGGTGACATGGTAGATAAAGTTCATAATGGTGCTTTTGCATCTAAAGTGAACTTGCCTACACGCGTACAGCGTAAAAACGAGTCTTCTGTTACTATGGCAGATAATTCCTTTGGTTTACCCAAGGAGAATAGAAATTTTGGCAAAACTTCTGTTTTACGCCAACAATCTTCTAATGCTGCTTTACGCAAAGTACCTAATCTTAAGATTATGCGCAATGGTAATGGTGTTCTTAGTGCACAAAAATCAACTCAGGATTTACGCACACAACTTCAAGCACGTAAAAACGTACACCTCTCTTCTGCCAGTGAAGCTAGTAACCTTCTTTTTACACAAAGGACTAAATATTTCTCTGTCCCAAATGTTAAAAAAAATATTACGTTCAAATTCTTCTGATTTACGCGAGTTACTTGTACAAAAGCGTAAAAACAGAAAATCTCCAGTGACACTTGTAGGTCCTAAAAATCAAGTTGCACCCATCAAAGAAGCAATGAAAATCAAATTGTGCATCCTTCAAATGAACTGCACAGGAGACAGATTGCGCAACAACTCAACTGCGCAAGCTGAACTGTGCACCCATCCAAGCGCGCTAGCTGACGTGGCCGCGTCATTATTATCTGACAGAAAATCAGATCTTATGACTGCTGACAGCCCGAAGAACGAGAAAACTGTTCGTTTCTCGTACAGCACAGCGCTCGAGGACAGCTGTACAGCCGGCGCAAGCTACCATTCCGATCGAAGCGCAGTCTGCCAGATTCCCTGCAGCACAGTTCAATCCAGCGCAGTCTGAAGCCAGCGCAGTTCATGTGGCACAGTCCATCAAGACAACTGACATTTTGTACGTGGCATACACGCCATCAATTGCTCACCACATGGCAACCGTCTGTACACGACCAAGTGCATTTCAATCAAACAATGCCACGCGTCTCATACAGTTGGTCCACGATCGAGTAACTGCCAGCGCAGTTCGCTGCTTGCGCAGTCCAATGCCTCTGCAATCCATCCTGCGTAATCCAGAATAACTAAAAATTAGTTATTTCCAGAACTCTATAAATAGAGTTTCAAGTCCTTTATAGGGGGGATCAGATATAATCAGAATCAGAGGAGATTATTCAAGATCATCACCAGAGATCAGGAGTTCTTGCCAAAGTACTGCTGCATTCTTCAGAGGCTATCGTCTTCAAAGTTCACATCGTCCAAGGGATAAAGCGATCTTCTTCAGATCGGATTCCTATAGTTGTACTTTCCCAGAATTCTATTGTAATCTTCTTACAAAGTTTGTAAAATAAAGGACACTTTTGTTTTTGCAAACAAAATGGCGACTCTGCTGGGGATGACTTTCTCCTCCGACGAGGAAGTGACAACTCAATGTGACGTTGTGTCTATCGGAAAGACACAGAAGACGCTAGTTGTAAAGGTCAACCAGACGGCCTACGAGGCGATGATCAACTCCGGGACTACTCGTCGTACTGCTACTTCTGCCAAGAGCAAAGTCTGTTCAGTGTGGACTCCAAAGTCCTCTGTACAATCCTCTGCGCAATCCTCTGCGCAGTCTGCTGTCTCTACTCCTAAAACTGCTGCGTAGTCTGCTACCTCTTCTGCCCATGTGCAGTATACTGCTCCTCTTGCCAGTGCACAAACCACTTCCTATGCTGCTCTGGCAAAGTGCAAGACTCCTCTTCCCCTGGCGCAGTTGGCTGTAACTCTTCCTGCGTAGTCTACCATTCCATCAGCCAGAGTGCAACTCAAGCACTCTGAAGCCAGAACTTCTGCTGCACAAGCTACAGTGTCTGTGGCCAAAAGACCATCTGTCAAAGTTTCTCATGCGCAATCAGCCAATGTGCCTACATCCACTTCAACCCCTGCGCAAACTGTGCCAGTGCAGTCTAGTAGGGACAGCCCTTTGGCTAATCTCCCTTCTTCTCACAGCAAGGGAAAAAATTCTGCTCCTCTTTCCAAGCACCCTGTTGCTCCAGTACAATCCACTGGAGATAGTCTGTTGACTGTTCATCCTCCTCCTCAGAACAAAGGAAAAGGTCCGTTGGTCTTTTCTCAAACTTCCTCGTTCCACGACTTGGAAGACAACAGAGGGAAATGCTCTTTAGCCAACCCTTCTTCACAAAACAAGAGAAAAGGTCCTTTGGTCTTTTCTCAGTCTTTTCGGATTTTTACCTCGGAAGATCAATCTGAACGTGCCTCGGCACCAATCAGTACAAAGACTCTCTCAAACAAGAGTTCTTCTCTTCCTGCCAAAGAGAAGTGTACTGATCAAAGAGGTATTCTGCCTACTCCGGTAGCAGAATTCCAAGATATCCCAACTCTCAGGATATCCCGCTCAAAACAAGGAAAATTACTGGTGTCTCAGACAGAAACCCCTGGGGGTGAATTTGCTGATCTAAGAACTTATCTCAATAGACCAGTTTCTATGAAACACAAACAGCCAATGCCGAAGATCAACCAGCATCAGAGGCAAACTTCCAGGATCAAAAATCCTAAAACCTATGCTAATGAAGTGAGTACTTCCCTGTACACTCAAGGGACAAAACATCTGAAGAACCGGAACCATGTTCCGAATGTTGTCAAAGAACATATCCCTCAGACTTCTTCTCGTCCCGTCATTGTTCCTGATCTCCGAGAACACCTCAAACAAAAATGGGACAACATCTCAACACCTCCAGTTCAACCACTTGGACACTATTGTAATCACAAGATTGTCATCAAGTGTTGTTGTCAGACAACAAAACGATCTGTCTTCGATCGTTTGAATTTTACAACTCCTGAACCTATGTCAGAAGATGAAGACGAAGTGTTGTATGCCTCTGTCAACATGGCTTCTCGAGACACTGGGGATAGAAAGTGCTCCAAGCACGGCAATCCTCGCAAGCCCAGCCGGCGGTATTTAGATCTACTCCAAGAATCTTCTGAAGGGAGTATTTCGAAATACCAGATCCCAAAACCGAGATACAATCGGTCAAAGGAATCTTCTCCAAGATCCTTCTAGTCATCTCCCTCTTTCTCATTCAGGAGATGATTCCTTCTCTGATTATGATGCATACAGTGAAAGTTCTGAACAGACAGTGTCCTCCACTGTGCCTAGAGAAGTGACAGCTTATGTTGTCGCTGAAGACCATATGCTTCAAGTTCGGCTAGTCAAGAACAACGAATAGCTGCACTAGAAGACAAGCTGAAGACCATGGCTGAAATGGTTGCAAGTATGCATTCTATCATCGTAGCCCAACATACAGTACCACCGACTGTACCTGCTGTAAATCTTGAGATCATAGCATCGTCGGTGCCTGTCAATGCAGGGCTGGGGGTAGTGTCTCCTCAAGTATCCCTGTACAAATTCAACCCACACCCAGTCAGTCAGGTGCTGGGGGTAGTTCTTATCACGCTGTTCCTCCCCTAACATTCTGATTCAGCCTGCACCTTCTTCATCATCGAAGGATGCTAATGAAGCTGTCAAACTCTTGCGCACTCAATTCGAGGCTTTCAAAGAGAAGGATAATTTGCAGAAATTGGGAATCAAGCAACCCTATCCTATTGAATGGAAGGAAGTTCCATTTCCTCCTAAGTACAAGATTCCAACAATTTTGCTGTTTGATGGCAGCACTTCTCCTAGTCAGTTCATTAACCACTTTGAGGTAATGACTGTCCAACTTCAGCCAAATGATGCTCTTCTTACCAGGGTATTCGTCGGCTGTTTAGCCGGTGTGGCATACGATTGGTACAGAAGCTTACCTGATGGCTGTATCACCTCTTTCTCGGGCTTCAAACAGATCTTCTTGGAACAATTCTATGAAGGGATCAACAACATGACCATATCGGCCCTCAACAAGATCAAACAAAGACATAATAAAACTTCTGAGAGTTTCATTGAAAGATTCTGCCGAGAAGCTTTAAAGATGCCTCCTGGGACTCCGGCCGCTGTAACTATTGACACCTGCAAGGCAAATCTTTTGTCTATTATCAGCATGTGGACGGGGTCAACTCAGTTTCAAGACTGGCCATCCTTCATTGTCAATGCTAAAGCGGCTAAAGTTAGTGCTGACAAGTTCAAGCAGTTGGGGGTACACATGTCTAACCCCGACCGGGATGAACATCAGACATCGGGTGGTGGTAATCGCCAGAACAACCGCAAAAGAAAAGAGACATTGAATATCAACTTGAAGAACAAAGAATCTATGGCTGTCAACATAGCTCCACCTACGTCTACTTCTACTCCTTCTGCCCCTCCACCAAGGGAACCTCGTCCTAAAGTAGAGTACTCCTTTGACGAGAATGATACCGTGAGCATCTTTGATTGCTTAATCAAAAGCAATAAGCTCCAACTCCCAGACCCTAAGAAGCCTGATGAAGTCGGTAAGACTGATCATTCCAAATATTGTGTCTATCACAGGTTCATTAGACATCCCACTCGAGCATGTTATGTGCTCAAAGGCAAGATTCAAGAGCTAGTCAACGCTGGTGATGTCACTCTACAGCAAGACGAAAAGACTGTTACCGCGAACATGGTCTCAGTACGGTTCGGTAACTTCTCTCCACAGATGGTACAGCATGGTATCATCCCTATCCCCAAGGTCACTCTTGAGATCGAGAATCTTCCTCCTCCACGAAGTGAAGGTCTCGTCCCCTTATCTCTTGACAATGGTGAGATTGTGTGGATTCACTCTGATCTTGCTTCAGAGTTCGAAGTTCCCTCTTCCTCCAAGAAGAAAGACCGCTCCAAAGGCAAAACAAAGATCTGCAATATGGTATCTTTTGACCCCATAGTTGAAGAAGAAATCCTGCTGGACACCAGATCAGGAAAAACCTACCTACGGAAAGTTCCTGAAAATCAAGAAAACCCTGCTTCTTCTTCTGAGTCTGCTCCAGTGCAACCTGTTTCCACTGAAGGCATCCCTTCTGCATCCTCCCCAGTTGTAGAACCTACTCCTTCGAAGCCGACGGTAGCTGACAAAGGCAAACAACAAGTCCGCTTCGACAAGCCTTTGAAGAAGTTATCTCCTTCTGGACTTGAAAAGCCTTACAACTTTGATATTTTGGCTCAACTAGCCAATACACCGGCTAGGCTGTCAATCTTCGAGCTCTTGCGCCTCTCCAAAGAGACTCGAGAAACTCTGAGTGAAGCTCAAATGCAGGCAGAAACTTGTCTAACCCTTCTAAAGAAGCCGAAAGCAGAGCCTGTCTCTTGCCTCCATTGTCATAGTGTGTTGGAGTTAATTCCAAATATTACCTTCACACAGGATGATATGCTGATGGAAGACAATAGGCATGACCGTCCTCTATACTATACAGGATATGTCGACTCGATGAAAGTTGATCGTATTTTGATAGATCCAGGGTCAGCACTCAGCATTATGCCGAAGACAATGCTAGATGCACTGAACATCCCAGTACATAGTCTTTCTGGTACAATTACCACCATCTTGGGGTTCAACCAGGGAAGAAGTGAACCTCTGGACAAGATTCGCCTAAAACTCCAAATAGGCAATCTCCGCACAAAGGTGACCTTCTACATCATAGACAACCATGGTTGTTCTTACAATGCTCTTTTGGGGAGACCATTCTTACATGAACACAATATTGTTCCATCTACTCTCCATCAATGTTTCAAATACGTTGATGACAAGGGAGAAGTTCAAAAGGAGGTTGCAGATCTCTATCCTTTCAAAGGTGTCGAAGCATACTACAATGATGCTCGTATGTATAAAGATGAGTTCATGAAGGTAGTACTGGCTCTAGACACTGAAGAAGAACAAGAAGCAGTGCCCAATAACACCCTCATCATACCTGTCAAAGGGCGTGTTTCTCATCCTCAGTCCTCCAAACCACTGGCTATTCACTTGCCAGTCCAGAAGCAATCAACTGATCAAAGGGACCTCACCTCTTCTGAGCCACTTGTTATCGACCTACGTTGTAACAAGGATAAAAGGGAGCTCACCTCCTCTGAGCCGCTTGTTATTGACCTTCGTCGTAACAAGTCCAATCCTCCTTCACGTTCTTCTTCTCCCTCTCTTGTAATCAATCTGACCAAGCCTGCTAAGGCTACAGGTCCTGTTGTAAATACAGATGTACAAATCAATAAAAAAGCATCTCCTTTCCAGTATACTGATGTCATTTATTATGCTAAGTGCTATTTGGATATGTTAGATAGCTTTCAGTCATTCACAATGGGAGTTGTACAGTCTCTTCAAACAGAAGTCTCACTCGAACACCCAGATGATTCATATTTTGTTGTCCCTTCTCGAAAGAGAGGCGAGAGTCCAATACTTTTTAGTAAAGGACCAGAACAAAAATTCAGTTATACGGATGATAGTAAAAGTAACGATACAGGACATCTCCAACTTCGTCGTTACAGTCAACAATTAAAAGATATCATCCGGAAGATGGGTTATGACTTCAAGAATGTCCTCAACTACGGTAAGGGTAGAAGAACTCCTATCCGTACGGCTGTTCCGAAAGGAAAGTCAGAGATGTACTACAGCATGACAAAAAGAGGTCTCGGATATGCTTCACCTCCGGTATTATCCCCAGCAGTCTCCGAATTCGATAGTGAAGAGCGCTCTAATTCTTCTGATTCTAGATCATGGGATTCTGACACCAGTATTGGTCAGTTTCATCGGATGATCGTATCTTCCAACATGGTCTCCGTCGAACTTCCAGAAGGATATGACGAGGATATTGAAGAAAATCCCGAAACAGATCCTTGGGCTCAACAAATGCATACCTAATGGGAACTCTGATTCGAACAACGTGAACCTCCTACCGAAGATCAATTGGTTCAAATTGATGTAGGAGAAAGCGGGTCCTCTCGTCCAATATTCATCAGCAAGAACCTTCCAGAGGCAGATAAGCAAGAATTAATTCTTCTTATTCAAAAATACATTGATGTCTTTGCTTGGAGTTATGAAGACATGCCAGGGTTAGATCCCAAAGTTGCTACTCATAAATTGAATATCTTGCCTAATGTAAAACCAGTCAAACAGCAACAACGGCACTTCAAGCCAGAAATGATGGACGTAATTGATGATGAAGTCAAAAAGCTCATAGCTTGTGGCTTTATTCGAGAAGAACAACATCCAGATTGGGTAGCCAACGTTGTTCCAGTCCTGAAGAAAACCAACAAAGTGCGAGTTTGCATCGACTTTTGGGATTTTAATGAAGCCTGTCCAAAAGATAAATTTCCTCTCCCTATCACGGACGTCATGATTGACAATACCTATGGGTTCGAGCGAATATCTTTCATGGATGGATTCTTCGAATACAATCAGATTCGGATGAATCCTGAAGATGAAAAACACACCTCTTTCCGCACTCCTCACGGAGTCTACTGCTATACCGTGATGCCATTTGGTCTCAAGAATACTTGGTGCAACTTACCAACGAGCCATGAGTACCATCTTTCGAGATCATCTTTGCAAGACTGTCGAATGCTACGTCGACGATATCGCCGTCAAAAGTCGTCTAAAGGAAGATCACATCCAAGACTTTAGAACTATCTTCAATCTGATGCGCCAATATCAACTCAAAATGAATTCCACCAAGTCATTCTTGGGTGTCTCTAGTGGTAAATTTCTCAGCTTCGTCATTACCTCTAAGGGTATACACGTGGATCCCGAGAAGATCAAAGCCATTCAAGAGATGCGTCCTCCATGCAACCTAAAAGAGCTACGAGGATTCCAAGGTCGACTTGCGTACATCAGGAGGTTCATCTCGAATCTGTCTGGACGCTGCAGACCGTTTACTCAATTAATAAAGAAGGGTGTATCTTTTATTTGGACTAAGGAATATCAACAAGCATTCGAAGATATAAAACAATATCTCATGAACCCACCAGTCTTGGTGCCACCGATCTCAGGCATACCATTTTTAATGTATGTCCGTGCTATGGATCATTCATTGGGTGCTTTACTTGCCCAGAAGAACAAAGAAGGTCATGAACAGGCCATCTATTATCTCAGTCGTACTATGATTGGTGCTGAACACCGTTATAGTCCAGTCGAAAAAGAATGCCTAGCTCTTATGTTTGCTGTTCAAAAGACGAGGCATTACATCATTGGCCAAACTATTCATGTCATATCCCGAGTTAATCCTCTTCGGGTATTGATGAAGAAGCCTAGCACACTCAATTCTCGATTGGCTACATGGGCCATTCTGCTAGCCCAATATGACATGGTATATGTTCCACAAAAGTCTGTTAAAGGTCAAGCGCTAGCGGATTTCTTAGCAGCTCATCCTGTTCCAGAGACATCCAAACTCTATGATGAAATTCCAGACAAGACATTGGAATCAAACATGATCTCCAAAGAATTTCCTACTTGGCATCTATTCTTTGACGGTGCATCCAGGATTGGACCCAATGGTGCCATTGTCGCAGGAGTTGGAGTTGTCCTTATTTCTCCAGACGGGTCAACTATGCAAAGAGCCTACTCCCTAGATGAACCTTGCTCCAACAATGTAGCAGAGTACAATGCTCTACTCATTGGCCTTCAGTTAGCTAAACAACTGGACGTCGAATATCTTGAAGTTTATGGTGATTCCAAGCTGGTTGTTAACCAGGTTAGAGGAACCTATGAAGTTCGTCATCAAGATCTAGTGCCTTACTATGAAGCGGCAATCAACATGGCTACATCATTCAAAGCCTTCTTCAATAAATATGTCCGTCGAGCTTGCAATACTGAAGCAGATGCTTTGGCTAATCTTACAGCAGTCTTAGCCATCCCTATCAAAAGACAACAGGTGGTGGTTGTCTCTAATCGGGAATTATTCTGCATCAAAAACAATCATAATATTGAGTTCAGTAATCTTACTGAAGCCAATGTTATCAGTAAAGATTGGAGAGCTCCCTTCATCGACTTCGTAGTTCATGACATACTTCCTGAAGATCCCAAGGAAGCTACGAGTATTCGTCGACGGTCTTTGCGATTCTACTACAATCAGATCACCAAAACTCTTTATCGGCGGACTTATGACGGCCTACTCTTGCGCTGTCTTGCTGGTGATGAAGCAAAGCAAGTATTACGTGAAGCTCACGATGGTGTTTGTGGAGCACATCAACCCGGTCCTAAGCTACAAGATCGTATCCGACGCATGGGTTACTACTGGCCCTCTATGGTATCTGATGCCATCGAATATGCAAGGAAATGTCGAGCTTGTCAAATTCACGCAAATTTTATTCATCAACCATCAGAATTCCTGTATTCGACTGCTGCTTCCTGGCCTTTCGAAGCTTGGGGCATGGATATTATAGGTCCTATCAATCCTCCTTCTTCTAGAGGACATCGGTTCATACTAGCAATAACCGACTACTTCTCCAAATGGGCTAAAGCTATACCCCTGGCTGAAGTCAAAACCAGTAGCGTCATCAACTTCGTCAAACACCATGTCATCTATAGATTTGGTATACCTCGACGAATCATTCATGACAACGGACCTCAGTTCATCAGTCAAAAGTTCACAAGGTTCTGTGACGATCATCGGATTGACAATGTCGCTTCGACAGCTTACAATCCTACTGCTAATGGCTTTGCCGAAGCCTTCAACAAAACTATCATCAAGCTCCTCAAGAAGTTTGTGTCTACTAACAAACAAAACTGGAGTGAAAAGCTTGGAGAGTGTCTATGGGCCTATCATACTACGGTTCGCAACCCTACAGGCTGTACACCCTTCTCTTTGGTGTACGGCCGTGAAGCAGTTCTACCCCTGGAACTTCAAATTCTGTCTTTAAGGATTGCCATTGCCAATGAGCTCACTACAGAGAATAACGATCTCCTTTGACTTCAAGAATTAGAAGCGCTTGACGAGAAGCGGCTATTGGCTCAACAGCATATTGAGTTATATCAAGCTCGCATCTCAAAGACTTTCAATCGCAAAGTTAAAGTCAGAGCCTTTCAGAAAGGAGAGTTGTTCTAACCGTCAGACGTCCTATGACTATGACTCATATGAGCAAAGGTAAGTTTGACGCAAAGTGGAAAGGGCCTTACATTGTGAGCAAAGTCTTTTCAAATGGAGCCTATCAACTCTCAGAGCTAGACGGTCGAGTTACAATGATGCCCATCAATGGCAAATTTCTAAAAAAATACTATGTATGAATGTAACAGGGATTTCATGTAAATATGATCAGACAGTTCATAAATAAAGTTTGATTTTTATTTCATCATAAATGTTGTTACATAACATCAAGGATGGGAGTCATTATCATCCTTCTTGAAGACAGGACGAGGACCACTACCGTCCTTTTCAAAAATATAATCAGCAAAAGAGCCGAGAACATCCTTGCTCGAACCCACCAGGAATTTGTAAGCAGCCATCCTCATGGCCTCTTCTTCCTCTGTCGTCCCTGGTTCAAGAAGGAAGTCCAATATGTCCCTTGGCAGCTTGAGTGCAAACGAACCTTCGCCCGCCTCTGTCTGCTTTGGATGGGCCGGCTTGATTGGACGTTCTTCAGTAACCGCTTTAACCTTCGGGGCAATCTCAGCCTTCTTAGATGCATCTCCAGACGACATCTTTGTGTTGAAAAGTAAAAGTGATCATTCCATCTGATTTTTTATTCTATTTATAGACAGAGATTCGTGAGACAATAAAGCGACACATTCATCTGACGGTTCGCCTGTTCATTACATTCATCCGACGGTTCGCCCGTTCATTACATCCATTCAACGGTTCGCCCGTTCATTACATTTATTTTGACGACTTACCCATTCATACCATACATCTGACGGTTCGCCCGTTCATTACATTCATCTGACGGTTCATCCGTTCATTCCATCATCTGACGGTTCGTCCGTTCATTACATTCATCCGACGGTTCGTCCGTTCATTACATTCATCCGACGGTTCGCCCATTCATTACATTCATCTGACAGTTCGCCCGTTCATTCCATCATCTGACGGTTCGCCCGTTCATTATATTCATCCGACGATTCGCCCGTTCATTTCATTCATTTGACGGTTCACCCGTTCATTCCATTCATTTGACGGTCTATCCGTTCATCTTGACGATTCATTTTGTTCACACATTTTGATGATTCATCCATTTCGTTCACATCAGCAACTTGTCATGTATTTGTTATTTCTGATTAAGTTGTCTACTGAAATAATGATATTCAATAAATTATATTCTGCCATGTCCACATTACCTCTGAGCAGATATAATGAATATAATTATTTTCTAAATCAAGAAATATATCATGTCCTAGACCTCTGAATATATTTTTTATCGCTATTATTTATATTTGAATAAGATATGCAATAAATAATAGAGCCACAAAGAAAATATCTTTTTATTTGATCAAAATCAAAAGACGTTACATGTCATAAAACAGAAGTTACAAAAAGTCTTTCTATTCCGCTGGCGGGGTCATCAAGCTAGTCATCTGCTGCTTTAAAGTTTGCAGTCGCTCCTCACGAGAGTCCATCACTCGCCTCCTAGCTTCCTCTATTCCAGACTTATCATCAAAAGTCGGCAAGGTTACTAGTCTGCGAGAAATTTCAGCTTGATGAGTTGTGACATACTCATTTCTTTTCTGGGTCAGAGCGTCCAGTTGCTGAACTGCAGCCTGATGTTGTGTGACCTCATCTTCCAGAGCAAGCTGAACAAGTCTCAACTTTTCTTGAAGACAGGTAGATTCTGCTTTTAGCTCAGCAACTTTCTTTTCCTTTTTCCCGGCAGCAGATGCTATTATCTCTATTTGAGAGTTGTACTCTGAAGACTTGGCAGTGAAAGTGTCCAAGATAATCTGGAGGTCAACTTTCACAACTGCAGCCTCTTGAGACATCCTCTCAAACTCGGCCTGTACCAAGGGCTCCACTTCTTCCTGATTCAGATCTTTGTAGATCTTAACCGATTCCTCCAGCTCATCTACGATGTGTTCAAGGTAAGCAGCTTGCGTTTCATCATCTTGACTCCGGATGGTAGCTATCATATAAGAGGTTGGACCCCTAACAATTATGAAACCAACATCTTCTTTATCCATGTTTGCCATAAAATATAAAAGAGCAGAACAATTATCGGAGGACTGGACTTTTGATTCACAATACAAACTTGCTTGTACAAAGAAAGCCTAGGGACGAAAGCCTAGGTATAGCAATCTAAGTACAATTGTTTATTTTAGATTCTGGGGGGTGACAGTAGAGGCTCGGGAAAGCGACGGCAGCTCTGCCTTACTCCTTGGACGATCAGGTGCAGCATTGGCTTTGTAGAAGAACTGCTGGGCATTGATGAAGAAATGCTATCTTTTCAGGCTCTCTGGCTCTCTCTGTATATCTCTGTGTATATCTCTCTCCGTCTGTCTCTTTTTTCTTCTTTTTCGTAAAGGAATGGCACCCTGCTATTTATAAGAGTGGGAGGCTTCATTAGGGTTTACAATAATTGCCCATTCTTGAAAGTCAACGGCTAATGATCATTAGATCTGGGCCGTTCATCGAGATTTGAGCAATAAATGTGATTGCATCAAATCTTTTATGAGTAATTAATGCTGTTTGACATAAATCCTCCCGATTTATCATGCCAACCTCGGATTCTTTGACACGTGTCTTTAATTGGCTTATTTGAAAATGATCTGATTTGATCCTAATATTTCATTAGGATTTGTTGAGAGATTTCGATCAATCTGATGCCACGTGCCCTACTGTCATGCCACGTGTCATAACAGCAGAAATCTGAGTCGCAGGAAAGTTGGGCCGCATGAGTATGAGTAAACCTTATGGAGATAGTCCTCATGAGCCGCATGAGGATGGTCATCGTGAGCCGCATGGGGCTGGTCTTCGTGAGCCGCATGGGGCTGATCTTCGTGAGCCGCATGGGGCTATCTTCGTGAGCCGCATGGTGCTATTCTCCGTTAGCCGCATGGGGCTGATCTTCGTGAGCCGTATGGGGCTGATCTTCGTAAGCCGTATGGGGGAGCCTCCGCTTGGGCCGCATTGGGGAGTCTCCACTTGGGCCGCATACGACTGTCCACGTGTCAAGACCACATGAAGGTTTCTGACTCTCGAGGGATCGTGTCAGAGATTTTCTTCGCTTTCCAAAGAGTCCGTCATTATGAGGGAGTCATAATGATATTTTTGTGTCAAAACTGTCAGAGATGTCAGCCGTCAAGGCATTTAATGCAGTAAAGGACGAACGAGAGAGCTGTTTGCGTGCCACGTGGCTCCTCTTTGAGTCGTATAGGACTTTTTTGAGCCGCATAGATCCTTGATCCGTATGGATCCTTGAGCCGCATGACTTCTCTGAGCCGCATGGGGCTCTCTGGCCGCATGGATCTTTCTTTATTATTTTCCATGCTTCTACAAGACCCCCTTCAAAGTTTTTAATTTGTAAAATTGAAATACTTTGAATAAGAAGCATGGCCATGTATTCTTCCGGCCGCATATGATGTCTCGGCCGCATAGATGTCTCGGCCGCATGGATGACTCGGCCGTATTGATGACTCGGCCGCATTGAGTCAATCAGCCGCAGGGACTTTCGGGCCGCATGAGCTCCTCGCCACATCTGCGCATCATTAATTGCCTCAAATTCGTTTTAGTGCCGCCTTTAGGAGAGATCCCAAGGGTCGGCTCATTAAATCTTTGGATTTTATGCCCTGGGTGAATCTTCTTTATGAGAGAGGGGCCGAAATCCGAGGAGTCGGTTTCGTCTTTTTCGAGGCGATTATCAATCTATGTGTTCCCCCCTCTCTTGTCCTCCTATAAATAAGAGGAGTTTGAGAGAGAAAACTTTTTTACTTTCTCCTTCACTTCGAATTTTCCTTGCTCTTTTGTCATCTTCTTCTTTAATTGCCAATGGCTCCCAAGAAGACCGTTGCGGCGAAGAAGGCGGCGTCTTCGTCGAAGAAGACTGCCTCTACTTCAGCCGCGGCTGTTCCTCCGCCGGTCGTCGTGCCCGCAGCTCACACTGACGTTCATCCTCCTATTGCTGGTAAGGATTTTATGTGGGTTTAAAGAACCCTAACTGCTATGGCTACATCGCATGCTTTATGCACGAGCCCTTATCTTCATGTGAGCCGCATGTTCGTCCTATGGTCGAGCCGTGAGCCGCATAAGAATAGCCACTGTGGCCGCATACGCGCTTCGCCCACCGGGCCGCATAAGCTACACTGAGCTGCATATATTCGTCCACTTTTGTTTGTCATGTGGCCCGTATGAATTTATCCGATCCCCGCGGGCCCTATGAAAGCACTGCCGCATGACCCTTCACTAAGTGGAGCCGCATGAATGTTCTTCTGAGCTTGAACCGCATGAGGCTTCCATAAGTTGGAGCCGCATAAATGTTCTCCTGAGCCGCATGAGGCTTCAGTAAGTTGGAACCGCATAAGTGTTCTCCTGAGCCGCATGAGACTTGGAGCCGCATAAGCTCGACAGCACCCATTAGTTCTTTTTTGTCCATCCTTTTAACTTATCTTTTTTATGTCTTCTTCTCAGTGAATTTGCCAGTTAATGCTGCTGGAGAGATCCTGGTAGGCAGCGCCCAAGCTGCTCTGGGCTATAGGTACGACCACATAGTCCAACACATGACTGACTAGTTTCCGAGTGACGAGCCCCCGGCGAGATCGAATGCCATCAAGAATCAGCCTTTCTATTTTCTTAATGCTATGATGAACTCGGGGAAATTAGAAGGGAAATTCTTAAAGCCCGTATTCTTCTTTGGAGACGCCTTGACTGTGAAGAACAGTCAGATTCTGGAGGTGTCAGAGAACTAGAGTTTTATTTCTAACGGGATAGCGATTCGCATCCCCCAGATGGAGCGTCACTTTCCTTTATCTTGGTTTAATATGCTCCCATTGGACCGGAAGATGGAAGATTCTTTAACTCCTACTCGGAGTGGGATGTTCGTGGGAGACATCCATTATAACAACAGCCTGAAGTCAGTGTGCGCGGGCAAGGTACACACCAGCCGTTCCATAATGGCATTGGCTCCGGGTATCTTCTTGAATGTGCCGGGTCCCAATTTCACGTTTTCTACCGCCGACACTTTTATGAACCAACTCGCTCGGAAGGGCTCCTATCCTATTGGTCGGTTGATGCTCCCCAGCTGGATACATCCGATTCCCTCGTGGACCAATCTGTCTACATGGATTTTGTAAAAGTATGAGGCCTTTCTGTGTGAGATTGGTCTTTACCATGCTATTCGGGGCACTAGCCATGGCTTGCCTATAAATAAGAGATTATTTATATCTCTGCTAGAGATGCATAATCGCCGTACGGGAACCTTCTATACTCCCGTAGGGGAAATGGGGCTCGCGCTCCACGAAATGCATACGGTCTCCAAGCTTCCTTGGGGGGATGAAGCTTTTGAGGCGTATACTCCCACGAACGAGGAGTTCGAAGAGTTGGAAAAGCGGCATCCAGGCTTCGTAGCTCTTTATCAAGAGAAATTGTGCCATTATAGCACATGTCATCAAATAGCCAAAAAGGAGAACAGCTCGGAAGGAAATGCCCCTCATACAAAAGACTGGGTGCGCTACCTCTTCACGACGGATGCCTCAGGTCAAGTTACTCCTCGCCGTCCTCAATCTCGGGAGGCGATGAAAGCCTTAGTATCGTCAGCTAAGAGGGTGGCCACCTCTAGTAACAGATTCGGGAGTCAGACCGACTCCTTCGGTTATTTTTATCAGAACACCCAAGAATTGTCGGAGAAGGCGCTCATGGCGGGATTCTTAATGATATGGCTGCGAAACTGTGTAGTCTCGGGTGGAGCTGGTTCCATCGAGAGGATCAGTCGCAATTTCATCCTTCCGACTGTGAAGTTAGTTTTGCGAGTCCGGCTAGCTCTCTTTCCGGCCATGGTGTGCAGTATACACCGTGGCCTTCGTACTTTCACATCCATAGTTATTGCCCGTGATGTGACGAAAGATTTCGAACGGACCGAGTTGACCTATCATTATTTGATGGGGTGGCTGTTGATGCATTATCCGTCTTTGATGAGACCGGGCTCTGAAGACGGCGTAACTGATGACGACGCTTTTATCTTCCGCTATCGTAATGAGTCTTGGAAATTCGAGACCATACGTGCTTGTCGGATGGCATTGGCGAGGGCAGACATGTACAACATTTTCGTATCTGTCCCTCGTTTTACTGATGAGGAAATAGCGGTTGTCCATCTTGACGGTATTGGCCCCCCTCAACTTCTGGACGGCCAGATGCTTCTGTGGCTGCGAAATATCCGCCCCTCTCATCTGGTGTATCGCAACCGTAATACTGTCTTTCTGGAGCCTTATCTGCCGAGCAGGTTCGCCCGACAATTTGGATATAGTCAACTTTTTCTAGACAGCCCCAGCTCTTGTCTGGGCTTCGAAGGTAGTCTTCTTGACGGCATCCGGGCCTGGCATTACTATGACACATTCCATACCCGTACCGTTTTCTCAGTTCCTGCTATCAAGGCATCGGTAGAGATCTTATATATGGTGGCTCTGTACCACGTCATGGCGAACAAGCCCCCTGTCGGTTTCAACCTGGGTATCAGTTTCATCTTTGGTACCGGTCTGGATAAAGGTTCCCAGGGGGCCAAGACAAGGAAGAGGAAGAACAAAGTCGAAGTGCCGGATTCGGACTCCGCTGCTGCAGATGACGAAGGCGACGAGCCTGATGAAGATGATTCTTCCTTTCCGGTGGCAGATGTGGGGGCGAATCAGCCGTCTATTTTACCAGATGAGATGATGGTAGATCAGCCATCCGTTGCACCCGACCCTTCACGAAAGCGTAGCAGGCAACTTTTTCCTACTGGCAGCATTCCTCGCCCTCAGAAACTGGCTGCGACCAGACACCGCGGGCTAACTACTAAGGAAAGAGGCAAAGAAATCGACCCAGCATCAGAGGTAAATAAGTTACTACCAGTCCTTCCATTCTTCTAACTTTGATTTTAATCATCTTCTCTCCCTCTTGTAGGCGTCAGAAGAAGAGGACTCTCGAGTTGCAGAGATCGTGACCCGGGATGACGGGGGCTCTGGTGAACCTGCCCCTGAAATTGTTGAATTCTGTCCAGATGATGCTGATCGAGTTGTCTTTCCTCCTGAGGTGGTTGGGTCAGAGGAGCTGGCCAAATTTAATTTGGAGACCGCGGGTGAGGAGGCCCTGCCAGCTGCGAATGAGCTGCAGCCTCGATGCTCCTCTCCCGGTAAGATAAGCCGAATTTTAACTCGCGAGGAGGCCTATCTGCTCTATGACCACATTCTCCGGGTCACGTCGATTGATCATTGTCATGGACATGCAGGTCCTGCCTCTCCAGTGCCGAGGATGGACTTTGTTGAGACAGACTCTGCCGAAGGGACACTAACGGAGAGGGGCGTACTTCCTCCCCCTCCTGCTCGTCTTGATGGTCCTCCTGCAGGCTCGAGTTCGACGAGTCCGGTGATGGGACAATCGGGGCAGGGGACGATGGTCCTCGTGTCTTCTTCTGCTCGGGTGGCCCAGAGAGTCGACCTCTCCGCCCTGCCAAGCGTCCAGGCTCTTCGAGTGGCAGAGGAAGAGCTAGCCGCTATTCGTGCATCGTTTTGCTCGGAAGTCGCCCCCCCTGTTGGCAAGTTCTAGCACCACTCCTTCGATGCTGTCGGCCACACTTCCTCTGACGTCGTCTTCTACAGAGGTCCTGGACGAATCGTTACAGGACGTGGTCGACAGCTTCCATCGTCACTTAAAAAGGGGGATAGAAGCTGTTATGGATAGAGGGACCTCTTTCATCTTGGCCCGGCAATGCGCCCAGGGTCAAGTTGATATCCTCAAGGCCCTTCCTGGTGGGGCAGGGGTGGCTGCACTCCTGGAGGCGAAATTGTTGGAGACTGATCAGCTGGTAGCCCAGCTTCAGAGATTGCGGCAGGTTGATCTATCTGCCGCTATAGATCAGGAACGTGGCTCCCTCACAGCTGCTATAGAGAAGGCGAGGGTTGCTCAGGATAAAACCCGGCCGGCCATATTGGAGGATCTCCGCACTCTATCTGATGGCTATGATCAATTGAGCCATGAGAGTGAAGATGTTACTGCTCGGGATGCGATTGCCTCCCGTGGGATTACTGAAACGCGGGAGCAGATCGTTGAGCTCCAAAAAAAGTTAACTTTCTTTGAGTCTGAGCTTGAGGCCGTCCGGATCGATAGAGGGTTGATCATCCAGGAAGCTGATAACGTCAATAAAGCTTCGGCTGACTTGGAAGTAGCTCTGAAGAGGTTGGATGACGACTAGCGGACACTCATAGACCTAGATGATGGGGAACGGTTGTCCCAGGAGGCTGAGCGCAGGGCTAGACAGAAGGTTGAGCGGGGTACTGCCTTGGTAAGAAACTGCCTCTTGGAATTATGTAATGCCGAATTATAATCGGCATTTTCTTCTTTTGTTCCTTTTCTTTTCTTTTTGAGAGGGACGTGGTCCCAAAACATGTAATGTTTTTTTTTGTCTTTCAAATAAAGAGTACTTTCCATTCCACCCTTCATTTGTATTGCTTGTTTGTGCCTGTGGTATTGTGGTGATTTGTGCCCCGTATGGGGGACTTGCTTGTGGACCTGTTACCCATAGCATACCTTGGTTTTAGGTACAGGTAACAAGTTTGATTGGGGATACCTAGAACAGCTCTACGGTAATATTGTTGTAGACGTTCCAAGTATCGGGAGATAGAGTGCCATGGAGCAGCTGGGCTCCCGGGGAATGATGAGGAATGGTGGACCTGTACTAAGAGACTTAGCGAAGGATATTTGTGGGCCTATTATCCTTGGCATACCCCGACTTAGGATACGGATAATAGGATGAAGGGGAACCAACATACTTACTCAGAGGTAATGAGGACATGGCAAGTATGAGGGTTTTATCGTGGAGTCTTCCTACTCAGAGGTAATGAGGACATGGCAGGAGTGGACTCAACGGAGGATATTTGTGGTCAACAGAGGACATTTGTGGTCAACAGAGGACATTTGTGGACCTATTACCCTTGGCGTACCCTGGGGTTTTTGTTCTTTTGGTATGGATAATAAGTCGAGGGAGGGCCAACATATTTACTCAAAGGTAATGAGGACATGGCAAATATGAGGGTTTCTTCGACAGAGCCTTCCCACTCAGAGGCAACGAGGGCATGGCAGGAGTGGGCTCAATGAAGGAGGGTACATAGAACGACTCAGAGGTAATGAGGACATGGAAGTTCTATGTAAAGGGGTGATTTGTTTTTGGCGGAAGCGAAACGACTCAGAGGTAATGAGGACATGGCCGTTTTGGAAATTTGTGGATCGGTTACCCTTTTTCTGCACTGGGAGTGCGGGTAGTGGATCATGAGGGAGGATCTCTTCTAGGAAGAAAGTTCAGAGGTATGGTCATACATGACTTACTATCTGAAAGAGTGACCGAAATGTGAGTTCAGAGGCACCTGCGGGTACGTGACTCGATAATCTGGAATGTGGAGAGGTGAGTTCAGCGGCACCAGCGGGTACATGACTCCATAATCTGGAATATTGTGAAAGTGAGTTCAGCGGCACCAGCGGGTATATAACTCGATAATCTGGAATGTTGGAGAGGTGAGTTCAGCGGCACCAGCGGGTACATAACTCGATAATTTGGAAAATGTCGTTGTGAGTTTAGCGGCACCAGCGGGTACATGACTCAACAATCTGGGATTTGGAAGTGTGAGTTCAGCGGCACCAGCGGGTACATAACTCGATGATCTGGAAAATATTGTGGAAGTGAGTTCAGCGGCACCAGCGGGTACATGACTCAATGATCTGGAAAATGTCATTTAGACAAAATATTTCTTCAGGAACTTGCCGTTGACGGGCAATATGAGCAAGTCTCCATTTTGTTTTGCGAGGCGATAAGCACCGTTGGAGAATACAGCCTCTATGATGAATGGACCTTCCCATTTTTGCTGGAACTTGCCGGTGGTCTTGTGAGTCATGACCATCGGCCTCCGGACTGCCAGAACGAGATCGCCCACTTGGAATGTTCTGATTTTAACCTTCTTGTTGAAGGCTCCAGAGATGCGTGCTTGGTATAGCTCGATTCGCTGCTGAGCCAGGAGGCACTTTTCATCTAAGGCCTCTAACTCTTGTAGTCGGCGTCGGTAGTTATTATCCGTCGTCAATTGATAAGTGAGGGCGACGCGGAGCGAGGGTATTTGAGTCTCCAATGGGAGAACTGCCTCACTCCAGTACACCAAGGAGAATGGTGTGTTCCCTGTGGCCGTTCGGACCGTGGTATGGTACGCCCATAAGCATTCACCAAGCTTCTCGTTCCAGTCGCGTTTATTGGACGACACGAACTTCTTGAGTAACTTGATGATGGTCTTGTTGAATGCTTCTGCCAACCCATTTGCTGCTGGATTGTATGGCATCGAAGCAATATTCTGGATGCGGTGCTTGTCGCAGAACCGATAGAAGGCATGGCTTGCAAACTGCGGACCATTATTGTGGATGATCCTTCGGGGCAGTCCAAAACGATAGATGACGTGATGCTTAAAGAAGCTAATCACGTTTGAAATCTTTACTGTAGGTCCTAAAAAATCAAGTTGCATCAATCAACAAAGTCAAAAATTCAAGATATTCATCAGTTTGATGAGTTGCGCAGACAACAGTTTGCGCAGACATCACTTTGCGCAGGCTGGTTTGCGCATATTCCCAACTGCGCAGGCTGACGTGGCAGAAGTCATCATTGACTGAATCAAATCAGATCTTCCTGACAGTTGACAACACGAATAACGAGGAGGCTGTTCGTTTTTGACGCCGCACAGTACTCGAGGGCGGCTGACAGGTGGCAGCGCAATCCGTGTTTGCGCAAACCACTCATGCGCAATCCGTGTTTGCGCAAACCATTTTTGTGCAGTTCATTTTGCATATTCTACCAATATAACTGACCAATTACGTGGCATTCATGCCATCAATTGCTCATTACGTGGCAACTGTCTATGCACGATCATGCGCATTTCAATCAAATGATGCCATGTGTCCCAGATAGTTGGCCCACGATCCAATAACTGCTTGCGCAATCCAGTGCTGCGCAAACCAGTTGCTGCGTAAATCAGCTTGCGCAGTCCAAAATTACTGAAAGTTAGTTATTTTCAGAACTCTATAAATAGAGTTTCAAGTCTTCATTTCAAGGGGATCAAGATCAGAGATCAGAAATCAGAGAGTTCAGGAGTTCTTGCCAAAGTGCTGCTGCATTCTTCCGAGACTTTTGTCTTCAACTTCAGAGGCTTTTGCCTTCAGTTTCCAGAGTTGTTTTCAACTACAAAGGCTTCGTCTTCACAATTCACATCGTCTAAGGGATAAAACAATCGTCATCAAGATTGGATTCCTATAGTTGTAATTTTCCCAGAATTCTTGTAATCTTTATTACAGTTTGTATCAATAAAGTTTTATACTTTTGTTTTTGCAAACAAAATGGCGACTCTGCTGGGGACAACTTTCTCCTCCGACGAGGAAGTAGCAACTCAATGTGACGTAGCGTCTATCGGGAAGACGCAGAAGACGCTGGTTGTTAAGGTCAACCAGACAGCCTACGAGGCGATGCTCAACTCCAAAACCACTCCCCGTACTATAACCACTTCTGCTAAGAGCAAAGTGCGCTCAGTTTGGGTCTCCAAGTCTGCACAATCTGGCAGTTTTGCCACCAAGGATGCTGTACCAATTGCTGTACAATCTGCTAGTCAGACTGCTGCACAAACTGTTGTGCCAACTGTTGTACAGTCTGTCTCAGCAACTGATGCACAATCTGTTACAGTCAAGGCTGCGCAATCTGTTACAACTGTTGCACAGGCTACTTCATATGCTGCCTTGTCGAAACAGAAGACTCCTATGACTCTGGCGCAATTGGCAGTGGCTTTTCCTGCGCAAAATAGCACTCTTGTAACTAAGGTGCATCCCAAGCACTCTAAGACAAGAACTCCTGATGCACTTCCTACCAAAGCTTCTAATGCACAAATGACTAGTGCACCTTCCACCCATGCGCAAACCAAGTCTGCGCAATCCAAAAAAAATAGCCTTTTTGCTAAATTTCCTTCTTCTCACAATAAAAGAAGAGATTCTACTCCTCTTCCCAAACACCCTATTGCCCCTGCGCAATCCACTGAGGGTAGTCCTTTGACTATTCCTCCTTCTCTTCAAAGCAAAGGAAAAGGTCCATTGGTCTTTTCTCAAACTTCCTCGTCTCATGACTTGGAAGATAACAGAGGGAAACGCTCTTTAGCTAACCCTTCATCTCAAAACAAAGGAAAAGGCCCTTTAGTCTTTTCTCAGTCTTCTTCAGTCTTTACTGAAGAAGATCCATCTCAATGTGTCTCGGCTCCAATCAATTCAAGAACTCTGGCAAACAAGGATTCTTCTTTCCTTTATAACAAGAGTACTTGTACTAATCAAAGAGGTATTCTGCCTACTCCGATAGCAGAATTCTAGGACCTCCCGACTCTCCAAATTTGTCGTTCCAGACAGGGAAAACTGTTAGTGTCTCAAACAGAAACTCCTGGGGGTGAATTTGCTGACCTCAGAACTTATCTTAATCGACCCACTTCGGTAAAACGCAAACAGCCAATGCCGAATGTTAAACATCATCAGAAACAAATCTCCAAAGTCAGAAATCCTGACACTTATGCCAATGAAGTGAGTACTTCCCTGTATACTCAAGGGACTAAACATTTGAAGAATCGGAATCATGTTCCCAATGTTATCAAAGAACAGATCCCTCGGAACTTTCCTCGTCCTGTTGTAGATCTTCGAGAACATCTAAGACAAAAATAGGATAATGTCTCAATATCTCCATCTCAACCATCTGATCATCACTGTAATCATAAAGTCATCATCCAATGCTGTTGTCAAACGACAAAACGATCTGTCTTCGATCGTTTAACTTTTGCTAAATCTGAACCTATGTCAGAAGAAGACGAAGTTTTGTATGCTTCTGTTAACATGACTTCCCGAGACACTGGAGGTAAAAGATGCTCTAAGCATGGTAGACTCCGTAAGCCAAGCCAACGGTATTTGGAATTACTTCAAGAATATTCTGAAGGAGTATTTCAACATACCCGTTCCCGAAGCCGAGATACAATCGGTCAAAGAAATCTTCCTCAAAATCCTTCAAGTCATCTCCCTGTTTCCCAGTCAGGAGATGATTCATTTTCTGATTATGATGCATACAGTGAGAGTTCTGAACAAACAGTATCTTCCACTGTGCCAAGAGAAGTGACGACTTATGTTGTCACCGATGATCCAGATGCTTCAACCTCCGTAAATCAGGAACAACGAATTGCTGCACTCGAAGACAAATTAAAAACTATGGCTGAGATGGTTGCTAGTATGCATTCCATCATTGTAGCACAGCATGTTACACCACCAACTGTACCTATTACTAGTCCAGAGATCATAGCGTCTTCAATACCTGCCAATACTGGGCTGGGGGTAGTGCCTCCTCAAATACCTCCTGTACAAGTGCAAGTACAAACTACGCCTAGTCATTCAGGAGCTGGGGGTAGTGCTTACAACGTTGTTCCTCCTCCTATCACTACAACTCAACCTGCTCCTTCTTCTTCATCAGAAGACGCCAATGAAGCTGTCAAACTCTTACGAACCCAATTTGAAGCATTTAAAGAGAAAGACAATCTACAAAGGTTGGGGATTAAATAGCCCTATCCGGTAGAATGGAAGGACATCCCGTTTCCCCCAAAGTATAAAATCCCTACAATTTCTCTGTTCGATGGCAGTACTTCCCCGAGTCAATTCATCAATCATTTTGAGGTAATGACTGTTCAACTTCAGCCAAATGACGCTCTTCTTACCAGAGTGTTCGTCGGTTGTTTAGCCGACGTAGCATACGACTGGTACAGAAGTTTGCCCGATGGTTGCATCACATCCTTTTCAGGTCTTAAACAAATCTTTCTGGAACGGTTCTATGAAGGATTTAATGATATGACTATGTCAGCTCTCAACAAAATCAAACAAAAACATAATGAAACTGCTGAGAGCTTTATTGAAAGGTTCCGCCGTGAAGCTTTGAAAATGCCTCCAGGGACTCCAGCTGCTGTCACTATTGATACTTGTAAGGCAAATCTTTTGCCTATTATCAGTATGTGGACGGGATCAACCCAATTCCAAGATTGGCCCTCATTCATCGTCAACGCCAAAGCTGCTGAAGTAAGTGCCGACAAGTTCAAACAATTGGGGGTACAAATGTCTAACCCTGATCGCGATGAGCATCAGAATTCAGGTGGTGGCAATCGTCAGAACAATCGCAAAGCGAAAGAGACTTTGAACATTAACTTGAACAAAAATAAAGAATCTTTGGCTGTCAATGTAGCCCCACCTACATCTACTCCTACTCCTTCTGCACCTCCACCGAGGGAACCTCGTCCAAAGGTGGAATATTCCTTTGACGAAAATGACACTGCAAGTATCTTTGAGTGTTTACTCAAAAGCAATAAAATTCAACTCCCTGATCCAAAGAAACCTGATGAAGTCAATAAAACTGATCATCCCAAGTATTGTGTCTATCACCGATTCATTGGACATCCTACTCGAGCATGCTATGTGCTCAAAGGTAAGATTCAAGAGCTTGTCAATGCAGGTGTAGTCACTTTACAACAAGATAAGAAGACTGTTACGGCAAATATAGTTTCAGTCCAATTTGGAGATTTCCCTCCGCAGATAATACAGCATGGTGTCATTCCGATTCCTAAAGCAACCCTTGAGATTGAGAATCTCCCGCTTCCATCCAAAGAAGGTCTTATTCCCTTGTCTCTTGACAATGGTGAAATTATGTGGATCCATCCTGATCTTGCTCCAGAATTTGAGATATCTTCCAAGAAAAAAACTCATTCTAAAGGCAAAACCAAAATCTGCAACATGGTATCTTTTGATCCCATTGTTGACGAAGAGATTCTGTTAGGCACCAGATCAGGAAAAGCTTATTTGAAAGATCATTCTGAAGGTCAAAGGGATCCTGCTTCTTCTTCCGAACCTACTCCGGCACAACCCGCATCTGCTGAAGAGGTCCCTTCTACATCTTCACCAGTTGTAGTATCAATTCCTCCTAAGCCAACAACGGCTGACAAAGGCAAGCAACAAGTTCGATTTGACAAACCTCTAAAGAAGTCATCTCCTACTGGGCTTGAGAAGCCTTACAATTTTGATATATTGGCTCAATTAGCCAATACACCAGCCAGGCTGTCAATCTTTGAACTCTTGCGTCTTTCCAAAGAGACACGAGAAACTCTAAGTGAAGCTCTGATGCAGGCTGAAACTTGCTTAACTCTTCTCAAGAAGCCAGAATCAGAATCAGTCTCTTGTCATCACAGTCATAGTGTCTTGGAACTGATCCCAAATATTACCTTCACTCAGGATGATATGCTAATGGAAGATAATAGACATGATCGTCCTCTTTATTATACAGGATATGTAGATTCAATGAAGGTTGATCGTATCCTGATAGATCCAGGGTCTGCACTTAGTATTATGCCAAAGGCAATGTTAGATGCATTGAAGATACCAGTGCATAGTCTTTCAACCACGATCACTACTATTCTGGGATTTAATCAAGGAAAGAGTGAACCTTTGGACAAGATCCGTCTAAAACTCCAAATAGGCAATCTCCGCACAAAGGTGACCTTTTATAGCATTGACAATCATGGTTGTTCTTATAATGCTCTCCTGGGAAGGCCATTCCTCCATGAACACAATGTCATTCCATCAACTCTTCATCAATGCTTTAAATACGTTGATGACAAAGGACAAGTTCATAAGGAAGTTGCGGACCTTTATCCTTTCAAGGGTGTTGAAGCTTATTGCAACGATGCTCGTATGTACAAGGATGAATTCATGAAGGTAGTATTGGCTATGGATACTGAAGAAGATCAAAAAGCAATACCTCAAGACACTCTTATCATACATGTTAAGAGGCGAGTTTCTCATCCTCAATCTTCCAAGCCACTGGTTATTCACTTACCAGTTCCAAAGAAATCAGTTGATGCTGATGAAAATCAAAGGGAGCTCACCTCTTCTGAGCCACTTGTTATCGACTTACGTCGTAACAAAGACAAAAAGCAGCTCATTCCTTCTGAGCCACTTGTTGTTGATCTAAATCGCAACAAGGAAAAAAGGGAGCTCACCTCTTCTGAGCCACTTGTTATCGACCTCCGTCGTAACAAACCTCCTCCACGTTCTTCTTCTCCCCCTCTTATAATCAATTTGACCAAATCTGCTAAGGTTAAAGGTCCTGTTGTAAATACTGATGTACAAATCAATGAAAAAGCACCTACTTTCCAGTATATTGATGTTATTTATTATACTAAAAGTTATTTGGATATGTTAGATAGCTTCCAATCAATTACACTGGGAGTCGTACAATCTCTTCAGACAGAAGTCTCGCTTGAAGATCCAGATGATTCTTACCGTATTCATCCTTCTTTAAAGAAAGGTGAAAGTTCAGCATTTTTATATAAAAGACCAGAAACAAAGATTAACTATACGGATGATAGCAAAGTTAACGATACGGGACGTCTCCAGTTCCATCGTTATAGTCAACAATCAAAAGACATCCTCCGAAAGATGGGTTACGACTTTAAGAGCGGCCTTAACTATGGTAAAGGTAGACGAACTCCCATTCGTACAACAGTTCCAAACGGAAAATCACAAATGTATTATGACAGGACCAAGAAAGGTCTCGGATATACTTCTCCTCCACTGTTATCTCCAGCAGCTTCTGAATCAGATAGTGAAGAACGTTCTAACTCTTCTGATTCCAGATCATGGGATTCCGATACCAGCATCGGTGAAGTCCATCGTATAATTGTATCTTCTAACATGGTCTCTGTTGAACTACCAGAAGGCTGTGATAAAGATGTTGAAGAAAGTCCGAAAACAGATCCTTGGGCTCAACATATGGATAACCAATGGGTACTTCGATTTGAACAACGTGAACCTCCTACTGAAGATCAACTACTTCAAATTGATGTAGGAGAAAGAGATTCACCTCGGCCAATTTTTATTAGCAAAAATCTTCCAGAAGCAGACAAACAAGAGTTGATTCTTCTTATTAAAGAATACATCGACGTCTTTGCCTGGAGTTATGAAGACATGCCAGGTTTAGATCCTAAGATTGCTACTCACAAACTGAACATTCTTCCTAATGCTAAACCAGTCAAACAGCAACAAACGCGATTTAAGCCTGAAATAATGGACGCAATTGATGATGAAGTCAAGAAGCTCATCACTTGTGGCTTTATTCGAGAAGAACAGCATCCTGATTGGGTAGCCAATGTCGTCCCAGTTCTGAAGAAAACTGGAAAAGTTCGAGTCTGCATCGACTTCCGAGATCTCAATGAAGCATGTCCAAAAGATGAATTTCCTCTTCCTATCACAGACGTCATGATTGACAATACTTGTGGGTTCGAAAGGATATCTTTTATGGATGGATTTTCCGGGTATAATCAGATCAAAATGCATCCTGAAGATGAAAAGCATACATCTTTCCGCACTCCTCGAGGAGTTTATTGTTATACAGTGATGCCATTTGGTCTCAAGAATGCGGGTACAACCTACCAACGGGCTATGAATACCATTTTCAGAGAACATCTTCGTAAAACAGTCGAATGTTACGTGGACGATATTGCTGTTAAAAGTCGTCTAAAAGAAGATCACATCCAAGATTTGAGAACAATATTTAATCTCATGCGTCAACATCAGCTCAAGATGAATCCCACCAAGTCATTCTTGGGTGTCTCTTGTGGCAAATTTCTCGGCTTCGTCATTACCTCTAAGGGTATACACATGGATCCCGAGAAGATCAAAGCCATCCAAGAGATGCGTCCTCCACGCAACCTAAAAGAGCTACGAGGATTCCAAGGCCGACTTGCGTACATCAGGCGATTCATTTCGAACTTGTCCGGACGCTGCAGACCATTCACTCAACTAATGAAGAAGGGTGTATCTTTTGTTTGGACTGAAGAATGTCAACGAGCATTCGACGATATCAAACAATATCTTATGAACCCACCAGTTTTGGTGCCACCTATCTCTGGCATTCCATTCTTGATGTATGTCCGTGCTGTGGACCATTCATTGGGTGCCTTACTTGCCCAAAAGAACAAAGAAGGCCATGAATAAGCTATCTACTATCTTAGCCGAACTATGATTGGTGCTGAACACCGTTATAGTCCTGTCGAGAAAGAATGCTTGGCTCTCATGTTTGTTGTGCAAAAGACGAGGCATTATATCATTGGTCAAACTATTCATGTTATATCTCGAGTTAACCCTCTCCGGGTACTCATGAAGAAACCAAGTACACTTAATTCTCGGTTGGCTACATGGGCAATCCTGCTAGCTCAATATGACATGGTGTATGTTCCACAAAAGTCTGTCAAAGGTCAAGCGCTGGCGGACTTCTTAGCAGCTCATCCTGTGCCTGAAATATCTAAACTCTATGACGAAATTCCTGACGAGACGTTAGAAGTCAACATGATCTCTGAAGAGTTTCCAACCTGGCGTTTATTCTTTGATGGTGCATCAAGAATTGGACCAAATGGTGCTATAGTGGCAGGTATTGGAGTTGTTCTCGTTTCTCCAGACGGATTAACTATCCAAAGAGCCTACTCTTTAGATGAACCTTGTTCCAACAATGTGGCAGAGTACAATGCCTTACTTGTCGGGCTTCAGCTAGCTAAACAACTGAATGTTGAACATCTGGAAGTCTATGGTGATTCTAAACTGGTTGTGAACCAGGTTAGAGGAACCTATGAAGTCCGTCATCAAGACCTGGTGCCTTATCATGAAGCGGCAATCAATATAGCTACATCATTCAAAGCCTTCTTCATTGACTATATTCGACGAGCTTGCAATACTGAAGCCGATGCTTTGGCCAATCTTGCAGCTGTCTTAGCCATCCCTGTCAAAAGGCATCAGGTGGTGGTTATTTCTAACCGAGAACTGTTCTGTATTGAGAACAATCATAATATTGAATTTAGCAATCTTGCTGAAGTCGAAGTTATTGATGACGATTGGAGAACTCCTTTTATCGATTTCGTATTACATGACATACTCCCAGAAGATCCTAAGGAGGCTACAAGCGTTCGACGTCGATCTCTACGATTTTATTACAATCAAACCACCAAAGCACTCTATCGACGAACTTATGATGGTCTTCTTCTACGCTGTTTAGCTGGTGATGAAGCCAAACAAGTGTTGCGTGAAGCTCATGATGGCGTCTGTGGAGCACATCAACCTGGTCCTAAATTACAGGATCGCATTAGACGTATGGGTTATTATTGGCCCTCTATGGTATCAGATACCATTGAATATGCAAGGAAATGTCGTGCTTGTCAAATCTATGCAGACTTCATTCATCAACCCTCGGAATTCTTACATCCGACTGCTGCTTCATGGCCTTTTGAAGCTTGGGGTATGGACATCATAGGTCCTATTAATCCTCCTTCTTCTAGAGGACATCGGTTCTTATTGGCGATAACCGATTACTTCTCCAAGTGGACTGAAGCTATACCTCTGGCTGAAGTCAAGACTAGCAGTGTCATCAATTTCGTTAAACACCATGTCATCTATAGATTCGGTGTACCTCGCAAAATCATTCATGACAATGGACCTCAATTCATTAGTCAGAAGTTCACTAGATTCTGCGATGATCATCGGATTAACAATGTTGCTTCGACGGCGTACAATCCTGCCGCTAATGGTTTAGCTGAAGCCTTTAACAAAACCATTATTAAGCTCCTTAAGAAGTTTGTATCCACTAACAAACGGAATTGGAGCGAGAAACTTGGCGAATGTCTTTGGGCCTATCGAACTACAGTCCGCAATCCCACAGGCTTTACACCTTTCTCTTTGGTGTATGGCTGTGAAGCTGTCCTTCCTTTGGAGTTACAAATTCCTTCTTTAAGGATTGCTATTGCCAATGAGCTTACCACAGAAAATAATGACCTTCTTCGACTTCAAGAGTTGGAAGCATTGGATGAAAAGCGGTTAATGGCTCAACAGCATATTGAGTTATACCAAGCCCGCATCTCAAAGACATTTAATCGTAAAGTGAAGGTCAGAGCCTTTCAGCAAGGAGAACTTGTTCTAACGGTCAGACGTCCTATGACTATGACTCATATGAGCAAAGGGAAATTCGATGCGAAGTGGGAAGGTCCCTATGTTGTGAGCAAAGTCTTCTCAAACGGAGCTTATCAACTTTCAGAACTTGATGGTCGAGTTGCTATGATGCCTATCAATGGCAAATTCTTAAAGAAGTATTATGTATAAATGTAAATATTTGTAAATTATCAGACAGAATCAAGTTCATGAATAAAATTTAAATTTTATTATATGATAGTACATATTAAAGGTCACTATCATCTTTTTCTACATTGGGACGAGGGCCACTGCCGTCCTTCTCAAAAATACGGTCAGCAAAAGAGCCAAAAACCTCCTTACTGGATCCCACAAGAAACTTGCAGGCGGCCATCCTCATGGCTTCTTCTTCTTTAGTCGTTCTTGGTTCGAGCAAAAAGTCCAAAATGTCCCGTGGTGGCTGGGGTGCAGACGAACCTTCGCCTGCTTCTGCTTCCTTTGGCTGAACTGGATCGACAGGGTGTTCTTCAATACCCTTCTGAACCTTCGAGACAGGCTCAACCTTCTTAGATGCTTCTCCGGAAGACATTTTTATGTTGAAGAGTAGAAGTGTTCGTTCCTGTCAGATTTCTGCTATATTTATAGACAGAAGTTCTTCAATTAATGTAGCATTACATTCATCCGACGGTTCATCCGTTCATTAACACCTGACGGTTCATCCGTTCATTTATCACATTCATCTGACGGTTCGTCCGTTCATTAAACTCTTGACGGTTCATCCGTTCATTCATTATATTCATCCGACGGTTCGTCCATTTATTAATACCTGACGGTTCATCCGTTCATTTATCACATTCATCCGACGGTTCGTCCGTTCATTAAACTCTTGACGGTTCATCCGTTCATTCATTATATTCATCCGACGGTTCATCCGTTCATTAATACCTGACGGTTCATCCGTTCATTTATCACATTCATCCGACGGTTCGTCCGTTCATTAAACACCTGACGGTTCATCCGTTCATTTATTTACACTCATTCGACGGTTCGTCCGTTCGTTAATATCTGATGGTTCATCCGTTCATCTATTGTGACGGTTAACCCGTTCATTTATTATCATTTGACGGTTAATTCGTTCATTTCAACATCATTTGATGATTTACCCGTTCTTTCATCGTTACTTGACGGTATTCCCGTTCACTCATTTTTATATACATTGACGATTCATCATCGGTCATCTTCTACATCAGCAACTTGTCGTTTTCGATTAAGTTGTCAATAAATATCTATCTATTATTTATATCTGAATAAGATATGCAATAAATAATGGAGCCACAACAAAATGTCCTTTATATCAAAAAATAAGACATTACAAAAATGCAGTTACAGCAACAAAACCCAAATACAAAATCAAGAAGGAGGGACAATCAGATTGTCAATTTGTTGCTTCAATGTCTGCAGCTCTTATTCGTGTGTTGACGCTACTATCTTTCTTGCCTCCTCCATCCCGCTGTCTTCATCAAAAATGGGTATATCTACTGTCCTGCGGGTGATTTCTTCACCATGAGTGGTCTCATACTCATTCCTTTCCTCAATCAATGCATTAAATTGTTCAATCACCAGTTGGTGATTAACAGTTTCTTCTTCAAACTCTTGTTGAAGGCGAGTAATTTCAGCCTTCAGCTCAGCAAGTCGCCGTCCTTTGCTTTCAGCCGCTAGAGTAATTGATTCTATTTTAGAATTATATTCAGCTGATTTTGCTGAATGAGCTTCTAACATATTTTGAAGAGTTAACCTTTCCATATCAGCAGCTTGAGCCAGCCGCTCAAATTCAGCTTGTACTAAAGAGTCTACATCTTTCTTCTTGAGTTCTTTATACTTCTTGATGGAGACTTCAAGTTCATCCAGTATATGTTCAAGGAGAGTGGCCTGAGCTTCGTCTCCTTGGTCTCTTATGGCTCTTATCAAGAAAGAAGTGGGCTTCCTAACCATGATGAAGTCAGCTCCTTCTTTCTCTATCATTTTTTGGACAAGGGATCTCAGTGATTCAAAGAAGCATTTAGTAAATGACTGGATAACCTGTTGATTGATGGCTAAAGTTCCAGGAGTCGCTGCTACTCCCGATGAAGATGGGGTAACAGGTTGCTCGATTCTTTGAGGTTGGACAATAGGCTCTTTAAATAAGGGAGCCAGAGTAGAGCTGGTTGCTCCTCCTGTTTGATCTTCTGCAAAAGTAAAAATTATTATTTTACTAATTGATTATTGATGAACAAAAAGATCAAATTAAGAGCAATGTTACCTTGGTTTGGTTTAACAACGAGTTCATTCCTTACTGGAATGGAATACTGTTGAACAGAAGTAGCCTCCGCTGCAACAGCCTGACTGCTGCCCGCCTCAGAACCACAAGATAAATGATGACTACTGCTAATAACCACCGTTGGTATAGGCACCATAATCAGGTCCGTTGGAGGTATTGGCAAAGTCCCAAGATCTGCAAATGAAGATATTAGTTATCGGTTCATTGTAAAATAAGAAAAGATTGTTAAATCTCGTTTTATACCTTGAGGGTCGGTGGCGGGATTTTCTTTTAGCACACCTTTGTCGGCTACTTCTTCAGGAGATGTTTCTATCTCAACATCGACAGCCTTTTCTGCAGGTGCCTCCACTTCAATATCCTTTTTAGGATTTGAAATATCATCGGCAGTATCAAGAGATCTATTTTCTTCAGTTTGTTTTTCAGGATCTTGTAAATACTCATCAACATTTTCGGATGAAGAACCGTCCTCGACTTCTTCTTCTTCTTCTCCTTCTACTGCTGCATTTCCACTGCTAGTCGCAGCCTGATCTTCCTGCAAGCTATAACTGCAGTCCTCCAGAGCTGCAATCATTTCACGGTCTTCTTCCTCACGAAGAGTCCTGGGAGTAGGAGGAGGTTGAGAAATATCTGCAATAGGAGAATGAGGTTGTACAACACCTTGTTCTTCCTCTAAAATATGTTCTCTAGGCTCTTCAATTCTTGGGGCAAAATCTCCCCTCTGTTCATTCTCCTCGAGAGTTTTGCTTCCTGATTCAGAAGCAGGTGTGGGAGATGCCATTAAAAGTCCTGCAGCAGCATCTACTGAAGTCAGGAGTTGTATAGAAGAAGACTCTTCCAAGACTCTTCTGGTAACTACTCTTTTCTTTCTGTGTAGAGGCCTAACAGGACTCTCTACATTTTCTGGTTCTGTTCGCTTTTGCACGGAAGTTGGTGTACTGGCAATTTCTTGATGAGTCTCGGCCAATTGCCGGGATTGAGATCTGGTAGTCACCTTTTCAGAAGAAACATCAAGAATCAATTTCTTCTTCGCCACAGGAGCAGGAGGCTCCTCTCTTCTTCTCTTCTTCGCGGGAGATTTACCCACCTTCAGTAAAATATGAAGTGGTGCATTCACTTCTTGGGGGAATATAATATCCCTTGTAGTCTCCAGAGGTGCATCTGCCGGTTCCTGCGCCTCCTCATTTATAGGGATTGATGGAGCAATTCTCCCTCTTCTCAATCTTGTTGCAGTGGCGAAACCATCTGCGAGATGGAAATTCTCGGCAAAAGTATTCGCTGATGTGTAAAATACGGAGTATATAAAAAGCATTCGAGGACCCTGAGGAGTAGTCCTTGCTGGCATGGAGAAAGTGGCTTTTGTATCACGGGCATTGTAATAAGCCCAAGCCCTAGCTCCGTCTATCAGATAACCTTTGCCTTCGAGGCAGGTAATTGCGTTCCCTACGTGGAACTGATCATACCCAAACTGTCTAGCAAAACGGCTTGGGAGGTATGGTTCTAAGTAGCACTCTTCTTCGAATCGGTAGACCAAATGAGATGGTCGAATTGTCTTCAACCATTCAAAAGCGACACGAGTTAGAGGCTGCAGTTTCGAATCCACCATATTCGTGGGCATCTGATCATACCCAGCAGGGAAAGGAGCGCAGCAGAAGTTCCAGCCTCTGTTCAGATTCAACATAAATCTACATTCAGATAAGGAAGTATATTTCCATTTTCCATCGGAATACCTTCGAAGAAAACTGCCGTCAACTGGTCCCATGCCAGGATCCATTAGAGTTGGATAGTGAAGAAGCAACCATCCAAACAAATATGTATATGGCAGTTCTAAGCGAGGGAATTCTCTCTCTTCTTTCGCTTTCAACATCAAGTCAACATATAAACGGAGACTGGCGTTCAGCTTACAGGTCATTGCTGATAGTAAGTCAATTTTATAGCCAAAGACCAATTTAACAGCTGCAAACAAGACGCCACGGTGAAAACGATCCACTGCACTGGATCCGGGAACCACGAACCTTCCTAGCCAGTATGTCAAGAATCCCGCCAATTGTGCTTCTTCTGACATGGGCCTATAGCCCATTCTCAAGTAACTTTCCAAATTATCTCCTCTCTTCAAAGGAGGATATTCATGGTCATCGTTCACTTCTTTATCAAAGTGACCACTCTGTTCCATTAATTTTCTGACCTCTGTATGGCTCAAAGGTTTGAAGAAGGTTGGGTAACATTTATCGTTCTCCTTGGTTTTCTTCTCCTCTATATGATTAAGAAACAGATATGGTAGCCACTTTGAAGAATAACAAGTATTGGCAGTGGCACTCTTGTAAAATAAAGAGCAGATCTTGTAATGGCACAATAGTTCTTCGAACACTGTCACCATCTCTGGATTCTCTTTTCTGAGCTTATTCAACTCATCATTTGTTGGTACATACTCCTCATACGGAGCATCTGCCATGGACAAGAACGAGATATACTTCATCTCGTGGAGCGCAAAGCCCATCTCTCCCCCTGGGGTCATGAAAGTTCCAGTCCTGTAGTTGTATCTCTCAGCTAAGGCTAAGAACATATGAGGATTGGGAGCAAATCCATATACAGTCGCATGCACTGCTTCATACAGGTTAATTTGTTAGAGTCTGTCCTGAAATTTTCCCAGAACCCAATTCGCGATATACTCCATCGCTTGTAGTCTGGATTCACCAGTCCAGTCATTCTTATATCTTGCTCCGGATATTTTCCTTCAACCTTCGCAAACTCATTTGCGAATATTGGTGTCCTAATAGGCATTAGCATGGAGGAGTTCTCTGGTGGAATGCAGCCAGGTCTTAAGCCTCTCAGTAGGACACTATATCTGTCAGAAGAACTATAAAACATGTCCTTATGATGTGGCCCCTTCTTTACGAAGATTTTTCCTGCCCGAGCATCCTGAAATAGAGTGATATTCCATTCCATCTTCCTTGGGTAGCTCGCATGAGCGTACCGTGACAAAGGAAGGCATCGAGCAATGTCGGGTATAAAAAAGGATCTATCTTGCTGGTGAACTACTCTATCTTCCATCCTTGGCCTGGGCTGAGAGGCTCTCTCAAAGGCATCACCGTATAGGAATAAAGGATTCTTGTGAATTACAGCATCAGCTGATTCTAAAGGCTGTCCGTTCATCAAACACATCAAAGTTTCATTGTCCTGTGAAATCAATATAGCCTGACGGGAGGCCGGCAGATCATATTGAGGGTAATGAACATGAGACAGATCCTCTTTGTATTCAGACTCTGTGAGGGTTCCCACAAAATGTTCGTAATCTGGATCTTCATTGACTTCAACTGCATCAACAAACAGATGAAAATTAGTCCAAGACAAAGTTTTTGTTTTTAAACATAAAACATGATTTGCGCAACATTAGACTGCGCTGACATGATTTGCGCAATCTCAGATTGCGCTGACATGACTTGCGCAACATCATTTTGCGCAACATAAAAGTTGCACAAAGCAATGGTTTACGCTGATATCTGCGCAACTTAATCGTTTGCGCTGATTTCCTGTCAGCACAAATCAACAAATTGCGCAAGCATGCAGCCTTCATAAAAATGAAGAACTGATAGTTCATACAACCGAAACCCTAAAAAAGGTGGCGCAATATGAACTTATCTCTAAAAAGAGATGAGTTTCAAGGGAGTCGAATCACCCTAAGAAGGGGTTTTCGATCGGTTCAACTACCTCTCAGAGCAGGATGTGCAGATTCGTGTCGAGAAGCTTGCCGTACAACTCTGTCAGAAGACTCGGCCGGAGCTTTTTCCTTCGCGGCGGCAGTAGCGGCAGCATTTGATCGTCGTGGAGCCATGACAAATCGTCGGAGAAGAAAGGAAGAAAGAGTTCAGAAATTCTCTCTCAATTGCACGAAGACAGCAAGTAAAGAATACTTTGAAGTATGTGGAGGATTATTTATAGTTTTCAAAAAACGAAACGGCCGCCTCGGATTGCGCCTAAACTTGTGGTCTATTCGCTTTGCGCAGACAGCTCATCATATTGCGCAAAATGATTCAACATTCAAAAATTCAAAGTATTTCAAAATTTTGAATACAATCAACTTTCGAAAACTTTGAAGGGGGTCTTGTAGGTCCTAAAAAATCAAGTTACATCAATCAACAAAGTCAAAAATTCAAGATATTCATCAGTTTGATGAGTTGCGCAGACAACAGTTTGCGCAGACATCACTTTGCGCAGGCTGGTTTGCGCATGTTCCCAACTGTGCAGGCTGACGTGGCAGAAGTCATCATTGACTGAATCAAATCAGATCTTCCTGACAGCTGACAACACAAATAACAAGGAGACTGTTCGTTTTTGACGCCGCACAGTGCTCGAGGGCGGCTGACAGGTGGCAGCGCAATCCGTGTTTGCGCAAACCACTCATGCACAATCCGTGTTTGCGCAAACCATTTCTGCGCAGTTCATTTTGCATATTCTACCAATATAACTGACCAATTACGTGGCATTCATGCCATCAATTGCCCATTACGTGGCAACTGTCTATGCACGATCATGCGTATTTCAATCAAATGATGCCATGTGTCCCAGATAGTTGGCCCACGATCCAATAACTGCTTGCGCAATCCAGTGCTGCACAAACCAGTTGCTGCGCAAATCAGCTTGCGCAGTCCAAAATAATTGAAAGTTAGTTATTTTTAGAACTCTATAAATAGAGTTTCAAGTCTTTATTTCAAGGGGATCAAGATCAGAGATCAGAAATCAGAGAGTTCAGGAGTTCTTGCCAAAGTGCTGCTGCATTCTTCCGAGACTTTTGTCTTCAACTTCAGAGGCTTTTGCCTTCAGTTTCCAGAGTTGTTTTCAATTTCAAAGGCTTCGTCTTCACAATTCACATCGTCTAAGGGATAAAGCAATCGTCATCAAGATTGGATTCCTATAGTTGTAATTTTCCCAGAACTCTTGTAATCTTTATTACAGTTTGTATCAATAAAGTTTTATACTTTTGTTTTTGCAAACATTTACTTCTGCAAGCGGGACAGCTTCCGTCCATTTGGAGAAGTAATCTGTGATTGTGAGTATGAAGCGATGTCCTCGGAAGGAAGGTGGAGTAATTGGACCAATGATATCCATCCCCATGCTTCGAATGGCCAGGACGCCACAGTCGGATGTAGAAATTCGGATGGTTGGTAGATGAAGTCCGCGTGGACTTGGCAGGCTTTGCACTCTCGCATAGTCTATCGCATCTGCTACCATCGTGGGCCAGTAGTAGCCCATTCGGCGAAGACGGTCTTACAATTTGGGGCCAGGCTGATGGGCCCCACAGACACCATCATGAGCTTCTCGTACGACTTCTTTGGCTTCTACGTTCGACAGACACCGAAGCAATAATCCATCATAGGATCGGCAATACAGCATTTTCGTCTCCATATCGTAGAAGAATCTGATAGAACGCCGTCTGATGGAGGTGGCTTCCTTTGGGTTCTCGGGCAGGATATCGTAGATGACGAAGTCAATGAATGGTTGTCTCCAATCCGGGGCATCGTCGATCATCTGGGCAGAATAACTCGCCACGAATTGAACGTTGTTCTTGGGGCAGACCAGTTTGTGGCCTATCACATCTACCGATTGATGAGTATGATTTGGCACTGCTAGGGAAGCGGTCAGGCCTGTTAAGGCATCGGCCTCGATATTTCGGAGTCTGGGGACATGCTCGATGAAGAACCCCTCGAACGACGAGATGATGTTGATCGCTATTTGGTGATAGGGGATCATGTCTTCGTGGCGGACTTCGTATGAGCCCCGGATCTGATTGACGATTAACTGAGAATCGCCGTATGCTTCAAGATATTCTACCCCCAGCTCTCTTACAAGTTGGAGGCCAATGACCAGAGCATTGTACTCGACCACATTGTTAGAGCAGGGTTCTGTGAGAGAATAAGCGCGGTTAATCACCAATCCGGAAGGGGAGACCAGCACCACCCCGACTTCGACGACGATGTTGCCCTTGGGTCCAGTTCTCGAAGCACCGTCGAAGAACATTCGCCATATACTATCGTGAGAGGTTGTATGCGAGTCGGCGACCTCATCTGGGATTTCTTTATATATTCTGGACGACTCCGAGCCCGAGTGGGCTGCCAAAAAGTCTGCCAGGGCTTGACCTTTGACCGCCTTTTGTGGGATGAAGATCATATGATAGGGGGACAGCAATATTGCCCATATAGCAAGGCGAGAGCTGAGTGCCCCTGGTTTAGTCATGAGGACCCTGAGAGGGTTGACTCGTGAGATCACATACATTATTTGTCCAGTGACATAGTACCGCATCTTCTGAATAGCGAACACCAGGGCGAGGCATTCCTTCTCCACAGCGGTGTATCGATGCTCTGGCCCAATCATCATTCGACTGAGGTAATATATGGCTTGCTCATGGCCTGCATCGTTGTTTTGTGCCAGCAGGGCGCCAAGGGAATGCTCCATTGCACGTACGTAGAGTAGAAATAGTTTTCCAGCAACCGGAGCCACCAGGACTGGAGGGTTTGACAAATATTCTTTGATGCTGTCAAAGGCCCGCTGACATTCTTCGTCCCATACGAATGAGACGCCTTTCTTCATGAGATGGGTGAATGGTCGACATCGCCCGGAGAGGTTGGAAATGAATCTCCTGGTGTAAGCTAGCCTCCCTTGGAGGCCTCTGAGTTCGCGAAGATTTCTCGGGGGACCCATCTCCATAATTACCTTTGTCTTCTCAGGGTCTACATGGATACCCTGGGCGGTGATGATAAAACCCAAGAACTTCCCGCTGGATACGCCCAGGAAGGACTTTGTGGGATTCATTTTCAGATTGTGCGCTCGCATCAGGTCGAATACCGTCCTCAGATCCAGCAGATGGTCTCCCTTACAGCGACTCTTGACAGCGATGTCATCAACATAGCACTCTACCGTCTTGCGTAAGTGGTCTCTGAAGATGATACTCATGGCTCTTTGATATGTGGCATCGACATTCTTCAAACCGAAAGGCATGACTGTGTAACAGTATGTGCCAATCGGCGTTCGGAATGATGTATGCTTTTCATCGTCAGGAGACATCTTGATTTGATTGTATCCCGAGAAACCATCCATGAATGACATACGTTCGAAGCTGCAAGTGTTGTCAATCATGATGTCTGTGATAGGAGGGGGAATTCATCTTTGGGGCATGTCTCGTTCAGATTGCGGAAGTCGATGCAGATTCGAATCTTCCCATTCTTCTTGAGGATGGGTACTATGTTGGCGACCCAGTCAGGATGTTGCTTCTTACGAATGAAGCCACTGGCTATTAGTTTGTTTGACTTCGGCTTCGATCGCATCCATGATGCCCGGGCGGAAGCGTCGCTGTTGTTGCTTGACTGGCTTTGCATCCGGCCGAATGTTGAGTTTGTGAAGAGCAATATCGGGATTTAACCCCGACATGTCTTCATAGCTCCAGACGAATACATCAATATATTCTTTGACAAGTTCCAGCAGCGATTCTCGCTCTTCGTCTGTTAGGCTTTTACTGACGAAGATTGGTTTTGGAGAAGATTCGCTACCAAGGTCGACCTGTATAACCTCATCTTCAGTAGGTTGTTCTCTCTGTTCGAACTGCTTTTCCCATTGCGCATCCAACTGTTGGGCCTACGGCTCTAACTCGAGGATTTCAGGAATGTCTTCATCTTTTTCATAAGCGTCGGCGAATACCATGTTGACTGACAAGACTTGTCTGAATACGTCACTGATGCTGGTATCTGAGTCAGAAGTTGGTGACCCGGTTGAATGTGAATGCCAGTCACATTCTTCATCTGAACTCTCAGGGGTCATCGTGGGTGTTACATACCCTAATCCACATCGAGTTTTGCTATAGTAGTCCCATGATTTGCCAGCCGGGATCGGTGGCTTTAAAGGTAGTCGTCGTCCGGTGCCGTAGTTCAAGCCTGGCATCGTCTCCAGATCATACCCCTGTTTCTGCATGAGATGTTTGGATTGGGGGCTATAAAGATACAGAGGCAGTCTCTCGGCATCTGATTCAAGGTCGACTTCTTCTATTGTGAAGGGATGCGGATCATCTTTCCGGCTGAAGATGATTGGATGGTACCCTCCCTCGATTATGCGGTAAGTGTCTTCCACTGGAGTAAGCTGGATTGCGGTGTACACATTTGTCACCTGTGTGTGTAGGTGAGTGCCTATACCGTGTTCCATAGCATACATTGTACAAAGCTTATTAAGCTCGAGGTAGTTCAAAGATAGCCCTTTATTGATGAAGTAAGGTATCTTTTCTCGGGGGATTACATCATCTGCGAAGGGAACATCAGTGTGGGCAGCCACATACTTGGCTAGCTCCGGTTCCTCTTCGGCTATCCCCTGTATAAATGAAGACTGAGAAGACGACCTGGGCAGCTTGATCGTCAAGTATTCAGCTGGTGGAGCAGAGCGAGGAGTTGCTGGCAGACTAGCGACCCCCAGCTTGGTACTCGATGCTGGACGGGGAGTGATTGGTTCGCTAGAAGTTCTAGACCTTGCATCGGGGTGAAGACTCTTCTTAGGAAGGCGTATCGTCATTGGCTTGTCGGAGGGATAGAGCTTCTCCGTTTGCGGCTGGCCGACTCTCGGCAGCCTGATTGTCAGTGGCTCCGTTGTGGGTCTTGGCACTTGGCCAGACCTTGGCAGCCAGATTATCATCTGCTCTTCTTGTGCCGAGAGGCTGATTGCGTCCTTACGTAGGGTGGCTGTAAAGGGTACAGACTCGCCAAGTTTACGAGCTTGGAGGTGGATTGTCAGAGGTTCTTCTGATCCTGTGGCAGTTTCGGTACGAGCTTGCACCTCTCCTTCATCAAGGTGCCTCTTTGACTTTTCGTATAGGCAGGAGTCTGAGTAGTAAGATTCGACCCCTTTGAAGGGATCGATGTCGACAAATTTCGTCCTTACGAAGCCGTGCTTGTCGACATATTTGAAGCATTGGTGTAGCGTGGAAGACACGATCATATAATCGTGTATCCAAGGGCGCCCCAAGAGGATGTTGTAAGAAGTGTCTGTATCTATGACGTAGCAGGTGACTTCTGATTGGAGATCGCCAATCTGATACTTCAGACGAATCTTCCTGATTGGGTAGCTCATGCCCGAATTGAAACCGCTGATGGCGGTGCTTGTAGGCGTCAGACGATGCATAGGGATGCGAAGATGATGTAACAGACCCTTCGAAATAATGCTTATGGAGGAGCCAAGATCGATGTGCATCCGATCCACCTTTACGTCGTCGATGTATCCAGTGTAGTATAGCGGGCGATCGTGCAGGTTGGTTTTGATGAGCATGTCCTGCGGAATGAAGACAATATTGGGCATTGCTTCCGTACAAGCGCTGTCTTGGAGATCTGCAGGCGGGTTCTCTCCCGTGAGGTTGACCTGAGCCAGGTATGCGTCGGCATTTTGGAGTACATCGCTCAAAACTGCTCGCACATCCTTTGAGAGTCTCAGAAGCTCGTATAGTGACAACTTGGCCGGTGTGTTGGCCAATTGCGCCAGGATGTCGAAGTTGTAGGGCCTCTCCAGTCCCTGTGGTGTCTCTTTTCGGAGGGATTTGTCAAAGCGAGTCTCCTTCGGCCTAGACTTATCGGTCGTCGGAGGCTGAGCCGGTCCCGGAGTGTCGGTTGTAGCGGGCTGATGATCTTCAGCCGAGTTGTCAGCCATAGGTTGGGATTGTGCCCCAGACCGAGTGATGACGGCTGTAGCTTCTTCAATATCTGTCGAAATTGTACGGCAGGATCTGACTTTTTCGCTCTTTTTCTTGCCAATAGAAGATGGTGTGGGCTGAGTCACTTCAGATACCAAGTCTGGATGGACCCACATGACCTCCCTTCGTGATATGGTGAGGGGCACTAGACCGGCAGCCTGATCTCGGGGAGGTGGAAGAATCGCAATCTCCATTGTCGCCAGAGGGATAGGGGCCACACCATCTTGAGTTTCCGTCGAAGGAAAGCTGCCGAATTGTACTGATACCATATTGGATGCCACTGTTACCTCTTCGAAATCGATGGCCAGAGCGTTCGAATCGATGAGATTTTGGATGTATCATTTTAGCTGGTAGCAGTCGTGTGTAGCATGGTGGACGTAGCGGTGGTAATGGCAGTACTTTGGATTCTCCATTTTCGCCGGCCGCGGTTCCCGTCTTGGTGGAGGGAGCTGGATTTTGTCTCCTTGTATGAGCATATCCAAGATGGGCTTGACGTGACCGTCTTCGAAGGAGTAAGTGATTTGCGGCCATTGTTTGTCTGCCGGCTTTGGCTCAGGCTTCTGTGCTGTGTCGGCCACCATAGCCTGCTTGCCCTTGTTGTCTCGATTGTTGGTGGAGCTACCCCTTTTGTTAGTATTGGCGTTGGGACGCCTGCCCTTGTCCTCTCCCTCCGAGATATGCAATCCCAGTTGGCGAGCCTTCTTCAGTCGTTCTTCGGTGCTTATGGCACTGATGATAAACGTCTTCCAGTCCTTGAATTGACTTTCGTCCATCCAGAGACTGATTGTTGGGAGCAATCTCTTTTGACAAATTTTAATCAAGGAGGAATCCGGATTTCCAGACGGCAGCTTCATTGCGGTTTGGCGAAACCGCTCAATGTAGTTCCTCATGAGCTCTTTCTCTCCTTGGACGACGTCCATGAGAGTGGACATTGTGATGTCCTGCCCTACTTCGTAGAATCTCTCCAAGAACATGCGCTTGAAACCGGCGAAGGAGTGGATGCAGTTGTCCGGCAGATTGCGATACCAGTCGAAGGCGACTCCTTCCAATGCTCCGATGAATAATCGTGTGAGGATGGCATCGTCATAGGGCAGATGGTCGATGGTGACCTCGAAGTAAGTGATGTACCGACTTGCGGAGGTCTTGCCATTATACGGGTTGATGTTGAACGGCTTATATCTTGGCGGGAATGGAACATCCCTCCAGGCAGCAGGGTACGGTTGCCGAATTCTGAGGTCTTGAGAGTTTTCTCGAGCGTGAAGCATGGCTCGGAGCTCCTGGACCTCTCTTTTCGCTTCTCGGGCTTCATCTACGGTGGTGGGGGCCGTTACTTCAGGAGGATTGTTGTCCGGATTTGGTGTCGCTGAATTCGAGTCCGTATTGACCGCGGGACCCGCGCTTATTTGGCCAGGCGTCCCTCCTTGCAGAGTTGGAAGGGACGCTTTGATCTCGTCCACAGACTTGACCAAGACAAGCAGTATGGCCTCCAGAGTGTCGATGCATTGGCGATCACTGGAACCCCCTTGGCTGCTGTCCGTCATGAATACCGTCTTTACATGAGGAGAGATGGACGGAGCAGTGGAGGAAGCGCCCTCTGAATCATACCCCTGTAGGGAGAAGTCGTCGGAATATGTGGGAATGTTCTCCTCTGGTTCGGACTCAGACGGAACAGTACCCCCAGTTTCCGAGTTTGTCTCGTCTTGGAAATTGTGGACGTCCTCGGGGACGTCGGGGTTTGCTGCATCTGATGGGAGAGTTGTTTCCCCCAGCTCGTATTCTTGGAACATCAGATTATCGTGGATGTTCTGAGGAGTGCTACCCCCAGTCCCAGCAACCTCCAGTGGTGTGGACGACGAATCTTCCACTGTAGCAGATTTCGTCTTAGAACGGGTGCCTTGGAAAACTCCGGTGGTGGGCACCCGCTTAGACGACAGTCTTTTGGTCAAAGTGGTTGAAATCTTTGGGCTAGGAGTACTGGTCTTCTTCCCTCTCCCATCGGCGGGGACTTTCTGGGCAGAGTTGCAGGAGACGACGGGAAGTGCCTCGTCTTCTGAAGACGGCTGTTGCAGTCTTTGAAAGACGGACTGCCGATCTTTTCGTACCGTCGCATTGTTGCAGCAGCAGTTGACGATGACTTGGGTGTAGTGACGTCCGTGGGAGGACTCTTTGCACCCCAATGCATCTTCTCTTTCCTTACGTTTGTGGAGGATGGCCTCACGCAAGTCAGATGGGTCTGGATCGACCACGTTTGCTCCCGGGATTTTGGAAGACTTTTGCGAACCTCTCTGCCCGTTTGTCGCCGGGGGCTGGACTCGAGTGGTTCTGTACAACTTCCCATCTGAGGCTCGCATAACGGTATGCGGGACACTCGGATGGTCAGAGATCGGATCAGCGGACCGAACTTGCCAAGCACGAGTTGCCCTAGACTTCTTCGCTCTAGTGCGTAAGGGCACATAGTAGGAAGAGTCTAAGTGATACTGGAGAGAGTCATACATGTCTTCTTGGGAGCACAAGAGATCAGGACCATAAGAGAGGCGGTCGAAGACGGAGCCGCGTGGAGTAGGCGCCATGCGGCTGTCATCAACAATCTTCATGTGGCTGGCAGACGTAGCCGCATAGGTTTTTTTTATGTGACTGGGAGTCTCAGCCGCATGAGTTTTCTTCATGCGGCTGGATGATCTGGCCGCATAGAATTTCTTCATACGGTTGGCAGATTCACCCGCATGAGCCTCCTGCATGTAGTTGGCCAATTTGGCCACAGGAGTGTTCGACTTCTTCTTGGGGAGCATAGAATCACTCTTTGTCCCTGCAAGTCCAGCATCGTAGTGCTTTCCTCTGCCGAACTTGGGGACAGCAGAGTCCTCTACGGCTCGAAGTGGAGCCGTATGAGAGTCGCCTTCGCCGTCTTGGGTAGCAGAGAGTATCCCGTCCAGAGCTTGTGGAGGGGCAAATGATTTCGGCCTCCACTCGCAGCGAGTTTTCTTTATGCGGGTTCGCTTCTGGACCGGGCCAGCACTTCCTTCAGAGAGCATTTCCTCAAACGCCTGTTGGTCGAAGCGGACGACCATCTTCTGTTGCGTGGAGCCAAGTTTGGCTCCATCCGATTGCGTCACCAACTCCTCAGCCGTGGAGAAGTTTGTCTCCAGCAGAGTCGCCATCGTGTTTGCCATGAAATATAAAAGAGCAGAACAATTATCGGAGGACTGGACTTTTACTTCATAATACAAACTCACTTGTACAAAGAAAGCCTAGGGACGAAAGCCTAGGTACAGCAATCTAAGTACAATTGTTTATTTTAGATTCTGGGGGGTGACGGTAGAGGCTCGGGAAAGCGACGATAGCTCTGCCTTACTCCTTGGACGATCAGGTACAGCCTTGGCTCTGTAGAAGAACTGCTGGGCGTTGATGAAAAAAAGCTATCTCTTCAGGCTCTCTGGCTCTCTCTGTATATCTCTGTGTATATCTCTCTCCGTCTGTCTCTTTTTTCTTCCTTTTCGCAAGGGAATGGCATCCTGCTATTTATAAGAGTGGGAGGCTTCATTAGGGTTTACAATGATTGCCCATTCTTGAAATTCGACGGCTAATGATCATTGGATATGGGTCGTTCATCGAGATTTGAGCAATAAATATGATTGCATCAAATCTTTTATGAGTAATTAATGCTGATTGACATAAATCCTCCCGATTTATCATGCCAACCTCGGATTCTTCGACACGTGTCTTTAATTGGCTTATTTGTAAATGATCTGATTTGATCCCAATATTTTATTGGGATTTGTTGAAAGATTTCGATCAATCTGATGCCACGTGCCCTACTGTCATGCCACGTGTCATAACAGCAGAAATCTGAGCCGCAGAAAAGTTGGGCCGCATGAGTATGAGTGAACAGCATGGAGATAGTCCTCATGAGCCGCATGAGGATGGTCATCGTGAGCCGCATGGGGATGGTCTTCGTGAGCCGCATGGGGCTGATCTTCGTGAGCCGCATGGGGCTATCTTCGTGAGCCGCATGGGGCTATTCTCCGTTAGCCGCATGGGGCTGATCTTCGTGAGCCGTATGGGGCTGATCTTCGTGAGCCGCATGGGGGAGCCTTCGCTTGGGCCGCATGGGGGAGTCTCCACTTGGGCCGCATACGACTGTCCACGTATCAAGGCCACATGAAGGTTTCTGACTCTCGGGGGATCGTGTCAGAGATTTTCTTCGCTTCCCAAAGAGTCCGTCATTATAAGGGAGTCATAATGATATCTTTGTGTCAGAACTGTCAGAGATGTCAGCCGTCAAGGCATTTAATACAGTAAAGGACGATCGAGAGAGCTGTTTGCGTGCCACGTGGCTCCTCTTTGAGCTGCATAGGACTTTCTTGAGCCGTATAGATCCTTGATCCGCATGGATCCTTGAGCCGCATGACTTCTCTGAGTCGCATGGGGCTCTCTGGCCGCATGGATCTTTCTTTATTATTTTCTATGCTTCTACAATCTATTACCCTCTCTACTAAGGGTCCCAATGAATTGAAGAAAAGGTTGGTGAAGGAACCGATTATGAATCTGTTAGTGGCAATGGCACCAAGAGTAGCAGCTACTCCCATGGACGTCGAAGCAGCAGGTGCCTGTGCAGATGGACGTTCAGCTTCTTGCACGTGAGTGGAGGTCTCTTTAGGTAAAGGAGCCATGGAAGAGCTAGTCGCCCCTCCCAGATGTTCCTCTACAAAATTAAACAAACACCATCAGTTGGATGTCATTAGCAACTATCGAGAAGGATCAAAAGTAAAGGCAATCTTACCATGGCTAGGACCAGTGACAATTCTGTCATCTGCTAACACAGGTTGCAACTTTGCAGAAGTAGCTTCAGACATTACTGCCTGGCTACTACCCGCTTCGGAGCCGCCCGAAAAATGTCTGCTACTGCTGACTATTGCTTCTATTGGCACTATATCCGTGCATATGGGAGGAATTGGAGAAGATTCAACTTCTGCATCGATAAAAATATAGATGTCAGCCATTTAATCTATGAAAAGAAGATTGATAATATCATTCAATACCTTTGGGATCAGCAGTAGTAATTTCCTCAGGTGCTACTTCTTCACCCATATTCTTTTCTGGAGATACATGCACATCAACATCCTCTTCTGGATTCAATATGTCATCAACAGCTTCTGGGGATACATGGACATCAACATCCTCCTCTGGATTCAGGGTATCATCAACAGCCTCTGCTGTCACTACCACATTTCTAGTTTGAGAGCATTTTTGACATTTTGGGGGTAATTTAAATTTATTAGAATTTATTTGAATCTATGGGAATTTTTAGAAATTATTTTGGAATTGTTTGAATAAGGGTTGACTAGGTTGACTTTGACTAGCTTTGACTTTGTGACCTAACCCTAGTTAAGTTGGACTTGACTAGATATGAGATCCTAGGTTAAGTTAAGTTAACCATACTCTAGTTAGGGAAACCAATTAGGAATATTGAGATTTGAATAGAAAGATTTTGACCACAAGTCATGACTTGTGATTTTCAAGTCATTGATTTATGACTAAGCCCAAAGTCCATTAGTCAAGTGCCCAAACCCTAACCCTAACATTTTTGTCTAGCCAACCTAGGGATTCCCCCACTATATAATCTCTCTTAAAATCTAGGGCTAGCCTATTCTTTAGGAATTTATTTCAAGAGAAGAAAGAGGTGAGTCTCCATGTTTAAAAACCCATAGAAAATCTATTTTAGATCCTTTTTCTCCCAAACAAGTTGCATTGGATCCTAATATTACTGTTCTTGCTGCTATTTGAGTTTTATTTCAGTTTGAGGTTGTTTGGATTGGATTGGGATATCAAGAGAGGAGCTCACAAAGGGGGATTTTTTTTGAAAGTTCATCCATAGGTAACTTTCTCATTTCTTCATGAAACTTTGATTTCTTTTCATGATTAGGAAGCCCTAGGGGTGCCCTAAGTGTCTGCATTGGTGTCGTGTCGGGTTTTGTAAGTTTCGTGTCCATTTGGACACGTATCAGAGGTAGTGCCTAGGTGTTTGTCGAAATGCCACTGAGGGCATTTCGATTTCGTTTGTGCAAAGTTTTTAAATAGAAAATTAGGTTTTACTGTTGTTTGTGCATTTCTATTCTTCTGTGGTGATTATTGTGTCGGCTTGTGTCATTTTTGACGCGTGGACACGCGCGCACGCACGCTCGGGATTGGATCCCCTGCTGTTCGGGGGGTCTGGAGGACACGACACACAACTAGGACACGTGAAACTTGACACGAGCCATGGGGCACTGACTGACACGCCACGTGTCAAGTCTTACGTGCCCACGTGGCATGTCGGAAGAGAAATCTCCGTCGCACGGGGATTTCCTGACACTGCGCACAGTTTTGTTTACTCACTGATACGGCCCTCGTATCCGACACAGATACGACTTGGACACGAGCTAGCTAGCCTATTGGGTAGCCCTATAGGTGGTCTACCGAGGTTGGTGTGCACGAGCCCTAGGATGGACTGTGTAGTGTGCACGACACGCGTGCACACGTGCACGAAGTGCGCTGAAACAGTGCATGTGTGCACTGTTTCGTGTCCTGAGCTATTTGGACACGTTTGTGTCCTTTTGTTTGGACACAAACACCCTGTATGACACCTATACATTGTATGTTTCCATTACCAACCTTTTATTTATTATTTTAATATGTTTTTCAATGGGTTTTGTCAAGTTAGCAATTTCTGAAAATTATGTTCAGTATCCAGTTTTGTTCCAGTTTTCGAACATGGAATTTTCTACCTATTTTAATCCACTTAATGCTGTTAAATGTTTGGTTATAGTTCCTAGATTTGTTCTCCTATAGTTGATCTTCATGTGTGTCAAGTTTGAGTGGTTTTTGTTGAGTAATGAATTATATATGGAGACTTGAGGGTTGGATAAAAAAACTGAAATTGTATTAATACTAAAACTGAGATTTCAAGTAGTAATTTAAACTGGAAATGGTGTACTATTTAGACTGATTTTTGAAGTTCTTTATGAACTATGAATGTTTTCCTATATTGTATTAATCTGTGAATAGGTTTCAATATCTGAAATTTAGGACTTGACAGTCCACAGTTCTCAGTTTGTGTATTGGCTTTGAATGGGGAATGTTTGAACTGTAGGGTGTTGGACTGTTTAGGATATAACTGGAAATCCATGTTTCATTGAAATCTGAGATTTAGTATAGACTAAAACCTGAGATTAACACCATCCACACACATGCAAACTGAACCTAAGACACTCATGTATACACATATATGTTAACACACTTTTGCAAAAAATCTGAGAATAGGTTCTGAAATCTGAGGTTTTCTTCTGTGGTTTTAAAACCTGAGATTGATGTGAAGTCTCACTTTGCTTTGGGTGTTGTTTTGGAGTGAGATTTGGGGCTGAACCATGGAGTATTGAATTGGTTTCCCTCATTTTTCCTCACTGAACACTGTCTCACAGTAACACTCACTCTCACTCATTTCATATACACATCACACACACACTCACATGCTCTCTCTCTCTCTCTATATATATATGTAAGTAATGTATGCATGTAATAGATTATATGTATATATAGTATATTGAGCCTAGGTATATATATAATATATATGTGAATATGTGATGTTCCTAATGTACTGTATTATAGACTATATATTTAAATCAATAGGTGTAATGATGAATGATGTTAGACTTATTGAATGTATTCTAGTTATAGCTAGTAGCTATGTTGTGATATAGCTAGTATAGGCTTGCATAGCCTTGTAAGGGTTTGTGCTAGCTAGTGTAGGTTAGTTTAGACTAGTATAGACTAGTTTGGCCTAATTTAAACTTGGTTGACCTAGTTTGACTTCTGGGGTTGACCAGAGTTGACCAAGAGTTGACTTTGGCCTAGATTGACCTAGAATCATGTAGAATGCATAGTAGGACTTCATTGTACCATTTTGGACTTGTTGTGACTTGTGCTGTTCTGATTAGGAGCCAGACACTACTCCTCGGACAGTACTTTCATATTTGACACTCAGATACCAGGCGAGTACATTCTCTGATCATTTCATATCCTGTTTAGAATTATTTCCTGCATTAAATTACTTTACTTGATACTTTCACGTTGGTCACACGGATTAGTACTATATGGATCCCTTCTTGAGATGTTATCCCTTCAGGGAGCATCGGGTACTCTATGTTCTGTGCGTTTCACTTACATGGCGTATCACTATGCTTCTTTGGTTCTTTGATCACTTGTGACATATACTCTTATGATCACAGAGTCTTCTTTGAATCCTTATCCCATTTATTGGGTTTTCTAGAATCCCCATTTATGGGACTATTATGTACCACCCTTAGGGGGCCGTTACATAGAATCATAACATAACCTGGTTGGATCCTTGTGTATTAATTGGGGGTACGGGGGAGTAGAAGTATACATGTGAATAATATCCAAGTAGTGTAGCATCAGAATCCTTCCATAGTGTAGCATCAGAATCATCCTATGCCATTTATATGTCTATATTATACTCTGACTCACTAGCCACTGTTAGTTCTTTACTTATAGTAGATATTTCTATTACAGTTCTCTCTCTCTGTTTACATACTGCACTTCTTTCAGTACTTGTATCTTACTTTACTGCATGATTATATTTTCTAACCTGCTATAAACTGTTGAGATGTACTGTACTCACTCCTGTCCTGACTGGACCTGTTGAAAATATTACAGAGGACGAGGAGGAGGCTTGCCTGGACACTTTCTACGGGGCAGCCTTAGATGACACTTACGAGCTGGACCCTCAGGAGGACCCAGCTCTAGCTGAGGATATCACCCCCATTGCCTAGACTAGTTTAGTTAGGCTTATCTTACTTTATGCAGTCTTGAGACATGTTTAGCTAGACTTTATTCTGAGTTCTGAGTTGTATATATTCTTTCATTCTGTATCTGAGACCATATACTTCTGGATTCTTGCTGGGATTATCTTAGACTACTTTATCATCTATTTTTCCTTGAGTTCTATATCATATCGTGCTATCTCTTCCTTAGTTGTGATTGAGTTCATTTACTGCTATGTCACCCCCATTCGGAGAGTATAAACTGTTTAGAGATATACTGCTAGATGTTGTGACCTAGGACAGCGTTCTACCGCCGATACTACGGCGTAGGCTGGACGTACCCACGTCTCGTGCCCTTACTCTAGGGTGCGGGTCGTGACACGTTTTTAGTAGTGGCCCATGCAGGTCCAGATTAGAAGTGTAGTGGTATTCGAATTAGAGTATCACTACAGCCTGCAGTAGGATATAGGACATTAATTTTTAAGGTACTCGATCATATTAGGAAAAATTCTTTTATTGCCATCTAAATCCTTATTGTCAGCTGATCCTTTTGAATTTTAATTGTCCGCCTTTGTTATATCGCTTCTTTCTCAGAAATTGATACTCTTGTTTGGTCTATCTTCAGGATGGTAGAGACTCGTCAGCAGCGTACCATTCATGGAGATGCTATAGAGGGATCTGCTACCTCTCAGCCAGTTCAGCAGAGACAGGAGACTGCAGCTCTTGCCACCTCTGTTCGTATTGAGGCTCCAGCAGCAGCAGGGGGTATGCCTCCACCGGCTTGGAGGCAGGACCCAGTCATCGCAGAGGAGCCCTTCGAGCAGCAGCCACCTGCAGGGACAGTTGACGCCGTTCAGCTGTTAGCTTTCTTTCGGCAGTACATGGAGGGTCAGCAGACCCAGCAGCAGAGGCACACGGCAGAGCTCACTCGAGGCATTGAGCTGGCAGTGACTGCAGTGGAGAGAGTCATAGCTCAGCCAGCGACAGCCCCGCAGCCGCACCAGCCACGGGAGAAGGGTATCCAAGATTTCTAGAAGATGCACCCTAGAGACTTCCGGGGGACAGAGGGGATCTTGTATGCCGATGAGTGGATCGAGCATATGGAGGAGATTTTCAGATTGGCTGAGATCTCGACGAGGCTCCAGATAGAGGCAGCGGCCAGTATGATGCAGGATCTGGCCCGTACTTGGTACCAGACCGACCGGAGGGTCGGCACAGCAGGACAGACTTGGGCAGCATTCAAGAAGCTGTTCAAGGAGAAGTTCTTTCCAGATGCAGCGCTGGGAGCCCTCGAGACCCAGTTCGAGGCCCTAGTCCAGGGGAGCCAGTCCGTGGAGGAGTACGCAGGAGAGTTCTGCCGCCTGAGCAGATTTATAGAGGACTTGTCAGAGACGACGAAGGCTCGGAGGTTCCGGAAGGGCTTGGTAAAGGAGGTCAAGTCCTATACCAAAAATGCCCGCAGTGCTACATTTGAGGAGATCCTGGTGGATGCACTAGCTGCAGAGGATGATCTTGAGCTTAGGCTCAAGAGGGGGCGAGACCCAGTTGGGGGCAGCAGCAGAAGCGGAGGCCAGGCCAAGAGGCCCCACTTTCAGTTCCAGCAGCCGAGGCAGTTCCAGCCGCAGCCGATTCAGCAGAGGCCAGTTCACCAGCAGCAGCAGCCGAGGCAGCACCAGCAGGGCCAGAGGCAGGTTATCACTTGTGCCTACTGCAAGAAGCCCGCGCATGTCGCCAATGAGTGCCAGAAGAGGCTAGGCCAGTGCTTAGTGTGTGGTTCAGTAGACCACCAGATGAGGAAGTGCCGTATGGGACGAGCAGCTCTGGAAGGTAGAGTCAGAGCTCCAGCAGGCCAGCAGAGGGGACCAGTCCTACCGACGCAGTGGCAGAGGTTTGTCCAGCACCAGCAGCAGGCCAGGGGAGGCCAGCAGGGGCAAGCTTTCGCCATGGCAGCAGAGGATGCAGAGGCGATAGGAGAGCTGATTGCAGGTTCGATCATTCTTGACTCCAGTCCAGCTTTTGTATTATTCGATTCCGGTGCTTCGCATAGCTTCATATCAGTATCTTTTGCGATTAGACACGGTATCATAGCTGAATCGTTGCCTAGGACTTACAAGATCATGACCGGGGGTGGCATTATCCTCGTGAGTGATGTTTGTAAGGGTCGAAGAGTAGTTTTGGGAGGCCGTGAGTTGGAGGTGAGCCTGCTCGTAATGCCATTGCCGAACTACGATATAGTACTAGGCATGGATTGGTTGAGCAGGCACCACGCCAGCATTGATTGCAGAGGGGGTAGTATCACGCCCCAGAACCAGAATACTGGAGAGCGGAGGCAGACATAGCCAGCTACGTATAATGAAATGGAATCCACGTCACTATACGGTCACGGCTGTCTAGATATATGAGGGTTTAACTACAATCCATCAGTCTCCTATGGTCAAGAACAAGCCTATTGTCTCAATCACAAGCAAGTAGTAGCAGTCACAAGATATTAGAGCATCAATATACAATAGTAAGGCGTCCCATACATTACATATTGGATGATCATGAAGCTAGTCATACAAAATGTCAGGACTAGCAAGAGTTTTAGTCAATACATGATCAACCCTAGGATTTATCAATCATGTTACAGTCCGTAGGCAGACAGTAAATAAAGGTACAATACGAGCTAACACGTGCTCGCCGGCTAAACGCCTCAAAAGAATAATTTTACAAATAGAGTGGGAGGACAAAAGAAACCCACTCGTTGCCCGGGTTACGCCTGGTGGTCACCATCGGGCTGGAAGACAGTAGGTAGATCCTCTGGTGCTGCTCTGATATCTGGCCACACAAAACCAGCTGGGTCAGACCCCAGAAAGAGCAAGTGCCACAAAGAAGGCTTCACTTAGGAACTAAAACCAGCATATCACAAATAAATAGTTAAGGTAATTAAAAGATACTGATAATAACTGAGATAACAATAATATATTGAGCACGGAGAAATCATTCAAGTAGCCAGACCGCAACCCTTAAACCAAACAAGGACCGGGGTTGCAATCCTTCGCCTGAATAGAAACCCGCCTCAATTACTATTGATAAGGTAATAAGACAATAAACGAAGAGAGGACACAGAACTGCTCCGGAAGCCAGGTTACAACCCTTAAACCAAACAAGGACCGGGGTTGTAACCCTTCGCCTGAACAGAACTGGACCCCTGATCTTTATTGTTAAGGCCAGTATAAATAATCATGGTATTGAAGTAAAGGTAAAACATGACGAGCATGACAGGGGGTTACAATAAGACAATAAACGAAGAGAGGACACAGAACTGCTCCGGGAGCCAGGTTACAACCCTTAAACCAAACAAGGACCGGGGTTGTAACCCTTCGCCTGAACAGAACTGGACCCCTGATCTTTATTGTTAAGGCGGGCACAATAAGCAGGACGATATATGATAAGATAACCATAGAACTATTCAGATAGCCAAGTTACAACCCTTAAACCAAACAAGGACCGGGGTTGTAACCCTTCATCTGAACAGAACTTGGTATCCCATCATTTATCGATACAAGAAATCATGTCCTGATACAATCTTGTACAGGATCAGGATAAGACTAAGCTGGAATAAACTACATCCAATCAATCACGGCCAATCAAGAGTACGGCTTGATACTTTTAACTAACTAGGGTTATCACAGGTCTAGTTACTAGCAAGATGCAATGAGATTATCCCAACAGCCACAAGCCCTGTAGACTATCCGGTTACCCAGGTCGAATGTCCATTTAGGAAGAATGCAACACATGACTGTGTGCTGGAAAAGTGCCCTACTCGTCGGTAGGCTACAAGTCCACTGAATGCGCCCAGATAACGGGATTGCCTGTAGCTGGGAATCTCTTCATGACTACTGAATCATTCTAGTTAATTAGCCTTAGTCAATTTCAGTAGGTACCCCTGACCGTGGTACTCAGGGATCCCCATCCTAGACATGATGCAAGACAGTACTAGTTTATTACAAACACAATCGCCCACGGTGTCCAGGTATTTCATACTTGTCATGTCAGGCTAGCTGTCGTATCAGCATGCCGAGATATATCATGTCAGTTTACTTGTCAAGAGTGCGCCACAGCGGGCCACTATCGTGTTCCATTCTTACAATATTACGAATGAGAGAAACTTGCATAAAATAACTAGAGACATATTCTTGCTGCTAAGGAAAAGATCTACAACTTTCACGTTGGGAGTTGGGAGAAATTCGAGCAATAATTCAGTCAATTAGGACATATAACAGTTAGTAATAGGCAAAATATGCATTATGCGGCCTATTCTGCGACATGCATGCAACTGCGACACCATATGCGCCTACTGCGACATGATATGCGCCTATCGCGACATGCGCCTCATGTGGCTCAACTGCGACATGATATGCGCCTACCGCGACATGCGCCTCATGTGGCTCAACTGCGACATGATATGTGCCTACCGCGACATGATATGCGCCTATCGCGACATGCGCCTCATGTGGCTCAACTGCGACATGATATGCGCCTACCGCGACATGCGCCTCATTGCAACATGCACCTTCTGCGACATGCGCCTTCTGCGACATGAGATGCGGCTACAGCGACATGCGCTTCATTGCAACATGCGCCTTCTGCGACATGCACCTTCTGCGACATGGGATGCGGCTACCGCGACATGCGCTTCATTGCAACATGCGCCTTCTGCGACATGCGCCTTCTGCGACATGAGATGCGGCTACCGCGACATGCGCTTCATTGCAACATGCGCCTTCTGCGACATGCGCCTTCTGCGACATGGGATGCGGCTACCGCGACATGCGCTTCATTGCAACATGCGCCTTCTGCGACATGCGCCTTCTGCGACATGCTGATTATGCTGCAGATGAACCTAGAAATGACCAGAAATGGTTTTGGCCATAACTTCCTCATCTGAAGCCGAAATCAAGTGAAACAAAAGCCAAAACTGTATGAAATTGAATTCTCTACAACATAGAAACACTAGTTTTCGAAAATAACCAAGTTTTAAAGATCAAAACCAAGAAAAACCGAAAAGTTTACAAACTTAGATCTACAAGAATCCATCCATCAAATCCAAAAATGTCAAGTTCTAAAGAGGCTTAGAATCAAGTAAGGAAGAGAATGGAACAATAAAACTTGAGATCCATCATGAAGCAAGTTTGCACTTGCCTAAGCTTTCTCTCTCTCTCTCTCTCCTTCCTGGTAGGTGTAGAAGTAAATGTGGAGAAGAAGAAGAATAATGAAGAGAGAGAAAGAGGAGGGGTTAATAAATGGGGATGGTGGTGGTAGGTAGGGGTTTTCTTTTGGTTCATGATGAACCCAAAAGCAAACCAAACCAAGCTAAGCCGAACCAAGCTATGCCATATCCAATGATATGCCAAAATAACCATGCAGAAAAATATGCAATACGAGTCAAGAATACGTACACGTATACCAAGATACGTAATACGAACAACAGGCATTACAACTCTACCCACCTTAAAAGAATTCCGTCCTCGAAATTTAATCAAGAGGCTAGAATTGCAAGGACAAGCTATATTAATCGTAAGCTATAACAAGCAGTCTATCATGCAGTCATTTATTCAAGCAAGGAATTGAAAGCATAAGGCATAAGGAAGACATTATACCTTACGAGTCAAACAGGTCGGGATATCGCGATCGGATATCATCCTCACGCTCCCACGTCGACTCACCCAAAGAGTGATGACCCCAAGCAACTCGGACTAACTTGATAGTCTTGTTCTTGAGTGTCTTCTCTCTTCGGTCCAATATAGACACGGGCCTCTCCTCATACGAAAGGTTGGTACCAACAACCAATTCCGAATGATCCAGGATGTGGCTCGGGTCCGGGATATACCGTCGCAGTTGGGATACATGGAATACGTCATGCACCTCACGTAGCGACGGTGGAAGAGCGAGACGATAGGATACATCACCTACTCGCTCCAGAATATCGAACGGCCCTATATACCTAGGACTAAGCTTTCCCCGCACGCCGAAACGAATGACGCCGCGGTTAGGCGAAATCCTCAGGAATACATGGTCGCCGACAGAAAACTCAAGAGGATGCCGATGAGAATCGGCCCAATGACGCTGGCGATCTTGGGCAACTCGAAGATGATCTCTGACTTTTCTGACCACTTCAACGGTCTGAGCAATCATTTCCGGACCAAGCATCTGCCTCTCTCCAACATCATCCCAGGCTAGCGGGGATCGACACTTCCTACCATACAGTGCCTCGAACGGTGCCATCTGGATACTAGCTTGGAAACTGTTGTTGTACGAGAACTCCACCAGGTGCACATGATCTTCCCACGAACCACCAAAGTCGAGTGTACATGACCGTAACATATCTTCAAGAGTCTGGATCGTGCGTTCTGACTGGCCATCAGTCTGCGGATGATAAGCGGAGCTGAACTGGAGGCGAGTTCCCAAACTCTCTTGCAGGCTACGCCAAAAGTGTGACGTAAACCTGGAATCTCTGTCCGAGGTGATACTGACTGGTACACCGTGCAACCTGACAATCTGCCGGAGATACATCTCCGCTAGCTGAGCCGTCGACTGACCAACTCTGAACGGGAGAAAGTGAGCCACCTTCGTGAGCCTGTCTATGACAACCCAAATAGCGTCTCTGCCCGCCGGGGATCTAGGCAATCCAGTCACAAAGTCTATGGTTACATACTCCCATTTCCACTCGGGATTCGTCAATGGTTGAAGTAGTCCAGCTGGTCTCTGATGTTCAGCCTTAACTTGTTGACAGACTAAACAACGAGAGACAAACCGGGCTATCTCCCTCTTCATGCCATTTCACCAAAAGTGCTGGCGGATATCACGGTACATCTTCGTGCCACCAGGATGAATGGAATACTACGAACTGTGGGCCTCTGCCATGATCTCCTGTCTGATATCTCCACTGGGTACACAAAGACGCTTACCATGTCGAAGTGTACCGTCTTCATGGATACATAACTCTGGTCTTCGTCTTGCCTCACACTCTGCTCTGAGACGCTGAAGCTTGGAATCTGCTGACTGCGCCATCCGGATCCTCTCGACTATAGTGGACTGGACTTGCATGCTGGCCATCAATGCCATACTGGAAGGGAGGACAACTTCTATACCCATCTTCTAAAGATCGGCCAATAGCTCTGGTTGCGCTGTCAGGAAATAAACTCCTGCCCTCCTGCTCAATGCATCTGCAACGACGTTGGCCTTCCCTGGGTGATACTGCAAGTTGACATCATAATCCACAAGCAGCTCCAGCCATCTCCTCTGACGCATGTTGAGATCCTTCTGGATGAAAACATACTTCAGGCTCTTGTGGTCGGTGAAAATTTCCACCCTATCTCCGTATAGGTAGTGCCTCCACAACTTAAGTGCAAACACTACTGCTGCCAGCTCCAAGTCATGGGTTGGATAATTCCTCTCATGATCACGAAGTTGTCGTGACGCATAAGCTATTACCTTTCCATGCTGCATCAGAACACATCCCAAACCTCTGCCTGAAGCATCACAGTATACTGAAAATCCTCCGGTCCCATCTGGAAGCGTGAGAATAGGAGCCGTCATCAAGCCTCGCTTCAACTTCTCAAAAGAATCCTGACATTCTGCTGTCCAAGCAAACTGCACATCCTTGCGGGTTAACTGGGTCAATGGCGCTGAAATCCGAGCAAAGTCTGAAACAAATCGTCGGTAGTAGCCGGCCAACCCAAGAAAACTGTAAACTTCTGCAACTGTGCTGGGCACTGGCCACGACTCAATAGCCACGATCTTCTGGGGATCCACTTCTACTCCTCCTCGGGTGATGATATGGCCCAAGTACGAAATGCGATCGAGCCAGAACTCGTATTTACTAAACTTGGCATACAACTGGTGCTCTCTGAGAATCTGGAGGACAATTCTGAGATGATGCTCATGCTCCGCCTCACTCTTACTGTAGACCAAGATGTCATCTAGGAACACAATCACGAACTGATCCAAATAAGGCATGAAGATACGATTCATGAGGTCCATGAATACTGCCGGCGTATTGGTTGCTCCAAATGGCATCACAAGGAACTCCCAATGCCCATATCTCGATCTGAACGCTGTCTTCGGGATGTCCTACTCTCTGACTCTGATCTGATGCTATCCTGACTGTAAGTCGATCTTCGAGAATACTGCTGCCCCCTTGAGTTGATCAAACAAGTCATCTATCCTCGGAAGAGGGTATCTGTTCTTGATTGTCACTGAGTTCAAGGTACGATAATCAACACACAATCTGGACGTACCATCCTTCTTTTTCACAAGAAGCATCGGGGCTCCCCAAGGCGATCCACTAGCACGAATGAATCCCTTGGTTCTGAGTTCTTCAATCATCTTGTACAATATCTCTAGCTCTGATGGCGCCATCCTGTAGACTCTCACTGACACTGGAGCTGTCCCGGGAATCAAGTCGATGGTAAACTCGATCTCTCGCTCTGGAGGCATCCCTGGAAGCTCTTCTGGGAAAACATCTGGAAACTCTTCGACTATCCGAGGTAACTGTACTACTGCCACTGCCATCCGCAACACTGGAGGAGAAGGTTCAACTTCGCCTCGGGAAAAGGAAAACTCTGGCTCGCCTGGAATGCTAAAAATAACTCTGCCAATGTGGCAGTCTATCCTAGCATACTGGTCCCTCAACCAATCCATCCCTAAGACCACATCATAATCGGCCATCGGGAACTCTATCAATCTAGTGGGGAATTCTCTACCGCTAACTACGATCCGACACGAGGAAAATACTCTATCTACTCCCACAAGTCCGTTACCAGTAAGTATATTGAGCCTTACTGATAATGACTCGGGCTCCAGTCCTACCCGTGTCGCAAATCGTGCAGACATAAATGAATACGAGGCACCATAATCAAATAATGCTGAAGCTGGAAAGGTATTGACGAGAATAGTACCTGCCACCACCTCATCTGGTGCTATTCCTTCTTCTCCCATGGTCAAAGCCAGCACTTGACCATGTCCTCTGGGTGCGGGTCCCCTCTGCTGAAAATTCCTCTGTCTGCTCTGGATCAGGGCTTGGGCTTGGGCATACTGTTGCGGTCTCTGCTGCTGGAATGCCTGGGCCTGCGTCGGCAATGGCCTCGGGAACGGGTACTGCAGCTGCTGCTGCTGGACTGGTGCTGGTCCTCTAACTGAAGGACTAGAGAAAGCGGATGAACTCCCCCTGTTTGGGCAGTTCCCAACCCTGTGGTCCGGGGCACCACAAACCAAGCACAAACCCTGTGCTCTACGACATTCTGATACCACATGCCCTGGCTTCCCGCAGTGTGAACATCCCACTACAGAAGACTGCTTCTGCTTCTGCTGCTGAGGGTGCGTCGGGGTGGAATGCTGAACCGACGTCACTGAAGCTGCCCGCCTCGGAGCTCCAATGGTCAAAGCCCTGGCTGCCGGGGCTGGTGCTGAAGACTGATTCATCTGGCCGTGAGATCGCTTCCGACCTCCGGTCCTATCCACAATCCTCTGGGATGTATACTCATGCCTCCGGGCTGCTCTCAACACTGCATCAAAAGTCTGATGTTCAAACTGCTCCACCGCCAATAAAATCTCTAGGTGGAGCCCCTGCTGGAATCGTTGGGCTCTATCGAACTCGGTCGCCACCAAGGTGGGAGCAAACCGACTAAGCCTGGAGAACTCGGCCGCATATCCATCGACCGTCCTGTCCATCTGCTTCAGATTGGTGAACCTCGTCTGTAGATCATACCGAGCTACAGTATCAAAATACTTGGTCTGGAATCTCTCCCTGAATACTGTCCATGAAATAGGGGCCACTAATCCATCGGCCTGCGCTGCCCACCAGCTGCGGGCAAGATCTAGTAACTGCAGGCGCACTACGGCCACCTTCTCATTCTCTGGAGTCCTGGCTGCTTCTAGAATCATCTCTGTGTCCTGAAGCCATGCATCTGCAGCAATCGCATCTTCACTGCCGTCGAAGAAGGGAGGGTTCAAGCGCTTGAAGCTGTTGGCCGCGCTATTACCCTGATGACCTCCTCTGGTCAAGGCATCTGCCACCGCCTGGTGTAAGGCATCTCCGCGACGATCCTGGGAAGCTAATAGGGACCTGATGAGACCCACCAAAGTGCCATCATCATGCTCTGCTGGCTGGATGGGCTGAACTGGTGGTTCTCCTTCGGTGGGCACGACTCTCGAGGCTGCTCCTGAATGCTGGGCTTGATCTCCAGGTTACTGCTGGTCCACGGGAGGTGCTCCGTCTTGCTGATCGGCAGGTCCAGGAACAATGCCGCTGAAGAAGACGATATAGGACACAATAAGGAAGGACCAGGACAGATCAACGATACAAGTATGTGATCAGGTCAAGATTTTCAGGGATCAAGAGGATACGAGTAGAGATCAAGGGCGAGTACTGATTGAGACATCTATTCGGTAATCCCTCACATATCTTGATTTACAAGACCTGCATGGGCCACCACTAAAACCATGTCACGCCCCAGAACCAGAATACTGGAGAGCGGGGGCAGACATAGCCAGCTACGTATAATGAAATGGAATCCACGTCACTATACGGTCACGGCTGTCTAGATATATGAGGGTTTAACTACAATCCATCAGTCTCCTATGGTCAAGAACAAGCCTATTGTCTCAATCACAAGCAAGTAGTAGCAGTCACAAGATATTAGAGCATCAATATACAATAGTAAGGCGTCCCATACATTACATATTGGATGATCATGAAGCTAGTCGTACAAAATGTCAGGACTAGCAAGAGTTTTAGTCAATACATGATCAACCCTAGGATTTGTCAATCATGTTACAGCCCGTAGGCAGACAGTAAATAAAGGTGCAATACGAGCTAACACGTGCTCGCCGGCTAAATGCCTCAAAAGAATAATTTTACAAATAGAGTGGGAGGACAAAAGAAACCCACTCGTTGCCCTGGTTACGCCTGGTGGTCACCATCGGGCTGGAAGACAGTAGGTAGATCCTCTGGTGCTGCTCCGATATCTGGCCACACAAAACCAGCTGGGTCAGACCCCAGAAAGAGCAAGTGCCACAAAGGAGGCTTCACTTAGGAACTAAAACCAGCATATCACAAATAAATAGTTAAGGTAATTAAAAGATACTGATAATAACTGAGATAACAATAATATATTGAGCACGGAGAAACCATTCAAGTAGCCAGACCGCAACCCTTAAACCAAACAAGGACCGGGGTTGCAATCCTTCGCCTGAATAGAAACCCGCCTCAATTACTATTGATAAGGTAATAAGACAATAAACGAAGAGAGGACACAGAACTGCTCCGGAAGCCAGGTTACAACCCTTAAACCAAACAAGGACCGGGGTTGTAACCCTTCGCCTGAACAGAACTGGACCCCTGATCTTTATTGTTAAGGCCAGTATAAATAATCATGGTATTGAAGTAAAGGTAAAACATGACGAGCATGACAGGGGGTTACAATAAGACAATAAACGAAGAGAGGACACAGAACTGCTCCGGGAGCCAGGTTACAACCCTTAAACCAAACAAGGACCGGGATTGTAACCCTTCGCCTGAACAGAACTGGACCCCTGATCTTTATTGTTAAGGCGGGCACAATAAGCAGGACGATATATGATAAGATAACCATAGAACTATTCAGATAGCCAAGTTACAACCCTTAAACCAAACAAGGACCGGGGTTGTAATCCTTCATCTGAACAGAACTTGGTATCCCATTATTTATCGATACAAGAAATCATGTCCTGATACAATCTTGTACAGGATCAGGATAAGACTAAGCTGGAATAAACTACATCCAATCAATCACGGCCAATCAAGAGTACAGCTTGATACTTTTAACTAACTAGGGTTATCACAGGCCTAGTTACTAGCAAGATGCAATGAGATTATCCCAACAGCCACAAGCCCTGCAGACTATCCGGTTACCCAGGTCGAATGTCCATTTAGGAAGAATGCAACACATGACTGTGTGCTGGAAATGTGCCCTACTCGTCGGTAGGCTACAAGTCCACTGAATGCGCCCAGATAACGGGATTGCCTGTAGCTGGGAATCTCTTCATGACTACTGAATCATTCTAGTTAATTAGCCTTAGTCAATTTCAGTAGGTACCCCTGACCGTGGTACTCAGGGATCCCCATCCTAGACATGATGCAAGACAGTACTAGTTTATTACAAACACAATCGCCCACGGTGTCCAGGTATTTCATACTTGTCATGTCAGGCTAGCTGTCGTATCAGCATGTCGAGATATATCATGTCAGTTTACTTATCAAGAGTGTGCCACAGCGGGCCACTATCGTGTTCCATTCTTACAATATTACGAATGAGAGAAACTTGCATAAAATAACTAGAGACATATTCTTGCTGCTAAGGAAAAGATCTACAACTTTCAAGTTGGGAGTTGGAAGAAATTCGAGCAATAATTCAGTCAATTAGGACATATAACAGTTAGTAATAGTCAAAATATGCATTATGCGGCCTATTCTGCGACATGCATGCAACTGCGACACCATATGCGCCTACTGCGACATGATATGTGCCTATCGCGACATGCGCCTCATGTGGCTCAACTGCGACATGATATGCGCCTACCGCGACATGCACCTCATGTGGCTCAACTGCGACATAATATGTGCCTACCATGACATGATATGCGCCTATCGCGACATACGCCTCATGTGGCTCATCTGCGACATGATATGCGCCTACCGCGACATGCGCCTCATTGCAACATGCACCTTCTGCGACATGCGCCTTCTGCGACATGAGATGCGGCTACCGCGACATGTGCTTCATTGCAACATGCGCCTTCTGCGACATGCACCTTCTGCGACATGGGATGCGGCTACCGCGACATGCGCTTCATTGCAACATGCGCCTTCTGCGACATGCGCCTTCTGCGACATGAGATGCGGCTACCGCGACATGCGCTTCATTGCAACATGCGCCTTCTGCGACATGCACCTTCTGCGACATAGGATGCGGCTACCGCGACATGCGCCTTCTGCGACATGCTGATTATGCTGCAGATGAACCTAGAAATGACCAGAAATGGTTTTGACCATAACTTCCTCATCCGAAGCCGAAATCAAGTGAAACAAAAGCCAAAACTGCATGAAATTGAATTCTCTACAACATAGAAACACTAGTTTTCGAAAATAACCAAGTTTTAAAGATCAAAACCAAGAAAAACCGAAAAGTTTACAAACTTAGATCTACAAGAATCCATCCATCAAATCCAAAAATGTCAAGTTCTAAAGAGGCTTAGAATCAAGTAAGGAAGAGAATGGAACAATAAAACTTGAGATCCATCATGAAGCAAGTTTGCACTTGCCTAAGCTCTCTCTCTCTCTCTCTCTCCTTCCTGGTAGGTGTAGAAGTAAATGTGGAGAAGAAGAAGAATAATGAAGAGAGAGGAAAGAGGAGGGGTTAATAAATAGGGATGGTGGTGGTAGGTAGGGGTTTTCTTTTGGTTCATGATGAACCCAAAAGCAAACCAAACCAAGCTAAGCCGAACCAAGCTATGCCATATCCAATGATATGCCAAAATAACCATGCAAGAAAATACGCAATACGAGTCAAGAATACGTACACGTATACCAAGATACGTAATACGAACAACAGGCATTACAGGTAGAGTTCTCTTCAGAGCGCCGGGGGAGCCAGAGTTTGAGTACTCCAGACATCAGGCCGAGCAGAGCAGCGGAGTCTTCTGTGGAGTCTCGGTCGAGGAGCAGACGATTCCATACCCCTTGATAGCAGATTATATGGATGTTTTCCCAGAGGAGTTACCGGGATTGCCACCAGACAGAGACATAGAGTTCTCGATAGACTTGGTTCCAGGAGCGGAACCCATCTCTCAGCATGTCTATCGGGTGAACAACAGCGAGCTGGTGGAGCTGAAGAAGCAGGTGGATGAGCTACAGGACAAGGGCTTCATTCGCTCGAGTTCGTCGCCATGGGGTGCACCAGTATTGTTTGTGCCGAAGAAGGATGGGTCGGTACGGATGTGTATTAACTATAGGGCACTCAACAACCTCACGATCAAGAACAAATACCCACTGCCGCGGATCGACGATCTATTTGACCAGTTGAGCGGAGCTCGGGTATTTTCCAAGATTGATCTGAGGTTGGAATATCACCAGGTGAAGGTGAAGGGGGAGGATATTCCCAAGGCCGCTTTCAGGATGCGGTACGGGCAGTTTGAGTTTTTGGTTATGCCGTTTGGGCTAACCAATGCACCAGTAGTGTTTATGAACCTTATGAATAAGGTGTTCCACCAGTATCTGGATCAGTTTATGGTAGTGTTCATTAACGATATCTTGGTATATTCCAAGACTGAGGAGGAGCACGAGGAGCATTTGAGGATCGTACTGGAGACTCTCAGGAAGGAGCAGCTTTACGGGAAGCTCTCCAAGTGTGAGTTCTTCTTAGACCGGGTGGACTTCTTAGGGCATGTAGTGACTGGAGATGGTATCTCAGTTGACCCCAAGAAGATTGTAGCAGTTGAGGCATGGGCAGCGCCGACTTCAGTTGCAGAGATCAGGAGTTTCCTGGGGCTGGCAGGATATTATCGAAGATTTGTGCAGGATTTCTCTCGGGTTGCAGAGCCGTTGACTCGGTTGACCCAAAAGGATGTTGAGTTCGTTTGGTCAGAAGAGTGTCAGGCAGCTTTTGATGAGTTGAAGAAGCGGCTTATGACATCTCTGATTCTGACATTGCCTTCAGGATCAGGTGGTTTCACTATTTATAGTGATGCTTCAGGGAAGGGGCTGGGTTGCGTCTTGCAACAGCATGGGAAGGTGATTGCCTATGCTTCCAGGCAATTGTGTC